>CM069906.1:15507748-15597156 GCA_036172215.1 Camellia granthamiana | reverse complement strand
ATTTTTATTTAATTAGCTCTTTTGTTACAAATCCATGTGGTGTCTTATATAGATTTTTATTAGTTGAAATTAAACAATTAAACTTACTGTTTTTGTGTTGACTTTTGGGAAACAAATGGCTCACTATGAATGATGTAAAATAACCAATAACCACATTTCAGCACTGGTTTAATTTTTGAAAACAAAAATAAAAAAATAAAATATTTGGTGAGTTATAAGAAGTAGTGGCCGACGGTGAAAGGTGGATAAAGCTTGTTGGAGCTCACTGGTGATCGACTGGAAGGTAACTACAGGTCTCTGTCAGTAGGCTGACAGTGTCGAAGGTCAATGGTGGTGGCCGATGATGACCATAGTGGGTGGCGGCTCAAATGGTGGAAGGAAAATAAAGCAAAATTTTGTTTTGAATTAAAATGAAAAGGCATTCTTTTCACTTAAAAAAATTAAAAATTTTGAAATCAATTTCACTTTTTCTAAAACAAAAAACAATATAACAAACATGCAAAAAGTTACTGTTCTGACATTAGCTCGTGATAACAAGCAGCCACATTCATTTCTGATTTACATGACTTCAAGCAGATAAAGCAGGCAGCTGGGTAGGAGATTTTGGATTAGTTCCTTTACATTTCAGTATAAGAAGTTTGATCTTACTAACCTTTAACCATGTCAATGACAACAGAACCAAAAGACCGGAAAACCTCTAACTAACACCAACCTGTATCCAAGGAAATCACCATGACAAACAAAATGACCCCATTAAAGTGAACCAGACCAAAAGCAAAACCACTCAACTAGGCACACAACTTAGTAAGTGCAAAGAAGGGGGGGGGGGGGGGGGGGGGGGGGGGGGGGGGGGAGGATGGTTGCAAGCTTATGCACCTCTGGAACAACAATCCTATCCGCCTTCTATGGCAAACCTCTCAATAACTGCCCAATATCAGCTAGGATTGTGGCTTATATCAACTCCGGTATTAGTCCCCATTATGGTTTAAAGTATGAAACAGAACCAAGTACAAAAAATTCCCTCAGTGGTTGTACCCAACAGCAAGAAAGCCCCAGTGAGCATGAGTGAGTGCCTGTGTGTGTATGCGAATGTGTTCATAGGAGTGGGATTCTCTACACTAATCCTTCTTACGATAATCTTGCAATACTAGTTTAAGTAGGTAATTTAAACCCAAAACACAAACAATTATGATTTAAGTAGATTTAACTCAAAACACAAATCATTCTTGCAATAATCTTGATCATTGCAACATTATTGCAAAAAAGAATTGGATAGAATCCTATTCTGTGTTCATAAGCCACCAGCTGAAGACAGGACCTAGGAAAACATGCAGATATCAATTACTAGCAAGTCACAGTGACAAGAAGGCAAATACCCTCAGCAAGCTCCAGATTGATGCAAGAATTCTAAACAACAAAAATTCATGTCCCATTTATTTAATGCCAGATTGCCAGATTACCAGATATACCAAGCCTACATTCATCATCAAGTGCTAAAAAGTGCCTTCATAAAAATCAATACATATCCATAACCCGTAAGACATAACAATCTACTTTTGATCTTATTACCACCAAACTAGTGACTCTTCAAGGCACTTGATCTAAGCATTAATACTAGTTTAACACACACATGATGATGAAGAAAATGAGACATACAGCAACCTCATGCTTACAACTTTCTCTAGTGCAGTTGGAAGCCAAAAAACACTATCTACATTCCTCATATATAAATATGCCAAACATCCATACACATTGCAAAACCCATTTGATTGATGCACCAACACTCCCATCAATTTGTCACAACTAAACTGATGTCTGCCCTAGACACATAAATTTGATCCTTTAAAAACAATGTATAAACAAAATATTACATATAAACAGAATGTACTACTAAAAACCGAAATTAATTGTTCAGACCCTAAAATTCTCCATTGCACAGAAATGAAAATAAAAATTTTCTTTTTCTTTTCACCCAAACATAACCCAATTCAATAAAAATATATACTAGGAAAATACCACAATCATCACAAATACATAAACACCATACACAAAGAACTCGTAAATTAATTATGTGTCTCTAAAATTGAACAACACTAGAATTACCACTTCACTAAACAGTTAAAACAAACAACATACTAAAATTTGTACAACAACCAGAGACCTAATCAATCTCTTGAAGCGTCGGTCCACCTGCAGAGGCGGCGGCGGCGGCGACATCATCGACGGTGAACTTCCCCTTCGCCTTATCGGCTGTGCGACCCCTCGCCTTCCGATCAAGCAGAGACTTCCGATCCTTATCAAGCTTGAGCTTGGTTACGACGACCTTGGAGGGGTTGACTCCGACGTTGACGGTGGAGCCGTTGACTTTCTCGCGAGTGATGCGCTCGATGTGGATGACCCATTTGCGGCGGTAGACCTGGACCACCTTGCCCTCGCGGCCCTTGTAGGTTCCCCTCACGACCTGGACCTCGTCGTCCTTCCGGACGGGGACTGATCGGACGTTGTACTTGTTCCGGAGGTCGGAGGAGAGGGGTGCGCTCATTAGCACCCGCCGCACGCTAGATGGAGCTGTGAAGTGGGCTTTTCTGCACTTGCGGCGCGAGCTCGACACACTTGGGTTGTACTTCATTTTTATTTGGATTTGAGGACTGGATTGTTGAGGGAGAGAGAGTTGGGAGATAATGAGACGAGTATATCAGTGAGCCGCCCGGGGGGGGGGGGTTTGTTTCAATGCTCTATTTGCACATCCTTTTTAATTCACACACCTAAAAAAATAAAAAATAAAATATTTACTCATTACACAACATATTTATTCCAATTATATCCTCCATTTTTTACAACTTTTCAGCCCTCCCAATCCACACACCTTCCAGACCGACGACTACCTCGCCGACGGAAGCGCAACACCATCGTTACCACCTCCCTTCCAGTCGCCATTCCCACCCCTTCCTCCACCCACCGGCGACACTACCGCAACACCCACCCCATCCCCTCGATCTCTTTCTCTCTCCCTTCGTAGTTGCGAAATCCCCTCTCAGTCGCGAAAAGGGGGCTTCGGATGTTGATTCTTTCCAGATCTAGGCTCTCTCTCTCTCACTCTCTCTCTGTCTGTGTGTGTGCAGAATTGAGGGTCGCGAAGGGGTGGAAGCTGCAGCAGCGGTAGTGTTGTGTCCCGAAGTGAGAGGTTACGGGTGTGGGGGGAGGGGAAGTGACCGACGAACGATAGGGTGGGGTGGGACGGGGCTTCAATTCGAGAAGAGGGAGACTGGAGGGAGGCGACAGAGGGAGGAAGGAGATGACCGGAGGGGGAGGCTCTGTGTTGGGTATTAGGGTTAGGGTAAGGGTTAGGGTTTTGGTGGAAAAAGAAAGGGATATTTTGATAATTTTATTTTTGGATAAAAATGTAATAAAAAAAATGTCATTAAGTGTGTGAAGAGAGGGGAAGTGGTGTGTGCAAATAGAGGCTCCCGATGATGGGGGAGGCTCTAGGGTTGGTTTTGGTGATTTGACGAAAGTGCCCTTGTCTTTTGTTTAGTTTACAAAAATGGGCCTTTTTCTTTTTTAGTTTAAGGCATTATTTTATTTGGCATCTCCTATATTAGCATATTTTTTTATTTTTTTATCTTTTTTTTGTTATATAACCTCTCTATTTTTTTACTCATATTTTCATAAAAAGTTAAAAAATATACTTATTTAGATAATTCCAAACACCTTCTAAATGGAGGTCGAGGCTTCCCTTCAGTCTATAGTTTGTGCCCATGAGGCTCACCACAGATCTTATTTTGATAATTTGAACTGTTCATTTTATAAAATATTTTGTAGATATCATATATATATAAAAGTAGATCAATATGATAATTGTCATATTTGTCACTAAAAAAAATTGGATAATTTATTTTTGTGAGTAATATCAAGCAAAATTGAGTAAGGATTAATAACATGGGTAAGGGATACAGGATCAGATGTTTTTCAATTATTTTTGTTGCTATTGTTTTTGTTTATTATTTTTTAAAAGTTCTTACTATGTTGGAGCATGTACTACGAATTTTTTCTTTTTTTTTTTTCTCTTTCAGTTATGTGGCATATAACAATGTTGAATGATCATTTTGTGTTTCAGTTATCTAGCAGTTGTTCCATGAAGACATGCATTGATAATGTGTCTCTAGTCTTTATCTTCTTTTTGTATGATATCTGTCTGGGTGAATGTTGTATGTATAACATAAGCTTGGCTTTGTTGAGGTTTTTGGTCTTCGTTGACTTGATCATAATTAGCCAACCACAAATTTTTAGAAACAAACTAGTACTGTATTTGATATGAACCAAGATGTAAGTGTGAATCTAACCTAACAGTAAACAAGTTTATCTCATACAATATATATAAGTATTTTGCACCGTCTTATAAGTATATTTTGGATATAGTAGGTATCGGATAGGGGGTTTCAACATCCCCACCTCGATATAGGCATGATCTCGACTCTGATACTATTTAAGACGCTCAACTCAAAGTATTGTCCGTTATGACTCAACCTAATTGTTGAACTCTTGGATTTGTCCCTAAGCACCTCCAAGTCCAAAAAGAAATATTGCGTCGTCTTATAAGTGTATCCTAAATATCGTCCACATCTGTTCTCTGATGCCACCTCCCTGACAAAATGAAGCTATATGAATTATACAGCCTCAAACTTGATCATATCAGGACAACCATTGAGATGGAACTTTGAAGACAAGCACACAAAGTCCTCTATTGTACATATTCTCACTCACTCAACCTGGCCACACATCTTTTTTTTTTTTCTTTTTTCTTTTTTCTTTTTTGTGTTACAGAAGAAAAACAAGGAAAACAAGCGCGCGCACACAAAAAAACCCTCAACTAGTATCCCCTCTCAAAGCTCTTGCTACTAAAGAACTTGACTAGATGTGGCACTACCTTTCTTCTCCTCCTAAGAGTGTCAGAACCTGACCTAGACATACACCCCGTTGCAGAAGATGTAGACTTTCGATTTCTTGAGCACCTTGCTGGCATTGATTTGCTTTTCTCAGTTTTTTCCCTCCAATTCCTCAACTCCCCCTCAATCACTCTCCTCAAGGAAACTGACTCCTCTATTTTACCGCCTTTTCGCTCTTCCTCTTCCCTTAACTCTCTGATTTTTCTATGACCCATCTCAGTTTCCATCAATATCTCCTTTTCACTTGCCTTCAAAGCCTCAATCCATGCCTGAGCTGCTGCAACCTTTCTATCAGCAATTTCTTCTGCATTGGCTGCGCGTCCTGCCAAGTACTCATATTCAAAATTTGAAATTCGTATTGTCAAGCTTTCATGAGATGTAGAAGCTCTAGCAGTCATTGTAGTCTCAATGAGGGATTTCAAATCCTCAAGAGCCTTTGATTCTGATGTTTTAACAGCTTCGAGCTCTTGCATTGCAGAAAAAAATGTTTTCTCAGCTAAGTCAATCTCAGTCTCAGTTTTCTCAACTTCCTCCTTTATGTTTGTCACTTGTTCACAAATTAGTCTCCTCTCCTTTTTGGCAGCCTCTGCTTCTGTTTTTAATTGTTCGTGTGTGAAGTATAGATTGGATGCGATTGTTTTAGCCTGTATTTCGGCTACAGATACAGCATCAAGTCTGCTTTTTGCCCTGAGGAGCTTCGAATTGAGAGTTCGAACATTAACATCTGCTTTTTTCTCAGCTTGCTTCATTTGATATGTTTCTTCATATAGCCGCTTGAGCTCAGCTTTTATAAAATCCATGGAGGCTGCAAACTGAGAAGCCTCTTCTCGAATCGATGCCAATTCTTTCTTGGTTGCGTCCAATTCTTCCATGACTGATCTTTCATTTCTTTGAACACTTTTGCCCATTTCCTTAGCAATCTTTAGTTCATTCTCTAACATGTTTGCATCAGAAGTTGTGACAGCCAGTTTAGTTTCAAGCTCTTTCACGCGTTCAATTTCTTGGAGAAGGTTATTCATTATATCTTTCGTGCTCACCATTGCAGACGAGAATTGGGTTTCTTCCTCTTTTCTTTGAGCTTGAATGACTCCTAACTCTTTCACAGCCTCAATCCGAGCCAATTCTACCATCACTTGTTCTTCATTGACCTCCTCGATCTCTTTTTTAAGTGCTTCTCCAGAGCTTGAATACAACGACAGTCTTGAATTTGACACTTCAGTTTCCTTCTCAGCACGATTTTTCTCTTCCAAAACAGAAGCCATGTCGAGCTTGAGTTTACTCAGTTCTTGCTTTACATATTCCAATTCACTCAGCACTTCTTCATACTGATAATTCTCAATGTTCGCAACAGTCAATTCTCGCATCTGTGATTTTGCTTTGAAATTGAATTCTTCGATTCTTGAAGTCAGATCCCTCACCGTGCTCTTCACGTTGGCAAGCTCGGATTCTGCTTGGGCTTTTATGGACTCTGCAACAACTCTTCTGCTTCCATCGAACTTACCAATGTCCCTCTTTGCCTGATGAATCTCTCTTGTTCTTGAAGAGGGTCTCTGATGAATTTGCAAATAATATCAGACAGAAAGCAAACTTACTTATAAAAACATAATAATTCTAGGTAACATGAAGCTTACCCAGAATTTTATCAAGAAAGTGAAGTGTCGAGTATGAATTTAAAGTTGTGTGTTGTGATCATATGCAGAATAAATCTTCTCTACATATTTCAGGATTAAAATTTTGGTTAGTTTTTCTGAGTATATGGCACAACTAAGCAGCATATATAAAAAACATTTTAAAAAAAAAAAAAAAAAATCTTATGAAAAGAAATCCAAATGGGTTTCAGTTTTTGAAGAAATCGAATGGTTCTTACAAAATATTAAAGAAAAACAAATCAAACACACATACACAAGATATACATAGTTTGATAATGTGCCTATGTCTACGGAGGAGATAAAATAAACTATGTACAAACTCTACAATATTAAATTTGATATTACAGTAAAAATGCAAGACGCTTCACATCTAAGATTAGGGTGTAAAACGAACCAAACTACTTGTGTTTGTTTCAATAAAAACTCGTTCAAACACATTTCATAACTCACTAAGCTTTCAAATCAAATTTAAACATTTTACTTATTCGATTCGATATGTGAACAACTTATTACTTGATTGAGTTCAACTCAAATTTGGCCTGTTAAAAGTTTGTTTAAGATTAACTTATTAAGTAAATAAGTCAAATTTGAACACGTCTTGAAATTCTCAAACTCAAACTCGAATAACCTACTACTCGACAAGTCAAGTGGCTCGGCTCAACCCAATTCACAACATTTAAGTATAAATGGTATAGAGGAGATTCAGAGTTTTCGGGTTATACCTCTGAGAAATCCAATTGGGGATTCTTCTTCAGTGAAGAATTGCCTTCAAGAATTCTCTCTCCATACAAACCAATGGCCGCTTTAACTGACCCAATTCTCTTTTTTCTGTCAAGCTCTCCTCTATCCATTCCAACCAACATTAATTTCTCAGGAAAACCAATTCTGCGTTTTGTGATTAACACTCTTATTGTACTAACACCCAACAAAATTGCTCCAAATTGTGGGTTTTCAAGTAACAATATCAGAAATTCAGATCAACTTTATTCAAATGAAAAATAAAAAAATAAAAAATCACTTTCTGAAAAGAGGGGTTCTTGGGAAAATGTTGCTGAACTGTAGTGTTTGGTTCTTTTGTAAGTGGAAACTGTGGTAGTGCGCATTTTAGGCCTATGTGTACAAACAAGAGACCAATGACAAGGTGAAAAAACAGAGAAAGGGTAAGGGAGAGAGAGAGAGAGATGATTGGCAGTTATTGCCGGCCGTGGTGATTTTTATAATCATTTTTTGAGGGCCTAATGTAGGTGGCATTGTGTGTTTGTAAGTTCTAAGAATATAAATTTTACCCTAGTCGACAAATAAAAAGAGCTGAGCGCTCAAAACATTATTTATTTTTAATTTTTTAATTTTTAGTTTTAATTTTTAATTTAATTTTTAAAAAATTAAGTATTTTATTTTTCATATTATTTTATATTTAGTGAATATTTTTTAAATTTTTAGTATTTTTTTATTTTTTTAGATGCACCTTACTTAGATGTATCTAAATTGTGAAAAATATTTTTAAAAATTAATAAATATATAAAAATATGAAAAATGTATTGAATTTTCATATTTTTTTAATATTTTTGGTATTTAGAGAATTTTTTTAAGATTTTTTTCACAAATATTATATTTTTTAAGTATATTTATGTTAGGTGTGTCTAAAATTTTAAAAAATTACTTAAAATATTAAAAAAAATCAGTAAAAACAAAAAAATACGAAAAACGAAAAAATAAAAAGTAACAATTTTTTAAAAAGTAAATTCTAAAAATGAAAACCAAATAGAGTGATTAGGTTTGTACAAGTATAAGCTTATTCAATTTTTATTTTTATAGAGGGTGAAGCTTATTCGATTGTGTTTTTTTTTTCTTTTTTCTTTTTTTCCTCTTTTTCCTCTTTTTGAGATGGGCTATCCAATTGCTAAAAGAATGGATTTTGAAGTTGATTATAAGAAGACCCATTATAGCATGACAATGAAGTCTTGGTCTGTTAAAAAAAAAAAAAAATTAAGCAATCACGCTATGTCATGAAAGTGATTTTTTTTTTTTTTAAAATAGTGTATGAAAGTGATTTTTTGTCTTACGAGGTTAGTATTTGAATTAATAGACCATCACTTATCCAACAGTAATATTGAATATTTTAAAATCTTAATCTTAAATAATTCAGATGGCTTAAGAGCATAATAAATTCTATGAAAAAAAAAGTAGGTAATGAATCCAAAACAAAAAGAGTTAATTACCCAAAAGTCCTATCTACACATTTGGTGGTAGCTTAGGTCCTATCAAATAATTTTTGAACCAATAAGTCCCATGCACAGGTAAAAAGACATTTTACTCTTTAATTCCAAAACTGAGAATGTTCACAATTTCAAAATGAGAATGTTTTTCAATTTATAATTATCAAAACTAGAAAATTTCTCAATTTTTTTTTCTAGTATGAACTGAAAATATTATCAAAACTATCAAAACTAAAAAATTTATAATTATCAATTTTGAGAATTTTCTCAATTTTTCCTTGATTAAAATTGAGAATATTATAAATTGAGAAGGTTCTCAATTTGGCATCACAATTACTATCTCAAATCCCATTACTCTCCCTCTCTCTCTGTGTCTATATAGTTGTGTATACATAATTATCTATATATATATTGGTTCAGATGTCTTCTGTTCGTCCAAATCTGGCCACCAAAGTCTACCCAGAACCCTACACTTCATCATCATCGGACGAGATCGACCATTTCGATCTCTTGCCCGATTCGATCTTGCTCCTGACCTTCAACAAGATCGGCGATGTCAAAGCCCTAGGTCTCCGACGACGATGCTTCTTCCGCCTCTGGATCCTCCGACAAGTCTCGCGAAGCTTTCTCGAACTTGTTTCGGTTCGTTTTCGGTGGAACCATCAAGCCACTCCAAGCTCTGGGCGGTGAAGTTGACGTGGTCGAGGTCGACGCTGGAGCCGACGACGCTCTGGACGGAGGGAGAGGAGGAGTCATACGGGAGAGACCAGAGACTAGGTCTGTGGGGAGGAGAGAGAGAGAGAGAGAGAGAGAGTGTCTGGTTGGCGAGGAGGTCTTGGAAGGGTAAATTGGCCTATTAAAAATTAATGGGACTTGAATGAGCAAATAATTTTATATAAGACTTAATGGATTATAAGTTTACAAAATGGGACTTGTATGTAAATGTCTAAAAAAAATTAATCCTTAATTGGGTTAAATGTATTTTTAGCCTTCAAAATATATATTCAATGTTATTTTGATACATAATTTTTAAATTGTGTCAATTTGAGTAATGAAATATAAAACGTGTCTTTATTTGATCATCAAAGTCTATACCATCCAAGAATAGTAACAAAATAAGAGTATTGTTGACATTTCATCATAGCACACAGGTCAGTCCCAAGTGCAAGGCCATTAAGGCCGTTGTCTTCGGCCCCAAACTAATAAAGCCCCTTAAATTTTGTTATGTTCGTATATATAAAAAATGTTTGAGATATTTAATTTATCACTTTTAAAAATTATTTTTAGTGATGTGTTTAAAAAATGTTAAATTTCAATTTGTAAGTATTTTATTAAGTGAAATTTGATCTTAATGTCATATTATTAAAAATTATTCAAAAATAATAAATTAAAAGATGTAACATTTATTATTATTTTCTCTATAAATTTATTGCGCAAGACGCACAAACCAACTCTCATAATTCAGCGAAGTAGTTGAAAGACCTTCTACCAACTTTCTTTAAACATGTACATTAGCCCCGTTTGGTAGAGCTGGGAAAAAATAATTATACTTTATAACTTAATAGCTTATAACTTATAATTGTGAATATAAGCTAATTTTTGACTTATAAATTAAGTTTCTCCACCCCCACTCAAAGAAGAAGTTAATTTTTGACTTATAAAAAGCTATAAGCTGTATTGTTAAGCTGAACCAAACACATCAAATAACTTAAATTAAGCTAAAAGCTGAATAAGCTGGAAATAAACCCTACCAAACAGGGTCATTAATTGCTCTCTTATCCAAATAAAAATAATAATAATAATAATAATAAAGCGTTGATTACTTCTCTGTTTTTTTTTTTTTTTTTAAAAATGTTAAGTAATGCTATGAATCATGAAAAAATATCATAAAAATAATCATGAATGACTCCTAGTACTATGCAAAAATGTTTGACACCTCTGTTTTTTGAAGACCCTCACAACCCTCTTTAGATCTCAACCATTAAAGTATATGTGAGACCCACTCACGTATGTATGGGGCTCATACCATCAATGGTGAAGATCCAAAGAGAGTTGTGGGTCTTCAAAAAATGAAAGTCTCAAACATTGTTGTTTTTTTTTTTTGTTTTTTGTAAAACCAATGCTAGAATTTATAATAGTGAGAATCAAAGTAGCAGAGCTGCACATCTCTATCAATCGTTAAACACAAATGTTAAAAAGTCTCTTTAAGTATTGTTTATTATTGAAAAATATGGAAAAAGTATCTTAAAAATATATAAAAATGTCAAAAAAATGTATTAATTTTAGAAAGATTGACCAATAAGTCTCATATTTTGAATTTGTAATCCATATAATCTCTTCTTCTTTTTTTTTTTTGTGATCCATTTAGTCTTTTTAGATGTATAATGACTTATTTGCCCGTCAAATTAGACTGTCACATTTGAAAAAATTATACTAAAGAGTTTTTTAGTGTGACATCATACCTGTCCCATTAGAGTATCACATTTGGAAAAAGTACACTAAGGAATTTTAAATTTTTTATAGTGTCACATCATACTCACCACATTGGAGTGTCACACGTCACGTTTGGGAAAAGTACATTAAAGAGTTTTTAATTTTTTTTAGAGTGTCACATCATACTCGTCACGTTGTCACGTTTGAGAAAAATATACTAAGGAGTTTTTATTTTTTTTTGAAGTGTCACATCATACCCGCCACGTTGTCACATTTGAAAAAGGTACATTAAGGAGTTTTTATTTTTTTGAAATAAAAGTTTTGAAGTATCACATCATACAGTGTCACATCATATCCGCCATAATGAAGTGTCACATGTCATGTTTAGGAAAAGTACACCAATGAGTTTTTAATTTTTTTGAAGTGTCACATTAATACCTGTCACATTAATAAAAAGATATAGTTGTCCACCAAAACACTACCCAAATAAAAAAGGACCACACGAAAAAAAAAAAACTCTCCACTAATAAGACTTAACAGATCAATAAAAAAAACTTAGGACTAATTGAAGTACTTGTTTGTGAGATGAAATTTATTGATAAATATCTCAAAATAAAATTCTTATAAAATGGGGACTTTTTTTAAAGTCCCTAGTATTAAGATTTTATAGCATAAAAGATACCCAATATTTTCATAATATCTAAGGTTCCTCAATAACGATCCAAAGAAAATTCGATCTGGAAATTTTTTTTGGACTTTCCAGAGAATTTCTCTGTGTTTTAACCAATTTTCTCTAATTTGCTCATAATTTTCTCTATGTTTTTTTATCAAACCAGAGAAAATTGAACAGCCACCATTTTCATTTTGATTAACTTTTTTTGGATTGTAAGACATTCAAACAACAACAAATCAGAAAAAAAATAAAAAAAACACCATTTTCAGTTTAACCAATTTTCTATGGACTGTAAGACATTTACATAACAACAAATCAGAGAAAATTGAACAACCACCATTTTCATTTGCTCATAATTTTCTCTTTGCTTTTGAACATAAACCAGAGAAAATTGAACACCCACCATTTTCGTTTTAACCAATTCTATCTGGACTGTAAGACATTCATTTTCATTTTGACCAATTTTCTCTAGACTGTAAGACATTCAGACAACAGCAACCCAGAGAAAATTAAACAATCACTATATCATTTTAACCAATTTTCTCTAGACTGTAAGACATTCAGACAATAGCAAGCCAGAAAAAATTGAACAACCAAGATTTTCATTTTGACTAATTTTCTCTAGACTGTAAGACATTCAAACAATAACAAACTAGAGAAAATTGAACAAACACTATTTTTCATTTTCAAAGGAACCTCTATACCATCAAAAGTCTATAGTTATGCTCTCAAATGATCCATATAATGCATAAAAAGATCAAAAGCCACAACTCCTTCCTTCTTTTCAACACTTTAGCTCCCTGAATCAATACAATTTCTCTATTTCAATGAGTCTCTCTTTGCCCCCATAGTTGATATCTATTAGCCTCTCAATGGATTATTCCCATCAATTCTGCCATGTCCCAATCTCTCTCTTCCCTTTACGTCAGAAAATGTCTTAAAAAACTTGATTGCCTTTTTTATGCAAATAATCAACCATAAAAGCATCTATTGCCATCGAAAAAACAAAAGGGAAAACGACATCTAACGTCTCCTCTTTGCATGAGACCAGAACTTCAAACTTATCCTACCCTTTCCAAATACCTATTTCAATTGTTGCTTGAACCTGTTGATGAAATCATCAGCCTTCGCATCAACCTATTCATCTTCTACAGCCTCCATCGAGACTTTACCCCCATTCACCTTCGCTGGACGACGAGCCTCTATGATTTCGTCATTCTCGAAGTGCGCTAAAGACAACTTTGGCGCTCGCCAACTTCTGAATCTTTGCCGGAAGCTTCTCTGGTAACTCGCCAGAGGCAGGGTTGGTGTCAGACTTGGTCTTGTTCACGTGATGATGGTAGACCTTGTCTAGACTTCTTGAATCATCTTCTGAGAAATACGTTTGTTGAGAATTTTGATAAGTCTCTGATTTGGGGGATTTTGAATCTGGGTTTGGGTTTGAATTGAAGTCTTGAGATCTGTAAGTGCATTGAAGGGAATAAAAAGTGAGGTTTGGATTTAGAGAGAGAGATGAAATAGGGAAAAGTAGAGAGATAGAGATGAGATTTGATTTGAGAAAAATTAAATTTCTTTGTGATATATGGATGTGGGGTTGAAGAACTTAAGGCATCATAAAATAATATTGTGCATTGTTTTTATTACTAAAAATGGCAGAGTTATTTTAGATTTCCCTACTAAAATTACTTGAATTATTAATTAAAATAAAATTTTGACATCATTAAAAATTATTAAGTGACTTTACGATCTATTAATAAAATATACTATTTGTTATGAAATTAGAACTTCAATAAATGAGATGTAATTGTTAGAATTATAAAAAATAATTTATATTTTAAACAAATTTTATGACGTGGCTTATAATTTATCCTATTAAGAATGGTGGCTTTTGTATGAGATGGTGAGTGGAATGTACTGGAAGGAAAGGTGATGGTGAATAGCAAGACATGGGATGGAAAGAAAGGAGGCTGAGAAATAGTTAACATTGAACAAAGAATAGTAATTCTATTTTTAAATACTAATTTTTCATAGTGCATATATTTAATGAATATCTTTTTAGTATACACATAAACAAAATAAAAAATCTCAGTATACATTTTGATTTTAAGAATACCCTGATCTTCAACTTGAAAATTTTAATTTTTTTTCCATCCATCCACTCTCTTTGACCATCGTTAACATCGCTTTTAGCCATCCATCACCACCATCGCCACCACTCCCAACTCCCTTCCATCCCAGACCCTCCAAAGTTAAACCTCAAAAGTAGGTAATTAGCGGCAGGAAACTTGTGAGACTGTATGGTTCATGGTGAAAAGTGATTGTAAGTGGAATGGAAAAGAGAGGATAGCGAAGGAAAGGTAGTGATGGCGATGAAGGATGGTTGTGATACTTTAGAATTAAAATTTGAGTGAATGAACATAAGGATGTTTTGGTATTTTTAAGTTTTTGTAATATTTCATTAGTTTCTATATCTTTTATATAAATACTTTCTCTCTATTTTTAAAATTTTCGCTTTAACTTTTGTTATATTTTTTTTTTCTATGAAAAAAGTTTTAATGATAGATTTAGTTAACAAGTGTCCTCAAGGTATAAGTAAAAGACAAAAAAGATTTCATTTCATAAACAAATACTCTAATTAGTCTCAAATTTTTTTCTATTGATCTTTTAAGTCTTATTAGTAGAGAGTTTTATTCTGTGTGGTCCTATTTTCAATTTTAATAGTATTTTGGTAGACGATTATACTCTTTTATTAATGTGACAGGAATGATGTGACACTCCAACGTGATGGGTATGATGTGACATTCCAAAAAAATTAAAAACTATTCAGTGTACTTTTCTCAAATATGACATGTGACACTTCAACGTGACAGGTATGATGTGACACTTAAAAAAAATTAAAAATTCTTTAGTGTACTTTTCTTAAATGTGATGACGTGACAGATATGATATGATAACTAAAAATTTCTTAGTATGCTTTTTTTAAAATGTGACGATGTGATGAGTATAGCGTGACATTCAAAAAAAACAAATTAAAAACTCTTTAGTATACTTTTCCTAAGGTCTATTTTGGCAATTAGGTTGAAAGCTCGTTTTTTGACATTTTGATTTTTTTTTTTTTATCACATCACTTATTTACTTTTTTACATATTTTTTCAAAAAAAAAATCAAAAAAATCAAAAAACAAGCTTTTAACCTACTTTGTTTTGAGAAGTAGGTTAAAAGTTGGCCTTTTTTTATTTTTTTATAAAAAAAATTGTAAAAAAATAGAGAAGTGCTGTGACCCAAAAAAGCTAAAAAATCAAAAAGCTGGCTTTTAGCCTTCTGAAATCAATGTGACGACGTGGCAGGTATGATGTTACAACTAAAAACTCCTTAGTGTACTTTTTTTCAAATGTGATGATACGGTAGGTATGGTGTGATAATCTAAAAAACATTAAAAACTTCTTAATGTGTTTTTTTCTTCCAAATGTAACATCTGACACTCTAATGTGACGGGTGTGATTTAACACTCTAAAAAAACTATATATGATATTCTAAAAAAATTAAAAACTTCTCAATGTACTTTTTTCATATGACAACGTGATGGGTATAATGTAATATTCCCAAAAAAATTAAAAACTCATTAATGTACTTTTTTTAAATGTGATACTTCAACGTAATAGATATGACGTGATACTAAAAACATTTCTTAGTATGTTTTTTTTAAATGACACTCCATTATAGTTGGTAAATGAGTTATTACATATTTAAAATAACTAAATGAATCACAAGAAAAAATATAGAACTATATGAATCACAAATTCAAAATATAAGATTTATTGGTCAATCTTTTTTTTTTATTTTTTTAATTAATTTTATTAAATAAAGAATTATAATAATGAGATATTTATAATTTTAAAATTATAGGAAATAATTGATATTTGAAGTATATTTGTAATTTATTTTATTTTTTTTTGGTGGTCATATTATATTTATTTCTTTACTTGCATTGGTTATTGGACTTATAAACATTACGTTATTTCATTATGAAATATTTCTTGTATTGGTTGATGAACTTATGGATATGTACTGTTGAATGATGAATGTCCATCTAAAAAAATATATATATCAAAAGTGTATAAATTGTTCTTAATTAGATTTGACGAATGGGTTGACGATTGGCTTTTATGATATTTAATGGTCAGACGCACCAAAATTTATGCAAGTTGAATGTGATCCTGGAGTTTGGGGATTTCTCAGGACAGTAAAAATCATCAACACCGATACTGCTGCGGAGCACCTTAACACCATCAATCTCCACCTCTTCGAAACCCAAAATCTCGAAGCGAAACAAGTTCTCTGAGTTTGAATTGCAAATTACAATGCACAGATCTACAGGAGCGACTTCGATGGCGTGTAGAAGAAGAATATGACAAGAAATCGATAGTTGATTCTCACCATTGGAAGTGTGGGGAGGAGGATCACTGAATGATTGATTTCAAAACAACAATGGATGTGGAGAGATCTTCGCTCTGCAATTGCGTAGTGAACTTCCTCCTCGAAGAGAACTACTTGTTGTCTGCGTTCGAGCTTCTTCACGAGCTTCTCGACGATGGCCGTGATGCTCAGGCTATTCGCCTCAAAGATTTCTTCTCTGACCCCTCTCAGTTTCCCCCCGATCAGATCTCTCGTTTCAATTCCCTCCGAGGTTCCTCTCTCTCTCTCTCTCTCTCTCTCTCTCTCTCTCTCTCTCTCTCTCTCTCTAAGTGTGGTTGTTGATTGCTTTCATTGAAGATTTGTCCTGACTGTTGTAAATCTTTTATAGATGTATATTTGCTTAAATTTGGGTGAGTTTTGATCTCAAGTTGTGAAATTTACTCTAATTTGAGTAAAAGCTTTATTTGATACTAGAAGTGGTGTCATTTTATTTTAGAAAAATAAGATTGTAAACTATATGATTGAATTCAAATTCTGAAATCAGAGGGGAACAGATTTGGAAAAAAATAAAAATAAAAAACCTTGAATTTAGGGCATAACTAACCACCTAATTGCTATGTAGGGATACTTTGGGAAAATCGAAAAATTGAGACAAACACCAAGTTGAGCCTTCTCTTTATAATAGTATAGATAGATAGATAGATAGATAGATAGATAGATAGATGAAACACTCCAATGGACAAAATCAGGTTGAAGTATAAATTTGAGTAAATCTTCAGTACTGACAGAGTTGTATATTTGGAGGTTACAAAAGGGTCTTGAAAATTTTGAGTAACATTTGAGTCTTCCCTTGATTAGGATAAAAACAATAAGTAAAACTCAAATTGATATTAGTTAGAGTGGAGAGGTTTTTTAAGTGATTTTTATCCAAATTTAAATTTGGTATAGGTTTTGTGTTAAAGAATTGGAGATGCCTTAGGTTTCAAGTATACAAAGTATTAAACAAGGTTCTTACTTTGTTGTAGGTTATGAATCCACTTAGCCCCCAGCTTTACTACAGATTTGTTTTTTCAAATTCAAGGGCGTTTGTTTCAATGAAGAATTAAACAACAGAGATAAGTCAATGTCTAATCCAATCCCAGCTTGCATCTACCATAGCTTTTAAAAGGATAGATGCTGGATCCATTTTCTTCCATAATTTCTCTTGGCAATAAATTTCCTTGCTTTATGGGCTCATAGAAAGTGTTGGGAGTTCATAGCAATCTTGAAGTGTTGACAGATTGTCAGAAGACAGATACAAGTAATTAAAGGAAAGGAGTATATTACAGTGCAGGTTCATACAGGTTCTGGGAGTTGGTTCATGACCTGGAAATCTTTAGGTCCCTTAAATTAATTGAAACCTACATGAACAACAAAATGTTATTGTGTTTTGAATATGCTTAAATCGGACATAGGATCCTTCTTAGCATAACCTTGAGTCTCATGAGGGAAAGCTTGTTTTTATCACGTTTGTGGACACGTATATGAACAAGTCTGTTACAATCATTTTAATGGCTTAATTTAATGCTGCCTTATGGGTTAGAAATTAGGAATTACTAGACATTTCTTTGATGCAAGCATGGATTAGGGAGTATTATTTTGATGTTAAATTTAGTAGATATATAGGACAAGTGTGATGAACTATGTTACACGGACTCTTCAAAATAAATCAAATACCTGTGTCGGACACCCGACACTCGGATAAGGGTATGAGATATGTGTCGGATACTTTTTAACGGATATTTCTTATATAATTGTATATAACACTATTAGTATATGTACATATTGTTATATAATTACTATAAATATCTTTTTAATACCGTAAGTTACATGTAGCACCATTTTCTCTTCACATACTTGATTAAAAATATAAAAATATGATAATTTTTTGCCGAGTCCGCGTACTCTTAAATTTATGATTTGATGAGTCTGACCTCTAAATACATACCCGCACCCAACACCCATACCCAAGTCCATATAACATAGGTGATGAACACTCTCCTACAACCTTTCATTGCAAAATTGTAGGGAAGCGGTGCAGGGATTTATTAGGTTGCATATTATTTCATTTATGCCTTTGAAGGTTGTTGAAACTAAGGAGTTTCAGCATTTTAATGGTGCATGAGGGTTGATTTTATGGTTACATTAAGCAAGAGAATGCAAAGTTTTGGGCTACTATGGGTTTTGAACAGGACTGTCAAGGTTACTTTAGTCTTGCAATTTTTGATGCCAAGAGTGAATTGGCTTGGGCTTCAAAATAGGATCTCTAAGAATACAACAAAGGTTAATAAGGTCTGGTCTTATGTTTTGGAGGTGTAAGAAGATCATAAATGTAATAATGAAAAAGACAAGTTGAAGAACATGCGAGGAATCACTCAATCACACTTGGATTTTTTTGGACATTTTGGGTTTACAATTACTAAAAATTCTTCGAAGCACTTGAAGATTTTGACTTGTATAATCAATGTAAACCAAATAAAGTTTTCCAATAAATACCTAAGTTCGCAACTTGACCCAAATTATGACCTATGGACCACTACTATAGCTTATGTCTAGTAAAACTGAAAATATCTAAAGTACCCTGGACCCCTAGAGCATAAGAAAATATACATAAAATTATAGAATATTAATATATTAAGCTTTTGGAACAACTGCCCTCCCTAAAATCAGAATAGCTGGGTTAGAGTTGAATTTTTCTAATTGGTGATATGATCGACATATAGATGCTGAATAGCTTCCACTCTTTCGTCAATCATTGGTTTCTCAGTGGTTACTAGTTACTGCAGATGGTGTAATGTTTTCTTTTCTGGAATAGTTGTCTTGCTTTAGGTTAGAATTGATGTTTGGGATGTGGTGTGCCTGAATTACTGTCTGAGAAGAGTATATGTTTTTTTTGTCCTGAACTTACACACAACTGATGGTCATTTTTTTGCTACTCATTTATGGGAACTAGTTGCGGACCCCCAGAGTTTGCTAGAAGAAAAAGAAGCACTAGAAGAAAAATTGGCACTGAGTGAGTATGCACTTCGTTTGGCACAAGAGGATACTTTGAAACTGAAGGCTGATTTGCAGAAGAAAACTGAATTGACACCAGATGAATTAACTGGCAAGTCTTCAACTCTGCTTCACATCCAAGGGAGTGTGCTTTTTTACATTTCAGATTGTTTTACAGCACATTTTTCGGTTTAGTGTTGAATGCAAATAATGTGTTTTATATTGTGGGCCCTTGCATATAAAAATTTATCCATGGTTCATTGTTTTCAAAATAATTGGAACACCTGGAATAAAATTGAGTTCCTTCATATCTCCTCTTGTTTTTTGCTCTGCGCATGCAATATTCTCCTATAACTGTGTTGGCTATTAATCATCCATGGTAAAATAGAGTTTTTAGAAGTGAACATATTAAAGAACTCATATCTGTACACCTTTGCTTGTTCCCTTCTTCAACACCTTTATGATTTTTTCTGTTTAAATTAAAATTGCACAGTAAATAATGAGATCTTATTAGTTTTTCCTGGTTTACAATGGTGCTTTGTAGGTTTCATTATGGTTTTTATATTCTATCATCAAATAGGCCACAATGTTTTCTCCAGTTTTGTGAATTTAATCTATCTTAATTGCATTTTTCAGGGACAAATGCCAATGTTTCTGCAAATAATGGGGCAGATTCTCAACAAGGAAAGAGAGAGACTTCCTTTTCTGACTTGGGCCCTTTGAAGGACAATGAACGTCAAGATCTCAACTGTGCTGTAAAGGAGTATTTGCTTTTAGCGGGATACCGTCTTACTGCAATGACATTTTATGAAGAGGTATGCAAATTGCAGCTTCTTTTTTAATTTAATTTAATTTTTTTAAATCTCTCATGTTTTGATATATGACTTTGGACTGTAAAAGATGGTGGCTGCTGTTGATTGGTCAATCAATGGACATAAAAGACAAAAATGTGACACAAAAATTTAACTGAGTACCTATAAAAAAATAAGTGTACTTGAATAAATTTATGTGTTTTCTTTTGATTCTTCCATGAGTAAAGAATATTATGAAATAGATACTTTATAATGTTGCATATGTAGTTGGCTTGTCCAGGAAAGTGGTTCCTAACCTTAACAACCTCTTGTGTTGATCAACGGGGTTTGTTTCAGCTTTTGAAATACTGGTTTAACTAATCTGATGTAAAGTAATTAATTTTTCATTTCGTATTTGGTCTCTTATGTTGTGGTGATGTATATTTTTGGTGTCTCTAGAAAATATATTTCCAATAGATTGTAGGTTCTGGCTCAGCACACGAACATTGCTTTAACTTTTCATATCTTTAACTGCAGGTTACTGACCAGAACCTAGATGTTTGGGAGACCTCATCTGCATGCGTATCAGATGCCCTCCGTCATTACTATTACCAGTACCTCTCATCTACTGCAGAGGCTGCCGAGGTACTTCCAAAACACAAATGGGGTAGGCAAGTTGTTTTTTGTGTATTCTCAAAGGAATTGCAGATGAATTAGTAACCCTTTATAGATCATCTGACATTAATTTCCTTTGGAACCAAATCAATGAGTGATCAGCTTTTATGAAGTAAATGTTTCAGCGGGCCTCTTTAGTCAAGGCTAGGATGCTTTCATACCCAACCAGTTTCAATGATTCATAATCACTATTCACCAAAGTTTTCTTTTCCTTTCTTTTCTTTTCTTTTCTTTTCTTTCTTTCTTTTTTTTTTTTCTTTTTTTTAATTATTTTTTTATTTTTTTATTTTTTTATAAATAATAATTTGAATCTTGCTTCTTGTTGCTGAACTGCAACATATATGAGACAGCTTACCCATGCTGCAGGAAAAAATTGCTATGCTTCGAGCAAATGAGTCTTTGCTAAAAGAAAATGATAAGCTCAAAAAAGAAAAAGTGTCTTTGCTGAAAAACAAAGATTTGGCTGATGGTCAAGTTATGGTGTTGACAAGATCCTTGGAAGCTCTGCAGAAGGATTTGAAAGACAAGGAAATTCTGGTAGTTCTCTCTGATTAAGTGTATCTTCTGTAGGCTGTCAATAATATATTTGTGGGAATTATAGCTGTTGTTATGATTTTCAGGTTCAAGATCTGAAACAGTCATTGGAACGCCAAAGAAAAGAACTCAATGACTGCAGAGCTGAAATCACTTCACTGAAAATGCACATTGAAGGTTCTCGATCTGGATGGAATTTGGTAGCTGGTGAAATTGAACATGCGCAATCAGAGTCCTTAGAAAGCTACAAGGAAGAAATAAAATTGCTGCAGAAGGAAATAGAAAGCTTAAAGGCTGGAAAATTTATTGGGACAGAATCTGTGGAATCTATTGATCATGAAACAAAGTTTATAGACACAAAAGATGAAGTTGTTGATTTCCATGAAAATAGTGCTGTAGCACCTCCAGTTGGCATGACATCTGGAGTTCTAGCAACTGTGGGTGCTCAATTACTTGCAAATCAAACCTCTGATGACACCAATGATAAATCCGATACAGTACCAAGAGAGACATTAGTAAGTTCTTCAAATGATAATAATGGTGCTATTGAGAGTGCTGAGCATGTCTCCAAACACAATGGTGAACCAGTACCAGAAGATAATGGGCTACTTCTAAAATCAGACAGTCCAGGTACTGAACCAGTTCCTGAAAAGATGGTAAGTTACTACTAGCATTCATGCTTTAGAGCCTGTTAGTATTGCCATAAGGGGACAACTTATTATAATCCATCTCTGAAATATAATTAAACTTTTTCCAGGGATTGGAAACCATTCAGATCCTATCGGATGCATTGCCTAAAATTGTTCCTTATGTTCTAATCAACCATCGTGAGGTTTGGTAGTGAATATTTTGTTCTTTTCATTTCTGTCCTTATCTGCTTTTGTTTTCATTATCTAAAGTGAATGTTATCTTATATTTATCACCCTTACTTTTTTCTTTAGGAGCTTCTTCCTCTGATAATGTGTGCTATCGAGCGCCATCCAGACAGCAGTACACGAGATTCTTTGACCCACACATTGTTTAACTTAATTAAACGACCAGATGAACAACAGAGACGAATTATTATGGATGTAAGCTTGTGTATTAAGTGCTACATTTTATTTGTAAGATATCTTTGTGATTTAAACATGATGCTGAATCTTTTTCCTCCGTTCAGGCCTGTGTTACCCTTGCTAAGAATGTAGGAGAAATGAGAACAGAGACAGAATTGCTTCCCCAGTGTTGGGAGCAAGTGAGTTTAAATCACGAATTTGCAAGGACTCTTAGTCTAGTTGTATTTATCCTTTGTCTTTGTGATGGATTTGATCTTTCTGGTTTTGTGGAATGCAGATTAATCACATGTATGAGGAGCGCAGATTGCTTGTTGCTCAATCATGTGGAGAGCTTGCAGAATTTGTCCGGCCTGAGATTCGTGATTCACTCATCTTGTCTATTGTGCAACAACTGATAGAGGATTCTGCAACTGTTGTCCGTGAGGCTGCTGCTCATAATCTAGCTTTGCTGCTTCCACTCTTCCCAAATGTGGACAAATATTTCAAGGTCAGCCTCACTAAATATGCTTCGAGGCAATCATGGAGAAGAAATCTGACTTGACAGAATTGCCTACAATGTAAGCTACGTGGTCTAGGGAATGGAGCATTTTCCCGTGATCATAATATGATGACTTACAAGAAAAGAAAAAAAAGAAAAAAGAAGAAAGAAAAACGAAAAGAAAAAAAGAAGAAAAGTATCTCCAATCCGTGTTTCTTGTTTGTTGGCAGGTTGAGGATATGATGTTTCAGTTGGTCTGCGATCCCTCTGGTGCTGTTGTAGAAACTACAATCAAAGAATTGGTCCCTGCTTTAATAACTTGGGGAAACAAATTGGACCATGTGTTACGAGTTTTACTCTCTCACATCTTAAGCTCTGCTCAGGTTTATGATTATTTCTACATATAGTTCCTCAGTCATTGCCTATAACTATCTCAAAACATCATTCCTAATACATTTTTTTTTTCTTTTTTATTTTATCAGAGATGTCCACCTCTTTCAGGCGTTGAAGGTTCTGTTGAATCACACCTCCATGTTCTAGGTGAAAGGGAGCGCTGGAATGTTGATGTCTTATTACGGTTGCTGGCAGAATTGCTTCCATTTGTTCATCAGAAAGCCATTGAGACATGTCCATTTCCAAGCAATTCAGAACATGCAGGAATATTGTTTTCTACCTCCTTGCTTGATCAGTATGCAGGGTAAGCTCTGTTTGACCCAATTTTTTTATCTACTTTTTCTACTTCCATGGGGGACAGAACTTTTTTATTTTGGATAATATCCTGACAACTTTCAAAAAGCTAGCTACTTCCATATTGTTTCTGATAGATTTGATGGCTGGTCAGGGGAAGTGTGGAATGGCCTGCATTTGAATGGCTGCACATTGACTGCTTTCCCAATTTGATTCAACTTGCCTCTCTTTTACCTCAAAAGGAAGATAATCTAAGAAATCGAATCACAAAGGTACTTTTATCTGCTTTTGCATTTATTCCATGAGTGCTTGTGGTTTTATCGAGTCTCTATGATTATGCATGATGTTAGTGCTCTTCGAATAGTTTCTGACCTAGATATTGGTAATGCAGCTTTTGTTGGCTGTATCTGAACTTTTTGGAGATGATTATCTGACACACATTATGCTGCCAGTATTCTTGGTAGCAGTTGGTGATAATGCTGATTTCAAATTTTTCCCTTCCACAATCCAGTCAAGAATCAGAGGTAGTCAAATTTTAATTATTCATTATTCTTATTTATCACAGAACTATATTTTATTATTTATTTATTTTTATATCATTGGACCATCGTTGATTCTTGTTGCTACAGGATTGAGACCGAGAACTGGTGTAGCTGAGAGACTTGCTACTCTGTGTGTCTTACCACTTCTATTGGCGGGGGTGTTAGGATCTCCAAGCAAACAAGAACAATTGACAGAGTACTTGAGAAATCTGTTAGTTCAAAGTGCAGTGCAGGAGGGTCAGCCAATGAAGCACCATGCTGAGATTGTAAACTCTGTCCGCTTCCTCTGGTTGGTATTTTGTGAAAACATTTTGGTATTATTGAGCTTATGGTTAGTTTTGAATTTCATTATTTGACTTTCAACTTTTACATAATGCAGCACATATGAAGCACATCATAATATGATTTTCAATATCTTGTGGGAAATGGTTGTGTGCTCCAATATAAATATGAAAATCAGTGCCACCAATCTGTTGAAAGTTATTGTAAGTGTATTCAATTTCCTGGAGTAGTTATCTCCAACCTCTTCTACTATTGTGTGTGACTCTCTGTTATCTTTCTCATGATAGGTACCATATATTGATGCTAAAGTGGCTTCCACTCATGTTGTGCCTGCTCTTGTCACTCTTGGCTCTGACCAAAACTTGAACGTAAAATATGCAAGCATTGACGCATTTGGAACTGTGGCACAGCATTTTAAAAATGACATGGTATATATTTTTTGGTGTTGATCTGATGTTGACATTTTAATAAAGCAGATTCAAGGAATCTGGCTGATCAAATTTTATACTTGCTAGATCGTTGACAAAATACATGTTCAAATGGATGCTTTTCTTGAAGATGGATCACATGAAGCTACAGTTGCTGTGGTTCGTGCATTGGTGGTGGCTGTCCCACATACAACAGATAGACTTAGAGATTATATCCTCAACCCTTTTTCCTTGGGGAATTACTGTCAGTGCTTGAAATAATTCAGAATATTTCCTGCCTTCCTATCTAGTCATTATATATATATATATCATTTGTTCCCTGTGTTATTCAATATATTACAATCTTTATTTTCCTTGACTTGATATACATCTATTATCAAAGATTTTCCAACTTACAACCACACCACCTCCATCAAGTGATGTGATGCGTCGCCGTGAGAGAGCTAATGCATTTTGTGAATCCATCCGTGCTCTAGATGCTACAGGTTTGCTCCTTTCAAGATCAGAAACATTTCTTTTTTCGTTTCAACCTGTGTGAGTTCAATGCTTCTTGTGGAGTACAGTGTCATGTTTATTTCTTTCTAGTGGAGATCCACAGCCAGTAATCAATATAGTACTAATTTTCCGAGGCAGAGGAGGCCTGATGGATTAGCATGGGTGTATACAAGTCACAACATTTCCCATCTCACCATGCAGCCATATTTTTGTTTCCAACCGCTCTGATTATTAACGAGTGTTGATCTTTCAGAGTATAATTAGCCCCAATTATTTTTTGTCAAAAAAAATAAATAAAAAAAATAAAAATAAAGAAAGGAAAAATGATCCCCAAATTATATAACTGCATGTAGAAGTATGGATTTCCTGCGTGTAAGAATGGTATGGATTTCTCATTCCTTCAAACTTTCATCTGGTGCTAATTCTCAGCTCTGATTGCTGCAGATCTTCCAGCAACTAGTGTTAGGGATTTGCTCCTACCGGCAATACAGAATTTGTTTAAAGACACTGATGCCCTTGATCCAGCACATAAAGAAGCACTCGAAATCATAATGAAGGAAAGAGCAGGTGGAACTTTTGAGGCTATTAGTAAGGTGATGGGTGCTCATCTCGGGCTTGCCTCATCTGTGACCAGTTTCTTTGGCGAAAGTGGGCTATTGGGCAAGAAGGAAACTGGAGACCCACCACCGGTGGAGCCTGTTGAAAGCCCAAAGCCTGTCCCACAACCCCCTGTTGAGGACACAAGATTTAGGCGAATTATGAGGGGAGGTTTCACAGACATGCTCAGAGGCAAAACTAACGAGCAATGAGGAAACTCGCTCAGGCCAATGAAATTAAACCCTTTTTTTTTTCTTTACAAAAATCATTGGCGAAGTGGAAGCTGAAAGATTGTTTTGTTTTTATATTCTTCCATGCCAAGAACATTTTTTCTCCATATACACAACTTGGAAAATTTTGTATTTGATTGACAAGTGGAATAAATGTTTGTCTTTACTTTCATGGTCTCTTATCAAATAAGGATTATCCTACTGTTGAGTGTTTTTTGATTGCTTTCTCACAAAATCCAAGTAATTTGCAGGTTGCTTATCTTGTTGCATGCTTTCTGGCAATGCGGGATTGCATGGTTTGGCGTCTGCAGCAAGCCCATTAATTGTCAATTGTAAGTTTAGATAAAGAAAAATGTTTGGTAGCTCGAATTTGTGTGGTCTGAATGGCTTGAATGTATCAAAACGACATCGTTTTAACCCCCCAAAACGACATTGTTTTGAGATATTCGAGCCATTCGGGCCATGAAAATTCGAGCTACCAAGCATTGTTGTTAGATAAATTCGTTATCATGATGTATATATAGCCACTTCAGCCAGGTATATAAGTTTGTTCTCATCATGTATAGCCTCTAATGCAGGAAGATTGCGGGTTTTGTCTCATCAGGAAGTGTTTAAGTGGCGTGGAAGTTAATGGTATGTTTGATTGTGCTTTTTGAACGTTCATACTAGTTTTCTTGTTGCTCATAAGAGTGATGTCTCCCATGGATTTGAGATTGTATACTGTTCAAAGATAATAATAAAAAAAGGAGTAAATAATAAAAAAGTATTGTAGTCATTGTCTAAATTGAGGTTAATCCAAAGACTTTTTGTGT
Source organism: Camellia granthamiana (assembly GCA_036172215.1). Classification (NCBI taxonomy): domain Eukaryota; kingdom Viridiplantae; phylum Streptophyta; class Magnoliopsida; order Ericales; family Theaceae; genus Camellia; species Camellia granthamiana. The sequence continues at coordinate 15,570,187 of CM069906.1, read as the reverse complement.
GTGTGTTGAGTTGTAGCATGGAATTTGAACTACAGTGCCTTGTCTCAGTTTTTTTTTTATTAATTTATTTCTTTTATGTTTCCTAATGAGTATGTATTAGACGATATAATTATGTTATCACCGTTCAATTTTATTCTTATAATGTTAAATTAGATTTTGATGTATATGTTAATGAATCATTGATAAAGAACCATTCTTGTTAGAGATAATATCATATGTTTCTAGAGTATATAAAGCTTTACGAATAAATATATTGATGAATATACTTGATAAACTCAAAATAGCATGTTGAAATGCACTGGTAGTAATAATTAATATGCATTTTAGCAGAAGTCATATGAACTTTTATTCTCTCTTTTGGAAGGAAAATTGCTGACAACTCCATGAGCATGAATCAGATGGCATATTAGCAGAAAGAAGAGGAATTGCAATTTTGAGGTATGTGTTGGATTTTCTTATATAGTTAACGGCTCATTTTGATGTAATTCTCTTGCTATATTATAAATAATCTTCTATGAATAATAAAAAATTCCAAACTACAAAATCATATGTAATGAGTAACATACCATGCCTAAGTTGCAGGGTGTAGCCCTGTTGACCATTTTGCTTTCTCATTGGGGGCACTAAAAAGGATTGAAACATTTGTGATAAGACAAACATCAAATGTGAATAGAAGGACAATTCTACAAACATGAAATGTGAATAAAAATACAATTCTACATAGAAATGACAGCTAATTCTACTTAGGAATGAAAGTAGATCTTTCTCGCAACTTGACCTAGAGAGTCATTGCTGGAACCACACAAAATGACATATTTTTATTTTACATGTTTTTCTTATTGCCATTTTTTAGGTCTTGTTTGATAAACACAATTCGGTACTCAAGGCTGAAACTATCCCTGTGGTGCAGTTTATGTGGTCTATTTATAGTTTGTTTTATTTTTTTGAGGAGGGTTTGGTACAAATTTTACTTATAACTTGAAAGGTAAAATTAACATTTTTTTTTTTGAAGGAATAGGAAAAGTAGTAATATTAAAATAAAACAAACAACATACAAGATTAAAATAAAAACAAGAAGACCTTAAAGGGAGGTGTTTTGAGTTTCTATTTTTTGATTATCAGGTTTTAGTTTGCAAAAAGTTACACCACACAAGTCTAATTTTTTAAACACAAAATAACTTATCACTTAAATATGAAAATTGACCGAAAATAAATCTTAATTTTAAATTAGGGAGCCTTGTCGTTAAAAATAGTGAAAATATATATTTATCTTAGGACTTTCAAATTTGAAGATTTAGTACTCTAGTATTTTAGTATTGGAAGTTCGGAGCTAAAATTTTTCATTTTAATTTGATCAAACAACCCCCAAGTTAGTAGTAGCATAGTTTGTAAATGAAAGATCATAGCATAGTTTGTAAATAAAAGATAAATAACATCAATCAACCGGGACTAAACAAATCTCTTTTCGTGGGGCGGGGGTAAACCACAATATCATCCCATTTACTATCTTTATCTCAAATTTTTTGTTCAATTTAGAAAATGGTAACTTAAAAATAGTTTTTGTATAAATTTTTTTAATTTTTTTACACAAAAAATACTTAATGAAATCGTTCAATTGGTGAAAAAAATTGAAAATTTTAGTACAATGATAAATTATTTTTAAGTTTTTGTTTTTGTGTCAACTGGACAATTTGGAATGGCTCTAGTAACAATTTTCCTATCACATCCCTTGCATCATTAAGCATTAGTTGGTGACTTTTGTAGCATGATATTTAGATTTATTATAGTGGTAGTAGCATCACTAATCTCAAAAATGGTAGTTGCTCTCAATGTTTATGGAGAATTGACCGAACAAAAAGAGGTATTCTTACGTCTATATGTGCTTGTTGCAAAGGCAGGTGGATACCCTATGGTGTATTGGCCACTACGTATCCACTTTGCTTTGCAATCATCAAGCCTTGAAAGAGTTTTAAATACATAACAAATAACAATTTAGTGTAAGTTTGAATTTTTTTTTTTAGTGATAAACTTTACAAAATTTAATAATTAAAGTCTTAAACTTTTTCATCAAACAATAATTATTAAAAAAATACCACTGAATTGTAATTTTAATATCTTACCTATCTCCTATCATAATATTGGTTCATTGAGAGTTGTGCTTATCAGAATGATGCCCACCTACTCTGAGCTTGTTGGTAACTCTGTGCCGTTTTGGCAACCAATCAAAAACGCAGCGTTCTTGATGCATTTGGCTTAACGCTGGAAGTGCCAAAAAAGATAAACCACCATTTGGGAAGACGCAAAAAAATAACACTCAAATTTATCAAATTACCTTCTGAAACATTTTAATTAATTAATTCAAAAATCAAAAAGTAAGGATGTTTTGGTCATTTTGGAGTGATGTGACACTTTTAAAAGATATTAAACCAAAAATTAAAAAAGTCAACTTTTTATCAACTTCTCAAATCACTTCTAAAAAAGCTAAAAAATTTGGTAAAAAGTCAAAAATCAACTTTTTATTAATTTTTCAAAATACTCTCGGAACGAGTTTTAAGTCATAATAACTTGGTCCTAAATTGTGTATACAATTTTTATATGAATATTTTTTTTTTAATTTTTAAAGGGATAATTAAAAAATTTTAGTTTTTTCAAAACGGTCTCTAGTTTAATTGTGGTAAGAATTTTGAAACTCTTGGGAAGATTAAAAAAAAAAACACACTAAACAATAGCTACAATATTACTACTTTAGTATATTTTATTATGAACTTTGAAATGGACACACAACTCATTAATTTTTAGAGATTCTTTGAAAAATAAATAAATTAGAATTTGATTATGTTTTTATAATGTGTAACTATCAAATCCGTAAGTCTTCGAAGTATAGAATATTAAGATAATATAACTTACAAGTAATGAACATAGCTAACCAGTTGGATTGTCTCATATGTATCCGAATTTTAAAAGATAGATTAATGGTTCGTAATTTACTTCTGCTTGAGTTCATCATATTTAAGCATGATAATTATTATGGATTAAATTTTTTTCAAGTTTAAATTTGAACTTGATCGAACTTGAGAGGCTTGTAGGATTTATCACGAGTTTCATTTTAATAATTTAAACTATCTATTTTGTAAGATTTTTAGTATATATTAGGGAGATTTATTAGAAAATTCTTTTTTAAGTGTTTGTATTCCAATTAGTCCATTAGATATTTTTGTATTCCAATAAGTCCTATTATTTGAATATTTGATTTACTAAATCTTAATTTTCATATTTAAAGTATTTTATGAATATTTTTACCCTTACAAATATTTTTTGAACAGTTAGCAATTTGGTTATGTAAACATTCATATTTTACAATGTGAATATTCACATTGCCGTGTGAATATTCATATTGACATGTTAACATTTACATTGACGGTGTGAATATTCATGTCACGAAACATTCATACTGTAAATGTGAATATTATTAGAGGTATTTTGGTAATTATGTCACTCATAAGACTTATTGGAATATAAAAAAATAATGTAGACTAAATAAAATATAAGTAGGTAAAAAGAGATTTATGAAAAAGTGTCGCTATATATTATTTATAAAAAAAAAAATTAAATCGATTCAATAATAATAAATTTTTTTCAATTTTAACACGTTTATTTTTAAAAAATAAACTATAAGTATCTTTTTGAAATTAAATTATTTATTTTCTTGAAAGACAAACATACAGTAACAAAGATTATTAGCAAGGGCAAAAAACTAAAAGAAAAGTAGGGATTGGATCACAAACAAACAAATAAATAAATAATTAAAAAAAAAAAGAAGAAAAAGGTAACGAGTGAGCAAAATTAGGTTGATCCTTATTGGATTATGCAAATCCCCAATTGAGAGGTTTGGGGGTGTCCTAATAAGTGTACTTTTTGTCTTTTTAGATTAAAAAATTGAGGAAAAAATATGGATGTTTGGGTTAATTTTTTGACTTTTTATGAAAAAATATGTATTAAGGCCAAGTTTGGCATGCCCAGGAAAAGTCAAAAAGTTACTCAAAAAGTTAAAAAGGTAACACTATTCACCAAAAGTCAACAATTACGGCTGCACAACTTTCAATCCTAATTTTCTCCTACAAACTAATTTTTACAATTTTTTATTACACATTTTTTCATAAAAAGTCAAAACGTTAACCCAAACATCTATATTTTCTTCCTCAATTTTTTAGTCCAAAAAGACAAAAAGTGCACTTATTTAGGACACCTCAAACAACCCCTAAAAAATTGTACAAATAAGTGTGTAGGAGAAGATAGGGTAGGAGGCCGTACGAAATAGCAGTGGTGACTGGCTGGGTGAGTAGATGAGAAAATATTCTCTCCTTTTCGGGTTTTGATTGGATGGTGTTGTTTGGCCCGTGGGGGTCGATCACGGGTCCCGTTTTTCTAATCGGAACTGTCAATATGTAGAACTTGTCGAATATTATATGTTTGTAAAAAATCATGTTAATTGGATATTGATAGCTATCTGATCGTGTTAGTTTTTTTTGTTAACTGTTAACTATAACACCATCCATTTTTATACAAAATTGATTTGATCATGTAATTAGCGATATCCGATAGATGTGATTTTTATAAGCATATAATACTAGATGAGTTCTACATATTAAACGGTTCAGATTATCAAAATGGGACCCATGGTGAACCCCTACGGGCCCAACTTTACTATCCAATTTAGTGAATATTTTACTATAATTTTTTTCAGCCATGGTACATACCACTAAATTTCTACCACTAACATCATCACTAATGATGTGGCAAGCCAAAAAAAAAAAAAAAAACTAAGACACAAAACACATGTGGCAGTGGGTGGGACCCACTGCTACATCCCTAGTGCAACCACTAATTAGTGGTCTACATCATTTTTCAATTTTTTTTCCCCTGGTCACTGACTCCGCCATCACGTCAGTACCAATCTTAGGGCTTTTTTTTTTTTTTATTTGTATATTATTTTTTTAATATTTTTTTTGGGTGAATAATGATAATTTTTTAACTTTTTGGGTAACTTTTTAATTTTTTGACTTTTTCAAGGGTTGCCAAACCAGCCCCGAGAAAGTGGGCCATTTGTTGAAGGGGTAATTTCACTATTATTAGCGCTTTATAAATTATTTTAAATTTTTTAATTTTAAAATTTTTTATTATAATAATAATTTTAAATAAAATTGTTAGGAAGGATATTATTAATGTTAAGACACCTCATCTCACAATTAAATCTACACACTTACTACATCATGAATTAGGGTTTATGAGAGCATTCACCACCATCACCACCCATCCATCTTTCTCAAATGCCACCTTCAAAACCTACCAACCCTCAAAACATTGAAAATCCTTTGGCGACAATATTCCGGCAGTAACGGTGACAACCATTTGATTACCCACACTTCTCCGGCAATGACAATGAGTAAAAGTTTTTCTGGTTATCACAACTCTATAAGACGACAGGAGTACAACAATAAAAGCTTAGAGGAGGTTCATAACTTTGATGTTATTCTTAACTCAGAGGAGATTGGCCTTATAAGGGTAAGTTTCTTGGAAAAAAAAAGAAAAAAAATTAAAATCTATTCGTCATTTTTTCAGGATTAAACTCTCAAACATATGACCGAAATTCGAGAACAAAGGCCCGAACATTATTTATTTGTTCAGGAACTGGTAACCGAACATTTATTATTTGTTCGGAAATAGGTAACCAAACATTATTCATAGGTTCAGACCTGTTTTACTGAGAAAACTAAACCAATTATTATAATTTTTTCTGTAAGAGAAGAAATTATTATGAGAAAATTAAGAAATTATTATTATATATATATATACAAAGATAGAGAGAGAGAGAACATAGCAATTATGACAAAAGTAGATGAGGCAGCAGAGACAGTAATTATATTGTCTTTTCTTCTTTTTTGTCGTGGGCTTTGTTAAGATTTTTTTGGAAGTGAGGTGTTTTGGGGGTGTGGGAGTGTGCATTCAATGGGTAAAATATTTTCACAAAGATAATTTCGATATTATTTAAAGGGAAAAAAAGAAATTTTAAAAGTTTCAAAATTTATAAGTGAGTCTAAAATAATTCATGAGATGTTAATAGCACCATTGTTTCACTTGAATATAGGTTTGGAAAAATAATTTTAAATTAATGATAAATTTTATAAATATTAAAAAATAAAGTATAATTTTTTTCATAAATATGTAATTAATTTTTTAAAATTCAACCGACATGGAATTTTCCTTTTTTCAAACGTTAATTATTACATCAACGAATAATTTGGTCAATCAGATGGCAGTCCCAGTCTCCTCCTGGAATTTTTTGGCTGCTCTCATACGTTTCAATCCCCAAATGAAAAAGAAAAAAAAGGAAAAAGGAAAAAAGAAAAAAACTCTAGAAAGTGCAATCACATTTATTTTAGTGCATGAAACGTTTTCTTATTCTTATATTTTATGTAATATTTAAAGAGTTGATTTTCCTTCAATTTAGATCTGGATTATAGAGTGTTGTTACATGTCTCATTTTATTGATTTAAATTGCTTATTTTATTTTTTGATATATTTTAATAAATATATTTATTATCTATTTTTTAATAACAAACAACATATGTGACGGATCTAATATTAATATACACAAATTCTTTGCAAAATAAAAATATTTGAAATGAAACTCTTAATGAATTCTACGGTCAACGTAGACAACACGCTCCACTCTCATATTAAAATTCAAGTCTTATTATTATAAAGTTTCTCTTTTCTTATTTTCCTTTAAATGATTGTATAAAAAAATAAAAACACTAATGCATCCGAGAACCCCACCAATCAAAAAGTAGGGGTGATTATGGTCCGGATTGGGTTAAAATCATGATCAATTCGTTATCTACAGTTCTTAAAAAATTAGAACCAATTCAATCTGTTTAAATCATGAAACCAATCCGAACCAATCTATTTAAACACGGATTGGATCGGTTTGGGACCACGGATTCACATAATTAAATAACAAAAAAATATATATATATAATACTTTAATTTCATAAAAACATAAACATAGTGCTATATTAGTTCTACAATAACAACATACTGTTCTAAAATTTAAACAACCATAAGAAAACTGGTTTCACCATAAAAATTTACACCATTATAAATTAAAACTAAAAACTAATGAACAAAGTAATAAAAGAAGATATTATACGGGTTTAGGTTTGAGTTTAGGGAGTTGTTTGGGATGACTTAAATAAGTGTACTTTTTGTTTTTTTACGAAAAGATGTGCAAAAAAGTAGAGAGATGATGTGATAGAAAAAAAATAAAAAGATAAAAAAATGGATTATTTTGTAGTAGCCAAACTTGGCAAGGTTTTACATAGAATAAGAGAAGATACTATGGGGGAGGATGTATAATAAAAATATAAACTATTTGTATACGGTCCGGATCGGTTCCAATCCGGAACCGTAGGGTTCAATCCGGAACCAATCTGTAGACTACGGATTTTTAATTCTTCAATTCGGAACTGAACTACGGATTCAAAAAATCAATCCAAACCTATCGGATTGGACTAGACTGGATTGAATTACAGATTTCACGGATTCCTTGCTCCGCCTTATCAAAAAGACAAGAGTGTGAAAAATTATTTGTTAACCTAAATCTAGGTCCGGTTTAATTGGCATGTTTTCTTTTAAGTTTTTGACTTCTTTTATATTGGGAATCTAATTAAAGAGAGCATTTTAGTGGACTCATTGTAAGTCGAATTTTAATAATTTAAGTCGTTCATTTTTTAATACTCGTTGAAAAGAACATTTATGTAAAAAATCAAAATAATTGGATTTCGATAGTTTATATATTTGAATTACATTTGTCTTTAAAAAATAGACAGTTATTCTGGAAATTATATTTGCAGTCTATTTTTTAAAAATAAATGTAATTCAAACATATAACTACTGAAATCTAATTATCTTAATTTTTTACATAAATATTATTTTCAACGAGTAGTAAAAAATAAATAATTTAAATTATCGAGATTGGGTTTACAATGGACTCACTAAATCCAAAGAGTAATGTTAAAAATATCAAAATTTCTATCAAATATTTTATCAGATATCTCACGTGGGATAAGTCTCACAAGTCCACGTCTATGTGAAACATTTTTAGGACTTCTACCATTTTCCAAATCTAAAAGTCTCTTAAAAGGTAAGCCAAACTCTTTATTTAAATTGAATCATCATAATATTCTCAATTCAAACGGAAAACTCGGCTTGAATTTCGGATTCAAAATCACCTCTTGCGCCTGGTTCGAGAACTTTCATTTTAGAGGACTGATTAAGACCTCTTCAAAACTCCCACCCCACCACCCCCACACACACGTGGGGGTTGGGGATTGGGAGAGAATAAAAAAAGAAAAAACAGAAAAAGAAAAATGGACCAATCAAAAGCAAAGGGGTGGGGGAAAAGGGGGTCTTAAACATTTTTGTTCATTTTATTAGGTTATAAAAGTTAAAAAATTATTTAAAAAATTTTAATTATTAAAAGTCACAAAAAAATCAATCATATACCTTAGTCATTCATATTTTTTTTATAACATTTTAAGAAATTATTTTTAAATACTGTAACCTTTTTTTTTTATCTCATAAAAAACCTTAAAAAATCAAAAAATTACTAAGAAAATTAAATCCTAAACGTGACCTAACTATTAGTCTATACACTTATAATACTCCCTATATGGGAGATTATTGAGTGATATTTTGAGAAGTTGGTAAAAAAATAGCGTTTTGATTTTTTTGACTTTTTGGTGGCTTTTTTGGCTAAAAAAAATTGGTTTTTTTTTTGTGATTTTTTTTTTATGTAAAAAAGCTAAAAAATTAAAAATTAACTTTTATCAAGTTTTCAAATTGCCCCTGAATCCTAAAAGGGGAGTGGAATACAAAATAGAGGACAAAGGAGACGTTCGGACTATTGGGTTAAATTGAAAATTTGATAAGAATTTTTCTTCCTGACTCAATCCAAATATGAATATGATACACAATCTCAAGAGATTGGTAATACTAATCTCATTTAATGCAATCTATCCAAACAAACATAGCCTAATTGGTTTTGAGGGTCCAAATAAAAAAAAAATTAAATCTATTTAGGTGATATGAACAATTCAACTTTTAATTCTTTCCAAATAAATCATTTATATAAAAAATCAAATACCAACATACATATATCAGTATAACTAAATAATTTCCCTCCTATCACACTATAATTGATTTTAAAAAATTATTATTGTGACCAAAAAGAAATGATATGAAAGGATGAAAGAAAAACAGAAGATATCTAGTATTTAATGGTTGGAGAAAGGAGAAATTTTTGTATACTAAAAGGGTACTTCGTGGTATTACTTTTCACTAATTATAAATATATATATATCTATTATTATTTTTCAAACACTTAACATAAATGTAATGAACTCTACTATTAAAATCAATCACAACAATTAAAACTATCACATAACATGTCCTTTATCTGCATATAAAAATTTCACCGGAGTACGTAGACATCGGTTACAAAAATTTCATTAAATTAATGGGACCCTCGTGGGCCCCACCAGAAAAGCAAACACGGGTCAAGAAGACTCAGGTCAAGTCTCTATAAATTATGCACCCATTTCATTTCATCCCATCCTATCCCATAGTACCCATTTCTCTGTTTTTCTCTAATATTGTTTTTGTGGTGGTGGTGGTGGTGGTGGTGGTGGTGAGTTGAAGATGAAGAAACTCTCTTGTGTTGTGGTGGTAGTGATGGTGATATTGATGGCAGTGATTTTAGGAGAAGCGCCCGTGGCGGAGGCGGTGACTTGCAGCCCCCTGGAGCTGAGCCCATGTGTGGGGGCGATCACATCATCGCAGCCACCGTCAAGGACTTGCTGTGACAAGGTGAGGGAGCAGAGGCCATGCCTTTGTGGGTACCTCAAGGACCCTAATCTCAGGCAGTATGTCAACTCTCCCAATTCTAGAAGGGTTGCTAGCACTTGTGGTGTTCCTATACCCACTTGCTAAGATGGAGAAAATTAGAGAGTTCAATGGTGTGTACGAAAGTGAAAAAAGTACTACTGGGTTATGCATGTTTACTACTACTATTAGAAATAATGTCATGCAATATGTTTGTACCTAGTGGAAATGGTTGTGCTAGAATCACTGTTATGTTTTGTGTATTTTCTGTTTGTGTGTTCTTGTTGCTAGTTGTATTGTGTGTATCCTTCAAATGATAAATTATGAAAAAACAAGGAAAAAAGAATTAACTTTTTCTATTTTCTGTCTGGTGGTCCGATAATTAAATTTGTGTAATGTATTCATCTATTGTACCGTATTCTACTATGGAGTTGTTTAGTATGGTTTACTGAGATTGTTTATATGTATTTTTTAATTTTAAAAATGTGACTTCAGTTTCTGTTTATAACTTATAGGCAAAACCATAATACTCCTCTCTTTGTTTGGGAAAGGCCTTTCCACAGAGGGAAGATTCTTGTAAGGGATGTTCATATCCGAGAGGCATTCTGTTTTTAAATCTGATTTTTTTTTCTTCTTCAAAATACTCACAATCGTTTTATGTTTCAAATTAGTAAAACAGTGAAATTTAATAGCAGATTAGGGTTGCTAGCACCTGTGGTGTGTGTGCCTATACATGAAAATGAAAGAGTACTACACTAACCTACAACTGGGAACACTGTCCTGCAACTACCTTTGTCCCTAGTGGTTTGTACTTGATAGAGAGCTCTGGCCTCTAAACGTTTCAAATTAGTAAAACAGTGAAATTTAATAGCAGACAAGGGTTGCTAGCACCTGTGGTGTGTGTGCCTATACATGAAAATGAAAGAGTACTACACTAACCTACAACTGGGCACACTGTCATTCAACAACCTTTGTCCCTAGTGGTTTGTCCTTGATAGAGAGCTCTGAGCTCTAAACCCAACTTTAGTCATGTGAAAATTCAAAAAACAGAAAATTAAAATCAAAATATCACTCACCACAAATTAGGGGTTACAAATGCTCAATCTTTTTTCTTAGGACTTTTCTTATTCTAGAATCACTTTCATATTTTTGTATACTCTCTCTCCATCTCTCTCCAGATCAAGAGATTTTGTGGTACTGTAAAACTACTAATCCTATTATTTTAAATTAGACAGCCACTACATGTACTTGTTCCAAAATTATTACATAATTTTTCTTCTCGCTATGTGTCCTTGTTGCTGGATGCATATTTTAGCATAGTGCTATGGGATTATTTGGGACGGCTTATTGAGGGTGTTTAGAAAATTGAATAAACAATAAATAAACATGACAATTTTTTAGGTCATAAATTAGTCTCTATTGCTAATATATATTTCAATATGTAAACAAATTATGTTTGTATAGTATTAATCTATCTCAAATCTAACCACAAAAAAAAAAAAAATCTATCTAGTCTCCCTTGATACTCTTCTCATTGTTGGGGAAAAAGGTTTCTTATGGAGGAAATATTTTTGCAAGTGGTGATCACACTTTGAGGGTGTTAGCAAAAATTTGGCTCAAGCTTAATTGAGAGTGATTAATCGACGGACTTAAATAAATTTTCAAATAAACATAAAAAAGATCAAACTTTGTGGTTGAATTTTATACCTTAATCAGATAAGAACTTTCCTAGAGGTAATTAAATAAAGAAACAATAGAACAAAACAGAATATGTATTAATTTGAATAAATTGTCACTTGTCACCAGTTATAAGAACTTAAATAAGAACAAAAAATTGAATAAATACAACAATTGACATAAATAAGAGAAATGGGGGTGGGAAAACTATCACTTAATCTACTCCTAAAAATGGCTAACTTAAATTATTCCTAAATAATTCTTCACGATTTGTGAGTGGTTGATGATGATTGATTGATGCCTCTTTATATCTCTCTTGGCCTATTTATGGGCTCAGTCACATAAGAGAAAGAGATAATCCAAGTCCACGATTTCCTCAACAAGCCCATGATTTCCTCAACATTATCCATATTCCATGTTTGATAAGAAGTTCAGAACCATTTTGCAAATTTGGTGCTTGGTTTGATCTTGGCTCATTGATCTCAACAACTAACTTTCAAATTGCTACAATTGCTAACCTTCTAGTTTTTCATTTAACACGTCATTATGCCATATACTTAACACATCTGTCATGCCACATTACATGTTTGTCGACAGAAATAATAACAATAAAAACAAATGTGGTCAAGGTTATCTTTAAAAATAGTTTATAATTTCAATCAACAAATTATAATCAAACTTGGCCATAATTAATAAGCTATAATCGACAGAAAAATAAAATGTGGTGCAAACAGAGGGGTACGTGATCTTTTGTCTTAAATTCGTATGTCATTGTCTCAATTCCAAAATACTTGTATAGTTATTTAATCACATCTTGAAATTTTTGTATTTCAAAATTTTACTTGATTTAATGATTATAATTATTTTAAAACAAGAAAACAGAGAAAGGCTCTTTGGTAATGAATCTCTATTGGGGTTTTTCTTTCCCATTTTAAAAGTTTTTTTTTGTATTAATTATGTGTTGTATATGATTTTCATTATTATAATTATAATTTATTAAATTTCATTGTGATGTCAATATGATTCAAATAAAAAAAATGTAGTCCACATATTCACCAATATTGTGCACATGGGCTAAGAATATTGTTGAGCAAAAATGAGACAAACTCAGGGCAATAACATCTATGAGCTAATTTTGGGCTTTGATCCATAGTACTCTACAAGGCCCAAAAAGATTCCCAGACCGAATATATATATAATTATCCTTAATTTTATTTTACTCCTTTCATAATCGAAGAGTCAAGGTAGGTAACACATAATTATACACACAGTGGGGTCACATTTTATATTAGGCATATTTTGTCATCACTGTCTTCCAATACTCTCTCTTTTGATGCTGAGCTTTAAAATATTTACAATTATTGAATTAAGTCTTCATACTTTTATACCTTAAAAATTTTCATATGATTTAATGATTATAAATGTTTTAAAACAGAGAGAGTTAATTTTGTACACAGCTTAATTCATTTTTCGATGAATCAAATTTTTAGACAGAAATTTTTTATTTTTATTTTTAGGACATGCATTGAATTAAATCAGTTCAATGCATTAAGCAAAATGGGCCAAACTCAGGGCAGAATCTATGGGCTAATTTTGGGCTTTGCATCCCATATGGTCCTTTGTCTCCAATGGCTGATTGTATTTACACACATATAATTACTCACTACGTCCAATTAAAATTTTAATTCTTATTAAATTTATCATTAAATATAATATACATTAAACTCTTTTCATCTTTCATAGTATAATATACATGAAGTATAATAAAATATTATTTTTTATTTCATAGTATACCCAAATCATTTATATCTATTATTCATATTCAACTCTTTTCATCTTTTCCTCCAAATTTCAATTATTTTATCTCCATCTTTTTTCTCACTCCAAAACTCAAATTCACCTCACCAAAACTTACAATTATTATCAACATCAATAGTGAGAAATTTTAACAGTAAATTGCCATGGTGTAAAAAAAAGAAAAAAAGAAAAAAAAGGGTAACCGTGGTAACTTTGCACAGGGCTATGGTCAGGGCAGAGGTACATGGGGGTGAAGGGGGTTACGTGTCCCCGTGACTTTTCAATTTTTTTTTTTTTTTTTGGGGGGGTGGGATTTGGAGTGTATGTGCATTAAAAGAAAATTTGCTAAACTTAGCTGACCCAATCACTAGTGCCTTCGGCATTTTCTTTTAATGGATATACACATGATATGAGCAATGATTAATAAGACCCACTCTCATAAGGCCCTACAAATTTGGACCATTTATAGTGTGAATCCACATGTGTATGAGTGGACTCCACACAAATATAGAGAGCCGGAATCACTTTGGGAGTGTGAGGTCATCTCCAAATGGGATCCCAAACATTTTTGATATATATATATACAGAAATTAGTATTTAATAGGATTCTGCCATGTATCTCTTTGCAAGCTGATTATGACACAAATAGGTTAAAAATTAATTTTTTAATTTTTTATAAAAAAATAGAGAAATAATATAATTTAAAAAAAATAAAAAGTAAAAAAATTAACTTTTAATTAATTTTCTAAAATAAACCTATATAGTGGTATACGTACCCTCGACGGATCTATTGTTAATTATGAAGTTTATAAATTTTATTCCTTTCCATTTTAAAATATTAATTTCTTATTTTATTTTTTATTAACTTAAAATTAATTATTTTTAAAAGAAATCAAAAATTAAAACAACATGATTTTTTTTATTTTGCTCTTATTTTAAATTTATTAGTATTAATATACATAAAAGCATGAAATTGATGTTCCCCAAATAGATGATATATTTGTAGCTTGAGAGAGAAAAAGGCGCAATACTCAAGAAATTACAAACTTACATGACTATCGCGTTGAATTATTCTACACGATTTTAGATATGCAAATTCAAAAATTAAATGCTCGTTTCACTGAGTTGAATATTGAGTTGTTACTTTGTGTGGCATGTTTGAATCCATCTAACTTTTTCTCTAGTTTTGACAAGATCAAGTTAATTCATCTTGTCGAATTTTATCCCAAAGAATTTTCTTTAGTGGAGTTCATGGTACTTAATGATCAACTTGATACATATATTATCGATATGCTATCCAGTAGTGAGTTCTCAAGGTTGAATAGAATTGTCAATCTTGCTAAGAAAATGGTGGAGATTGGAAGAGACAAAGTACATCCATTGGTGTATTTGCTCTTGACTTTAGCATTAATCTTACCTGTTGCAACTGCTACTGTTGAGAGGGTATTTTCAGCTATGAATATTGTGAAGAATCGGTTACGGAACCGAATGGGTAATGAATGGATGAATGATAGCTTGGTTGTTTACATTGAGAGAGATATTTTTGATGGCATTGACAATGATACTATCATGGAAATATTTTAAAAGATAAAAACTCGTCGGAGTCAATTGTAAAAGTTTAAAATTAAAAACTTTTTGTAATGAATATTAATTTTTAATGTTTAATATTAACTCGAAAAATTATTATTATGTTATTGTTATTGATTGGAGAAAAAAAAAATTGAGATTATAATTAATAAGTGCCCCTCCTATATTAAATTTTTGGCTCCGCCACTGGCTATGGTGTTCTATTTATTAGCAAACTATGGTAGTCCCTGGTTAATAGCTACTTAAAAATTGATTTGGCTCCTATGTAACTTAAGCATAATTGTCACATGCCTGACTGGGTAACTTCTTTAGGGCACTCTCACTACCATCAGTGACTAGTAAAGCTTGCCACAACTCAACAATGGCAGTTATCACATTCTTTTCAATTTTTTTTCTCTTTCGATTGATTCTATTTTTCTTTCATAACCGCCCATATTTGCACTAGTGACAAGGGTTCAGGTTTGCCGATGTCGTTCTCTTTTGCCAGTGTCGTCGTTCCCTATATATGAACAAAAGCAATAGATGTAATGAAAAATTTGTTTAAGAGTTTTTGAAAGTAATGTAATTTGGAATTTTTGATTTGTTAATTATTTAGGTATATCTTGAAGGGTAATTTAGGAAAAAAATTAAGATATATTGAGACTAAATTAAAATTTTAAATAATTTAATAAAGTATACTAAAAAATTTGATGACTTAATGATTTTTTAATTACAAATAGAATCCCCTTCTCCAATGCCCAAAAGATTCAAAGCACAAAAACAAAAACAAAAACAAAAACAAAAACTATCTTTTCAACACCCATTATGACATATCGTTTCACTTTTGGCCCAAGGACTAACCTCCCCCACCACGAGATGCTGCCACGTGTACGACCACGATCCACTGTCTCCTTCCCCTACCCTGTCTTTTCCACTTCAAGTTATCACGTGACGCGCCGCCTCTCGAGCCCCGCACCCCGCCACCTCACCCTCCGCGGTCGGCCCTCCTCATGGTCGATCCCTTCACTCGGCTACCCTTCGCGGTCAGCCCTCCTCATGGTCGGTCCCTCCACTCAGTTACCCTCTGCGGTCGGCCCTCCTCACGGTTGGTCCCTCCACTCGGTTACCCTCCGCGGTCGGCCTTCCTAACGGTCGGTCCCTCCACTCGGCTACCCTCTGTGGTCGACCCTCCTCATGGTCGATCCCTTCACTCGGCTACCCTCCAGGGTCGGCCCTCCTTATGGTCGATCCCTCCACTCGGCTACCCTTTGCGGTTGGCCCTCTTCATGGTCGGTCCCTCCACTCGGTTACCCTTCGCGGTCGGCCCTCTTCATGGTCGGTCCCTCCACTCGGTTACCCTCCGCGGTCGGCCCTCCTTACGGTCAGTCCCTCCACTCGGCTACCCTTCGCGGCCGGCCCTCCTCATGGTCATTCCCTCTACTCGGCTACCCTCCGCGGCCGGCCCTCTTCATGGTCGATCCCTCCACTCGGCTACCCTTCGCAGTCGGCCCTCCTCATGGTCGATCCTTCCACTCGGTTACCCTTCGCGGCCGGCCCTCCTCACGGTCGGTCTCTCCACTCGGCCACTTCTGGTTGGTCGTTCATTTCCCTCGACCTTCCACCCCCATCTTCCGCATTATTCCCTTCGTTGGACTAAAGCTGCACTTGGGAATGGATGACTACTAACGTGGATAGGCCCATAAAGGCCATAACCCACTATGAACAACCCAAGCCTACCACTTATGGCCCAATACATAACCCAACTGATGAGGTCCAGCACCATCTGGAAATCAACATGGCATGAAGGACCAATGATATTCAGACACGTGGCAGGTAAAGGGCAAGCCACATCAGCAGACAAAGATCTGCAAAGTTATTGCCACTGCACATCGCCATTAATGCAACCCCTCACTGCATTTATTACGACAACACCTCTCTGTCGGGACAGCACGCCCTCACCCTGAACAAGGTAAGCTACAGCATAGACTTTTGGCCAAGGTGACAGGTTGGAAGGGATAACGAAATGATTACCAAAGGATATAAGCAAACGTTGAAGACAAGAAGAAGGTTAAGCTTTTTATCTCTAATTCATCTCTACACTTTACTTTTCTCTCTAACTTGCTTGTCGGAGGGTTCGCTGGGGGACTCCCCGTTCCCCGTTGAACTCGTGTGCAGGTTCACCAGGAGCTTGACGATTCAGATACCGGTTGGAAAAGCGTGGACCAATCCGATCCATCCCACCTAGAACTCGTTATATCATAATTGTATCATCAAAAACAAAAAAAATAGTAACTCTGAAGTCTTTCCAGAATCCATGAATCAAAAGGCTAGTAACTTATAATTATATCCACTTTCTCCATTATTATTATTTTGGGTCCAATTCACTCCTAATTATAACAATGCGCCTCAATTTGAGATTTTGACAAATTCTACAATTGATAATGCATTGAAAGAGAAATTTAAAAATAGAAGATCCTTAATTCATATATTATAATTGTGGAAAAGCTTAAAATCTCTAAAACATCATCTCTAAATTGAGTACAAATTTATTTTCAGTAATGTGAGCCGTTACATGTTAGTTGTTGATTTATTTAAAAATCAATCAATTAAAATTCAATTATTTGTCACATTAATGTGAATAAATTTAAGAGCAACTAAGGTTATGAACGAGTTGAATCAATCTAAATATTAAGTTATTTATATTTGGTTTCAAAACATAATGAGTTTCAAAACGTGTTTAAGTTTAATTTGTTTACATAACAAGTCAATCTTGAATAAGCCAAATACAAATCGAACTTGAATTGTTTTATTTTTATTTTTATAATGTACGTATATATGGAGTCAAATAATAAATTATTCAAATTTAATTTAAAAACTAAACAACTTTTAACATACGTTCGAACTTAATTAGCCAAGGGCGGACCTAGGATTCGTCAATGGGGTGGGCTAATATTAAGGTAAAATTATACAATATATTTGAAATATAACCACATAAGAAAAAAGAGAATTTAATAATATAATCTAGATTAGTATCTAAATTTATTGATTAGAAACAATCTAACTAAGTTGTGCTTGACGAGTCTTGAAAGATTCGAATTCATCGATTACAGAATCTAGATCAATTTTTAAAAAGCATGAAAAACAATATGCTTTATCCTTTGAAGGAGAATACTCTAGCTAAGAAATTATTTAAACCAAATATGTTGAAATCGGCGATTCTGCTTTCCAAATGAGGACCTAAGATACTCAAGTTTAGGTTGATAAGGCCCCAAGTTCACATAAGTTCGTCTAACCTCATCCCGTTGATTAACTAGATATTCACAAATTTGCAAGCGTAAACCAGGATCCCGTTCAATATTAGTTGAATCAAATTCGCTTGGTTTAGTTGCTTGAGGCATGGAAGGCGGCTGCACATCAGAAAATGAGGTTTCAACAACATTGGATGTTGTACTACTAGATTTTTGTTTTGATTGATAGAATGAAAAAAAAGGGTTTTTCTTTTTTTTGAGTGTGGAGGTTCCATTATTTATAACCTAAAAAAAATTTAAAAAACAATTTAGCCCTATTTAATATTAAACTAGAGTATATTCGTAATAATTTTAAATATTAGGATTTCTAGATACATCCTCAATAGTTTTTATTTAAGCTTTCATTTTTTTTTTTTTATATGTTTAAAAAAACTCTTTCAAAGTTCAAAAAGTAATAGCAATATAGAACATTGAACAAGGCAGCATCATAAAGAAACTAAAAACAATATAATATTTGTTGCATAAAGACAAAATTTCAAAATCATTGTTAATCAAATCCATTCTCAACCAACGAAATAAAATAATTAGTTAATTACACTTACCAAAAATGTTAGGAAAGTAGAGTTGCTGGTGACAACGGAGAGGGCCGCTGCCTATCTATTGGAAGATGTGAGGATTGTTTTGGAAGATTTGTTAATTAAACAAATACAAATCTATTGGGCTGCCTATCTATTTTTTTGGCTAAGTATTGAGCTGCTATTGTCAGCCCATCTAAAAAACAAACAAAAAAACTATTGGCCCTTATTTAGCGCGGGGGTGGGCTGAGAGAGGTTGGGAGGCTGGACTGGGCTGGAAAAAAAAATTTCTATAGATATTTTAAATTTTGAACTGAGCTGCAGCCACCTATGTCCAGCCCTAGGTCCGCCCTTGGAATTAGCTAACGTAATAAGTTAATTTGATTGACTTTACTACCCTAAAACTGATAGTTACTCATTATACATGCAAGCACGAAACCACATATATTTCAAAGGGAGACAGGGCAGCTATAAATTTGTTGCATTCAGTACTCAAAAAACAAAGTCAAAGATCTCACTTTGGAATAGCATCATTATGACAACCTGTGTTTGATATTGTTATGTATTTCCACACTTGACTCTAAATTATTGCCAGCTAAATAAAATATAATTAAAATAAATATTAAAAAAAAAACATGGTTGTTGAAATATATTTAGGTGGGTAGGTGGTGCCAAATAAGCACAAATGCTAATTAATGAATTCATCTAGCCAATGATTCCGTTAAAGATTATCTTGGTTTTGTTACAAGAAAATTGAATAATTACTCGGAGGGAAGTCTTGTTTAGCATTACCCAAATCATTAATCTCCTAAATAAGGATAAGGGTTTTTGTTATACCTCTTTTAGTCAGTTTCAACTTGAATCTACATTAATTTAAACCGTTTAAAAAGTAAGACTTATTAAGAAGATTATTCATATAAAAAATTAAGTTGATTAAATATAAGTATTCACATGATCGGATTATTTTTTTATTTTAGAAAATATGAACAATTTATTTTCAAACTGACATTTGATGTTCATATTTTTCAAAATAAATTTGATACAATCATATTCGACTATCAATATTTAATGAATTCCTCAATATGCCTACAATAGAGTTGGAGGTAGAACCCTCTAAGAGGCAAGGACAACCCTAAATAAAGTGTAACTCAACTAACTACCCCTAATTGATTATGAGTCTATTGATGTCATGTTTGCTTCCAAACCCATACAATGACTGATTTAAACATGGAAGATGACGAATTTTGAACCACACAACGCACATTACAACCCCTAAATTGATTATCATTCTATTTTCTATACATGTGTGACGCAAGTTAAAACATACAATGCACATACATAGACATTAAGGCTCTGTTTGGTCTTGTTTTTTGACCACTTTTTTTTTTTTGTCTTCTTGCTCTCGCTCTCTCTTTGTCTCTCCTTCTTTATTTATGAAGGCTGCTATTAGCACATACTTAATTTCTTTGGATCCTTCATTTTTTTGAATTCTCATTCTAAATCCTAAATTTTAATAAGATTTGAGTATCTCACTTTTAATACCAATTTTATCTTTATTCATAATATCATCACACCCAAGTACACACTCACCTAATTTTGCACACCCCCTTATGTTGAAGAACAACGAATCAACTGTCTCTCTCTCATTCTCTTAGTGAATGATGGTCTCTTTCTTTCTCCTTCTCCAATAAGTCCGAAATTTCTCAGTCAAAAATCTCTTCGGAAATCTCTTCAATGATCTCTTTCTCCTTCTCAGGTAACTTCTAACTCCCCATGACATTTTATTTTTTTTCGTTTATTTCAGGGTAAAACCCTCGATATAGAGGGTTTTAGAGGAAAAAAAAAATCCTCAAAAAAAACACAACTAGGTGAAAAAAATCCTATAAAATAGAACCGTTCAGCATACCAGTGTCGAACAAAATATTACTATTCAAAACCCATTTACCGAATTAAATATTTCTATTTAGCATTATATTACCGAACAAAACCTTAACAGTTGACAAACCAGTACTGAACAAATTCAAACAAAACAGCAATCATCGAAAATGATCAAGAATCGTTAATGTAAGATAAATTAACTTATCAATGCAACGTCAACCTCATCAAAGTTGTTGTCATCATTCTCCATTACTCCATAAGTATCAACGAATGGTGAAAACGACTACAGATGTAGATGAAAATTTGATTGGAGAAACCCGGAGTCTATAATAAGGTTGTTTGAGAGTTAACTAATTTGGACATAAAAATGACGATTATTGCTTTGTTACAAAAATGGTGACAGAGAGGAATAACTTTAGGGTTTAGGATGGTGATGAAGATGAATACATTTAGGGTTTAGGTTAGTCAGGAATATGTTTAGATGGAGGTGAAGGTGGGTGTACAATATTGTAGAGTGTCATTCTAATTGTTTTCATTTGGTGGGTGAGTATTCCATTAAAGGTTGTCATTTAATATAATTTTATATAAGGTATAATTGTAATAAAAAAAAAGAGTAAAAATTAGAGAGTCCAAAGAAATTAGGTAGGTATTAATAACAGGCATTTTATTTATTTTTATTTAAACCTTTGAACCCCACGTTAATATAAAAAAAAGGTAAAAGACAAATTTACCCTATAATAAAATTTTATGTGTTTCGTGTGCAACTCTAATCAATTTTTCACCCTCATATTTGAATGCTATCTTTGGTAGAGGTTTTCAAATCATGATTCTAAATCAATTTCAAAGCATATTCTGAAAATATGTTTGGTAAACCAGACAGTTTTTGATTTTTTTGTCTACCCGGTTGTCCACTCAGACATTGTCACGACCCGCTCCCCGTATCCAAGGGTTAAGCATCGTGATGGCCAGTAACTGAGGTTATCTCCGGCCAATTCTTAAACAAATTAATAAACGCAAGCGGAAGTAATATTTAAATAAGGGTACCAAAATAATCATCGGAACTTCTATTTTTATTACAAAATTTATTGACCAAAAAGGCCGATATTTACATATAAAAAATCATAAAAATACTGTGTGTGTCTATTCCGCAGCCCCGCATCTAAGACTTTTCAAAAGTTATTTCTGAATTGCATTATTTCCTGAAAATTGGTAAAAAACTATAAGCACATGGCAGAGTGAGAAATATTATACCAAAAGTATAAGGGACACGAAATAACCGTGGATCGTTAGTTAGGCCAAAACATTTACATAAACAAATCATTTGAGTAGCAGAAATCATTTGAGTAGCAGAAACTGAAATACAGATATTATATAAATATATAACCATAACCACGGTACAGAACAGAACAGAGGACACAGAAGTGACAGTCAGAACAGAGGTACGGATTCAAGAGGTGACTCGTACGGATTCTAGAGGTGGCTCCCACAATAGTGTAGCACTTAGTTCCGCACAGCACTTTGGTCCGCACAGAACAGAGGTCAATGGATCAAAGAACCACAAAGCAACCAAACAGAAGTCAATGGTTATTTAAGTCCCCCAAGGCGTAAGACTCCCGTGGTGGTACTTATAAAACATAACTGTTTATAAGGTCATAACCAAATATTCTTTAAAATATAAACAGATAAATCCATGGGTTTCCTTTTAAACAAATAGAGTTCAGATATAAAACTACGTAACTGAAATCTTTATAAAACATAATTTTTATTAATATACTAATAAAATATAACTTATATAAAATAGATTTTGGTAAGTCAAAACATACGTAAAATACATTTTAGTGACTCAAAATATAATATAACTCATCTTAACTTTAATACCTTACCTTTTCCTTCCACTATCAAAGACCCTTTCACCTTAACTTTAATACCTTACATTTTCCTTCCACTATCAAAGACCCTTTCAGCTTCCACTATTTTCTTTTCCTTATTTCTCTTTTCTTTCTTTCATTTTCTTCTTTCTTTTCTTTCTCTCTTTTCTTTCTGTTTCTTTCCTCCCTTCTTTACTGAGTCAACCTTTCTCTATTTATACAAATTCTATTCGTGCTCTCCAAGCCAACTGCCACGTGTCAAGCTTATCCAAATTAATTTAATTATTTATTTATATTTTGACCCATAAATTTTTTAATGATTATATTATTTTACAAAATTACGCATAATAATATATAATAAATTATATATTTTCCGAACTGAGATTAAATAATATTAGTATAAATTCTACAGAATAATTAAAAATCTGGGTTGTTACAATCTTCCCCCCCTTTTAAAATTTCGTCCTCGAAATTTGCCATGTGTAAGCTATCCGTTGCGCACTCTGATAAATATATGTTAGATGATTAATTTGATAGAAAAATAGGACCTCAAAAAAAAAATTTTACCAAAAATGACTCACTGTCTAGTTGTCAAAAATTAGTTTGGGCCAAAATGAGAAATAATGGGTGACTTGAAAAACTTTTTATTCGTTTTGTTTACGATAAAAATAAATAAAAATGAGAACACAATGACAGAATTATATGCAAGAATTGAAAAACTTGAGATGAACTTTTCATTGATGGGAAATAGTTTCAAAATTAGTATCTTTATAGATTGAACCCACTTTTAAAAATATCGAAATAAATTTTTTTTTTTTGAATACTGAACTGAAAATTATATGTATTTAATTATATTATAATTTTGGTGGGTGTTTGAGCCTGACATCTTTCTTTTCTTGTCCTTCTTTTACTATAACAAATATAAATTATATCTAATATCCCTCACAAATTAAGCACATAAAAAAAAAATTTATTATATATATATAATCATATAAAATTATAATATAATTAAATCAACGAATAAAATATAATAATTCGGAACTAATTACCCGCTATCCCACTTCTTAAATGTGTGTGTGTCCCATACCCCAATGATGATTTTTTTTTTTTTTTTTTTTTTTTTTTTTTTTTTTTAAGAAAAAAAAAACCATTGCTCTGATACTATTTGTCACGACCCGCTCCCCATACCCAAGGGTTAAGCATCGTGATGGCCAGTAACTGTGGTTACCTCCGGCCAATTCTTAAACAAATTAATAAACGCAAGCGGAAGTAATATTTAAATAAGGGTACCAAAATAATCATCGGAGCTTCTATTTTTATTACAAAATTTATTGACCAAAAAGGCCGATATTTACATATAAAAAATCATAAAAATACCGTGTGTGTCTATTTCGCAGCCCCGCATCTAAGACTTTCCAAAAGCTATTTCTCAATTGCATTATTTCCTGAAAATTGGTAAAAAACTATAAGCACATGGCAGAGTGAGAAATATTATACCAAGAGTATAAGGGACACGAAATAACCGTGGATCGTTAGTTAGGCCAAAACATTTACATAAACAAATCATTTGAGTAGCAGAAATCATTTGAGTAGCAGAAACTGAAATACAGATATTATATAAATATATAACCATAACCACGGTACAGAACAGAACAGAGGCCACAGAAGTGACAGTCAGAACAGAGGTACGGATTCAAGAGGTGACTCGTACGGATTCTAGAGGTGGCTCCTACAATAATGTAGCACTTAGTTCCGCACAGCACTTTGGTCCGCACAGAACAGAGGTCAATGGATCAAAGAACCACAAAGCAACCAAACAGAAGTCAATGGTTATTTAAGTCCCCCAAAACGTGAGACTCCCGTGGTGGTACTTATAAAACATAACTATTTATAAGGTCATAACCAAATATTCTTTAAAATATAAACAGACAAATCCATGGGTTTCCTTTTAAACAAATAGGGTTCAGATATAAAACCACGTAACTGAAATCTTTATAAAATATAACTTTTATTAATATACTAATAAAATATAACTTATATAAAATAGATTTTGGTAAGTCAAAACATACGTAAAATATATTTTGGTGACTCAAGGTATAATATAACTCACCTTAACTTTAATACCTTACCTTTTCCTTCCACTATCAAAGACCCTTTCAGCTTCCACTATTTTCTTTCCCTTATTTCTCTTTTCTTTCTTTCATTTTCTTCTTTCTTTTCTTTCTCTCTTTTCTTTCTGTTTCTTTCCTCCCTTCTTTACTGAGTCAACCTTTCCCTATTTATACAAATTCTATTCGTGCTCTCCGAGCCAACTGCCACGTGTCAAGCTTATCCAAATTAATTTAATTATTTATTTATATTTTGACCCCTAAATTTTTTAATAATTATATTATTTTACAAAATTACGCATAATAATATATAATAAATTATATATTTTCTAAACTGAGATTAAATAATATTAGTATAAATTCTATAGAATAATTAAAAATCTAGGTTGTTACAGACATCCTCCCCGATGCGGTTGATTGGAACAGTATGTTTTTTTGTTGTTGTTTTGTAATTGTCAATCACCGTCCGTTATTTAGAGGAAAAAAATTATATTTGTTTTTGATATTTTTTAAATATAGAAATTAATTTTTTAGACCAAATTGACAAATTATTTTTTTGAATTGAATTTTAAAAGGAGTTTGCTTATGAGTTTTGAATAGAATTTTCAATAGTTTTAAGTTATATGTTTGGTTTAAGTTTTGAAAACTCTTTCAAAACTCATAACTAAACAACTTTTCTCATTTCATATGTCACATAAAAAATTCAAAATTCTTTTTAAAACTCATAACCAAACAAATTTTCTCTTTTTATATCATAATTCCAAAACTCACAAACTCAAAATACAACTCTATTATTAAATCATAATTTTAAAACTCTACCAAACACTACCTTAAATTTTGCTCTCATTCCTAACTATAACTCTACCATGCATGCACGGTGTTAGCACCTTCTACTTGAAGGCTGCATTGGTTGGCATTGGCAGCACCTTGTGCCCATGTCCAACCAAGTCCCCGGCATGATGGTGGCATGCCAAAACAGCAAGGTGAAACATTGGCTAAGTGCTGAGGTAGCAGCACAAGACCCTTCCTAAGTGTGGGCAGCAGTGGCACAGATGCAAGGCATTAAAATGACCCGAATGTGGGCTGCAGCATACTTGAGGGTTCAAAGCATTCAGAAGGTGAAACTTGGTCTGGAGGCCAAGACAGCCAATTTCGTGGCTGATTTCAGAAGGCAAATAATATGGACAGTTAGTAGCAGTTAGACTGGTCTGCTGGCAGCAGTTACCCATGTTGGGCAGAGACAAGGCAAAGCTGGACATCAGGAAGCATGGCTGGAAAATAGCAGCAGTTATTGGCAGTTATGTCCAGAAATGATCCTAAGTCCCTAGGCAGTTGGGGGTGTCAACTGCCATGCCACTTGGCATGCTTTCCTTGTAATTCTGCTTGCAATATGAAAACTGAATGTAAGCCTATTTAGGCATAGGCCATGGAACTCGAAATTTATCCAAGTGTTGGTAAGAGTATCCATTGGCATCCTTTGTAATTGTTGGTGCAATTTAATAAAGGTTAGGTTTTTCCTGTAATCACTTGTTGCCTAATCTCTTACTTGTTAACAGCACTTTGTGTGTGTGTATTTATACGTTGGCTGAGACTAAGTGTCCAACTTAGTGCCATTACAGGCTGGAATTTTTGAAACGAAAATTGACCCTGTAACACACGGCCACCACCATCAATCCCTTCCCATCTTCTCCGGTTTTAATTTCTAGTATTTTTTTCGAGTAGTGATGTATAAATATAAATAAATAAACAAATTTACATATAAAACAATGTGATTGTATTAAAACTTATCATTTTAAAATAAAATATCAATCTATATGACATTTGGCTACAGATATATCAATACCCCATGTATTTATATATTATATAAGTAAAATGAAGTTTCTAACCCTATAACAAATAAGAGGTTTCAGAGGACCAAATGTTTTGATCTCTGAAAGTGAAAATTTTGTTGTAAAAGGCATTTAGGGACTAATTTCTATCATCATGAGAATAGTTGCTAAAAGGTCGTCCTGAAAAGTCCAAAACAAGGCTTTTAGTTACAAAATTTTGAAAATGTCACAATAAATAGACTTTTAGGGACAAAATAATTTGGTCTCAAAATGGTTTATTTTTTGTGACAAAAAATTTGGATCCAAAAGGATAATAATTCATCACTAATATCTAATTTTTGTTGTTAAAAATATAATAACGGCACTTTTCGTAACAAAAATATTTGATCCATATAAAATAATTTTATCCATAAATTTTGGTCTCTAAAACCTAATTTTTTTGTAGTGTAACTCACAAGTCTTGTGGGAGTTTCAATATCTCAATCTTAATTTTCTAATTTTTTGGTTAAAAAAAAAAAAAAAACCTCCCACCCACCATCCAATTTCAGCCTTTTTGAAATTTAAAAATCCTAAACCCTACCACTGCATCTTATCTTCAATTGACACCTCCTTATACTGCCGCACATCATTTTTTTTCAACAATGATCTAGAGTTCTAAAAGCAGAGTTCTAAAAAGAGCTCTACTGAGCTGGCATGTCCAAAATAAAAATAAAAAAATTTCAAGCTAAAACATCACACTAAGTTGGACCCCCACACAGCTCCATATCATTACTGCATGCTTTAGAGCTCTTGTCCTAGAGCTCTCAAGCATTTTTCTTTTTTGTTATTCACCTCCACACCTCCACAGTCACAATCTTCAATTCAACATGTAAGTAATGATTCCTTTTTCTTTCTTTTTATTTTTATTTTTATTATAGTTCCTTTTTTTAATTTATTTGTTTTTTATTATGAGAAAAAATGTGATTGTGATTTTTTACACTGTGTTTTGATTACATAGTGATTGTATTTTTAAACTGATTATGTTTTTTTACACTCATTTTTAATCACATGGTGAGAAAAAAAAATTGCAAAGGAAAAAAATAATTGTGTTTTTCAAATTTATCTATATATCTATCTTCTATCTATATATTATATAAGAAAAAGAAAATAAATGACTGTATTTTTTAACTATCATGTTTAGATGGATGACAAAGTAAAGCACGTGAGAGATGGATATGAGTGTGATTTTTTTTTCTTTTTGTATTTTAAGTGACATTCTTAATGTTATAAATATTAAAATTATGATTGTGTTTTTTAACTAACTGTGTTTTTTCACACTTCGTTTGATAATACTGTGAGGGGCAAAAAAATGTGTGATTGTGTTTTTTAATTGATTGTGTTTTTTGAAAAAAGACAATAACTGATTGTATTTTTTAACTATCATGTTTGGATGGATAACAAAATAAAACACAGCGAGAGACATTTTTTTTTCTTTTGTATTTTAAGTGACATTCTTAATATTTTCCAATATTGATTGCTTTTGTTTTCATCTATTCTCTTATTGTGGGTGTTGAAGATTTACGCTTCGTTTTGATCAGACGGTAAGAAAAAACAAATTTGTGATTTCTCATTTAATTGAAAAAGGAAAATAACTGATTGTATTTTTTAAATATCATATTTGAATGGATGACAAAGGTAAAGTATGTGAGTAAATATCATATTTTTTTTCTTCTATGTACATGGTATAAAACTGTTGATTTATCTAATCATTTTTTGTAATTTAAGAATTTATAGATGGAAAGTAATAATAATAATAATAATAAATAATAATAATAATAATAAATTAACCATATCTAAATTGCATCTAATTTGAGATTTAAAAAAAGAGTCCAAATAAAATTTATTTATTTGTAATTTAAAAGTATTGAAATAGAAGATATGAATGAAATTTTTTGCTATATATCATTGGACAAATTTTAACATAGAATATAATAAAATTGAAAACTTATAGGACAACATGTATTTTTATTTTATCATAAACTAGCATATCACTTGTGCTATGTACGGGTTAATTTTTTTTTAAAATTAAATAATAATATAAAATTTATTTAAAATGTATAGAAAAATAATTTAGAATGATTTAAATTTTAACCATTTCATTAGAATAATATATATATATATTGCAGTTGTTATGTCATTAATTGTATATTTTAAATACTCAATAAGAAATAGATGTCATAATTTAATTGGTAAAGTTAGAAAAAATAGAAAAAATTACAAAACTTATATAATAAAATAAAAATACATGTTGTTCTATAAGTTTTGTAATTTTTTTCTATTTTTTCTATCTTTACCAATTAATTATGACATCTGTTTCTTATTGAGAATTTAAAATATATAATTAATGACATAATAACTGCAATATATATATTCTAATGAAATAGTTAAATTTAATCATTCTAAATTATTTTTCTATGTATTTTAAATAAATTTTCCATTATTATTTAATTAAAAAAATTATCCTGTGCATATAGTACAGGTGATGTGCTAATTATTATAAAAACAAATTATATATCAATATGATTTATTTTAGTTTTAGGAAAAGGACACTATAACAAAGAGTGATCAAGTGAAGCCAAGATACACATTGTAATAAGTCTTTGTTTTTGTCTCTCTCGTTGAATATCATGCCACCCAAAGTGAATTCACACTTTTCCAATTTCTTCTGCATTGGGTTAGGTCCACCCACTACCAAACTTTTCCACGCCTCATCCTCCTTAAACCAATCTCCCAAACACTCCCTCTCTTCTTCACCACCCTCACAGTCACAGAGACCCAAACCTCCATCAAATGAATTCCCAAAACCTTCCATGGTTTCCATTGCTCCCTTTCATTTCCTTCCTAAAACTACTTCTTCTCTTTCAATTCCATCTATCTTCTAGTTATTCAGATCAATATTTGTACACGAATTGTGGCAATACCTTCAATTGTGGTTCCATCACCGGAATAGGCTATCCTTTCCGCGGAACGGGTGATCATGATTACTGTGGGTATCCGGTTTAGTCCTCGATTGTAGTAATGACAATATCACCACAATTCAAATGAAGAACTTAACGTATCGAGTTCTGAATATCGATCAGAGCACCCAAACAATGAAGATTGGTAGAGAAGATTTGATGGAATCAACTTGTCCCCATGATATGGTTAACACTACCCTGGATAGCTCGCTATTCGAATACACTTCCAGTACTTATATGAACCTCACTTTTCTGTATGGCTGCAGGCTCCACTTAAACCGGTTCCCAATCTTATCCCAATTCCGTCTTGTAATGAGTCTGTGAATGTATATTTATTTGCTGGAGCTCAGGGTGGTGATCTGATCGGTTGTGATGATAGCGTTGTTATTCCAATTTCTGGTTGGGCTTTGTCGGTGAATTCGACTAATCAGGAACAAGCTATCCATGTTGGGTTTGAGGTTAAATGGAAGGTGGATAGCAAAGAGTGCAGTGATTGTATTGGGTCGAAGGGACGGTGTGGATATAGTTTTTTTACCAATCAGACCACTTGCTATTGCCCCACCCCGCCATACGTAGGGGATACCTGCTGGGTGGCCGCCGGAGAAACACCGCCAGGTATGTTACTTCTATTTATCTTCATAAAAACTCTTTAGGCTCTTTTCAATTGATGGATTTTTTTTTTTTTTCTTCAATTAATTAAAAATGAATTTCAATGTCATATCTGTATGGTATAATAATTAAATTTTAATACGAAAAATGATTTTTTTTTTTTTTTTGCTCCCTTTCTTTCTCCCAAATGAGGTTGGTTGACATTTCAATATACTGAGGTTGCCAATGAGACTCATCCTTGGTCCTGTTTGAGTTGTTTATAAGTTCTTTCTTTGTTTGTTTTGTTTTTTTGTGTGTAATTTTTATTTATAATTTATAAGACAAATAATTTAAATAAGATGATTATTCTGCAATTGGAGTTGTGCACCTACTTTTTATTATTAACTTTTAATTTGAAAGAAAAAATAATAATTTAACAAATAGATCTATATAGGGTGAGTTTGGTTAAAAATAAAAGTAATGAATAGTGTGAAAAAAGGTATTAAAAAAATATTTGTTTATTATTATTTTCTTCTTCTGTTTAGCATGAAGTGTGTAACGTGAAAAGAAATCAAATTTTTATACAACTAATATGAAAACATAGAAATTTTCATAATATTTTTGATTATTTTGTCAAAGGAATCCATAATGAACACTATAAATTTGTATGGGTTAATTACACTTTCTACACTTAAACTATCATTGAATTATCTATTTAGTCCTTAAATTATTGGTTGAGTCTATTTGGTTCCTAAAGTATATAAATCAAAATTTATTTAGTCCATAAACTATTGATTGAATCTATTAATTTCTGAAATATTTAATTCAAACTTATTTGGTCTCTGAAAAAATTACAAAAATAAAATATATGTTTATAAGTATTGTAAAGTAGTAAAAGACTCTACCTAATTAAGATTTTAGTATAGAAAAATCTAAAAATTTTATTTTAATATTAAAAAGTATTTTATTTCATTATGTGTTTAAATTAATATTAGAGTATGATTTTTCAGTCTTACCAATAAAATTATATTAGTATTATATATTGGAGAAGTAGAATTAGATAATTGAAATAATAATACTTCGCTAGAAATAATAATAATAATAAATAATACATTAATTAAGTTTAAAAAAAAAAAGAACTTGTTGAAAAATTTAAAAATAATCAATTATAAATTATAAACAAAATCTATGATATAATATTAGATAATTGCAAGTACCTAATCATTATAGAAGATACGTAAGAAAATACTATACATAATTACCCTTACTCTTTTCACCATAAGAACTAATGCTCACTTTTCAAATTTAAGTTTTTTTTTTTTGAAATAAAATTTTAACTAGATATGATCTTTCACTAATTTATAATATTTATGGGCTTGTATTTTAGTTTTGTAATTCTTTCAGAACTAAATATATTTAAATTAAATATTTTAAAAACTTGAATCTAATAACTAAAATATATGAATTGACAGTAGTTCAGGGATATAAAGTGTAATGAATCCAATTTGTATCCCTTTTGTAAAATAATAATGTGTTAGTGATAGATTTCCTTGGGCCCAGATATGGGCTGGGTAATAGATTGAGTATAATAAGAGGCCTGGGCCTGAAACTCATTAAAACTTGAACAGAAGACCCATTGTGGCCCACTAGGCTTTTTTGCATTTCCTATTCAATGAATTCATTATTAGTTCGGTAGGGGTCTTGTGTTGGCCCAATTCTGTGGACGATCTGGCTTTTGGACTTTAGTCCAGCCTGAGGCCCTCAAACCAGAAACACATTTGGGCTTCCATTTGATCTTCTGGTCATGTTTCCATTTAGTGTTAGATGGGTTGAAATTAGGCTGACCCCCACTGAGACCTGAGCCCAATAGGCACGGGGGACTGGTGGGGCTGAACAAGTGGGCTTGGTTAGAATCCGGTGGGTGTTAGAATACTCGGGCACACAAGTGTGATGAAGAGTGGGCCAGGTCTGACCAATCAAGTCGATCCATCAGTACAGAGCTTGCAGTCATCTCCAAACGACTTTAGATAGAGTTTGTATTAACCGGACTCTGAGATCAAGTCAGGATTTACTACTCTCATAACCATTTGGCACATTTGTAGAGAGTTAGAACTAACAAGATGAATAGGAATACGTATAAGCATGACATACAACAATAATCTTGGATCACTGAGTATTATTCCTATGTAAAAGTCCAGCTATATAAGGTGCCAATACAAAAGTTCTAATTTCTTAGCATTCTTTCCAAGTTTCTTTTTCTAATTTAACTATTGAATAGTTTTTAACCAACACTACAACGGTACATCTAAGATTCACCATTTTCTTCTCCCATTTCAAGTTATTAAGAGTCTCAAACTAATTAGACAAATTCCAAATATTGAATATTCTTATTTAAAATCATGTTATCTTCGCTTCTTCGTAATGATTCTAGAAGCAATAGTTGAGGCCATGGAACCCAACCACTATAACTTGAAATTGACTAGGTTAATTTACACACAAAAAATCAACATAACTCGATAGTGATGGATGTTGCACCAAGTCCGGTAGACCATCATAATTTGTGGTATTTTGGAAAGTAAATTTTCAATCCTTCTTCCCTCTTCCACCTGTCCTACCACCTCTATCCACTTCCACCCGTCAGCCACCAATTCTGGCAACTCTCCCATCCTCAGCCCCCCACCCCACCTGTTGCAACATTTTAATGTTTGTGTTTTTATGTGTTTTGAAAACACATTTGTTCCAAACATGTTTTTGTTTTTGTTTAACCAAAACCAAGATTCCATTTAATTTAGTTTTCGAAATGAATTTTGAATTATATTTTGAATGATGAGTTTTTGAAATGAAGAAAAAACTTATTTAGTTATGAGTTTTAAAAAAGGTTTTGAAACTAATTTTTGAGTTGTATATTTTGAAAACTTATTTAGTTATGAGTTTTGAAATTAATTTTTTTTTATTTAATTTATTTTTTTGAATTTTTTTATTTTTGTAAAAATATATTTATTTATTTATTTTTATTTTGTAAAACTTATTTTAAAAAATTTAGAAAAAAAGTTATTTTAAAATTTTATTTTATTTTTTAAAAATATTTTAAAATTTCAATATTTTTTATTTTAAATATTTAAAAAAAAATAATAATTTTAAATTTTAAAATTTTTTGGATTTCCCATATAATTATAACAAATTATTTGGCCAATACATAAAAAAATAACAAAATATTTTATTTAAAAAATGAAAAATATTTTTTTTCAAAAATTTTTAAAAAAATATTTTTTCAAAAAATAAAAAATAATTTTAAAGAACGAAATATAAAAAATATATTTGAAACTTTTAAAAAAAATAATAAAAAATAGAGTATTAACAACTTGTTTGATTATGAGTTTTTTTAAATAAATTTTAAAAATTTTATTTAATTATAAATTTTAAAAATAATTTTTTTATTTTTTAATTTAAATTATGATTGGAAAACAAACCAAACGCCACCCAACTTTTTGTTTTGACCATTTATTTTTATGAACATCGCATTTTCCCTGCTCATGAATTCCTGAATTATATAAAATAGAAGAGGCTGACATGTTTGACTTTCTTAGACATATTTCCAAATTTTCCTGCAATCCTTCATTTTTTCAAAGTATTAAAAGCCATTGCCCACAAAATCAACTCACAATTCGTATAAAGACAACCACTACATTGATTTTTTTATATGAATAAGATTGGATTAACTCTTTAAACTATTCTCATTCCAACAGAAGCTTCTCAGTTTCTTTGAAAATTTCTTATTTGACTTTGTTAAATGTCACTTTTTTCTTTCTTTCATCACATTAATGATTTTTTTTTTTCAAAGAAACAAAAGGAAAAATCAATTCATCTTTATACCTCAGCTTTGAGTAGATTTTCATTTGGGTAGTTTCAAGTTTTTCCTAACTTCCTCTCATATCTCGGTGCGCTGAATTTGAAGATGAATCCCCTGAATCCCCATCTCTTCCCAATCTCTGTTACTTTCTTCATGATCATAATTTTAAGCCAAATCCCAACATTTTCGTGTGTCGAAAACGAGCAATACACAAACTGCAGTAAGGCGTTTCAGTGTGCAGAGATTCAGGACCTCGGTTACCCTTTCTGGGGAGGGAGCAGGCCAGATTACTGTGGCCACCCGAGGTTCCGCCTAAACTGCACAGGCGATGCGCCACTTATCACAATCCAAACAAGACCATATCGAGTCCTTACAATCAATGATTCAACACAAATTCTCAAGGTCGTTAGAGAGGAATTCTGGGAAAATATTTGCACTACAGAGTTCATTAATGCCACTGTAGATAATACCCCTTTCACCTATATATCCTCCCAGGACCTCATGCTCTACTACGGTTGCCAGAGACTTTCTGCTACAACCTTTCCTGGCCAGTTTGATTGTACCGTTGAGGGCACGACCAACACAGTAGGTTTTGCGGTGACAGCCGCGAGTACGAGTTTGATAACCGCCTCGAACATGAACGTTACGTCTTGTCACAAGGTTGTCAGTGTTAAAGTTGATCAAACAGAAGCCACGGCTTTTGCTACATCTTTAACAAGTAATCCAACTTCAGTAAATGTGACACAAGTTCTTGACAGTGTGTTGAGTTGCAGTGGGATGCTAATAATAGTATCTGTGACCGATGCATCGGGTCAGGAGGAAAGTGTGGATCCAACACTAGTTCTGGGTTGTTTGCTTGTTATTGCTTGGATAAACCTTATGAACTTACCTGCAACACAACTCCAAGCGGAACCGGTATGTGCCCCCTTCTAACCTTATCACTCTTTGTTTAGTTTAATACAGGAGAAAAGTTAGGGATCATGAAAAAATTTTCATGAAAAAGATCATGAAAGAATTATGATCTTTGGATTACCTGATTAGTGTGCGGTGCTTTATTTTAAGTGTAATCCAAGGGTCATAAATATTTCATGATCATTTTCATGAAAGTTTTTTCATGATACCTAGTATTACTCTTAATACAGTTATATATCGACCGCTATTAGACAGTCTAGGATCACTAGACCTTTATCGAAGTAATTTCAAACTGTTCTATGGGAATTGAGAATAGGGTGGGATTGCTTATTTTTAGGCATGGATTGAATTTCAATCTTTGTCCTTAAAAAAAGGGCAAAATAGTGAGATCTATCAGTTGGCCTTGATTGGATGGTAATTGTGATAACATCAGACTCTGGATGATCAGCATGGAGGATAGTTAAAGGATAGCTTGGTTTGTGTCTCAACTGTTTAGGCTATTATCACTATTTTGAAGGAGCTAAAGTTTTCCTTTGAGGGCTTCATTGTAGTGTAGAATATCTTTTATATTTTGAGAGATTGTGTTACGTCTGCATATAGGCTTACATGATCATTGATCAGATTACAGAACTGCTCTCAGTATATATATATATTTGATAATCGAATATCTAGACTAGTTTGTGTAAACCTCAATTAATTTCGAGATCCTAAAGTTAATAATCGGGCAAACGGCCCCTTGAAATAACTCAAACGCTCAGCCACCCCCTTGGGTTGCTCTTGATATAATAGATAGAATCTGTGCGTCAAGATTTTAGTAAGTTTCAATCTGAGTATTCAATAAATTTATTGAGTTCAAGTGATTTTGTGGGAAAAAAGTTCTTTCTACCGCAGTTAAAGTATCGGATCACGTTGTTCATCTTTTATAGGGTCTATTATAGGTTTCACTCTATTTCAAGTTGTAAATTTCTCTGCACATAGATCATTTACTTAAAAAAATTAAATTAATTCAATTATTGTAAATACCTAACAATTAGTTTTTTTTGGAGAGGTAAACATGATAAATTATTCAACTTTCTTGTCATATGGTACACCCGACAATTACTAAATTGTCCTTGACTTGGTCAAAAACCAACTGCCCCTTGAAAGAGGTTTGTTGGTTGATCAACTTATTAATAAGAGAGTGGTTAGGGTGCATACTTTTTTATGTTTTTTTTTTTTTGAATTACATAATTTATATATATATATATATATATTTTTTTTATAAAAAATTAAAAAATATGCTTATTTAAATCATTTTAAACACTTCTAAGGTACTTTTCCATTCCAGGTGGGCGTTCCTTCCTTTCTTTTTCCCAAAGTACTTTTGACTCCTTGGTTTTTGTTTGGCACAACAATCAGTCTAAATTTTGAATTTGACTAGGTTAATTTTTATTTATTTTCTCTCCACATAATCAAAGTTGAATGATGTTTCAATTTGTTCATTTTGTTTGCTTTAGCTTTTATAATTTTTTTTTTATTTGTTGTTTTTCATGAATATTTTTTAAAATTTTAGTAAAAAGGTTTTTATTTTTCACTTAAAAAGTAAAAATATTTATCAAAATTTGAAAAAATAAAACAAAATAATATCTTTTGTCTTTAATAATTTTTTTGAAATTATTTTATAAATATTTTATTTTTTCAATGCATCTAGATCAGATTAATATAAAAAGTAAAAACAAATTGATCAAAATATTAAAAAATTTATCTAAGACAAAAAAATGCAATTAATGAATAAAAAGTCCATTCTTAAGGGGTCATATGTTATTTGGTCTAAGATTTAATATTTTTTATAATAAAAATATGTATTAAAAAGTTATCGAAAAAGTCAACGAAATAGACAAAACATCTCTCATTGGTAAAAATTGTATTTACAAAATAAATAAATAAAAGCCAAAACCAAATTTATTTGATATCCAATTCTTTATTAAAAAAATAATACATTTGAAAATTTACTAAATTCTACTGATTAAATAAAAATGTTTGTGTAAATAATTCTTCATTCTTTCTTTAGACCATTACGTCGAGTTAACTACTGACTCAATCACATACCGAGTTCTTCAAATAAACCAAACCCACCAGATCCTAGTCCTCATGTCAGACCTCTAGAACTACACTTCAATTCAACTGTTTCAGCTATGGTTTCGAGAACAAAGATCTCACTTTGTTCTATGGTTTTGTTTTTTCGCTTATCAATTATAAACCCTACAATCTATTTAGCTTTGATGATGGGTTTTAATGTGAATTATACTAATCCATACCCTAATGAGTTTTCAAATTGCACTTTTGTTTGGTGCCCAATGTGGTTTTAATCCCAATTTGGGCGAACCCTTTTGGCTACAATAACAGGTACTCAAAACTTTTTATAGTTTTTTTGGTGATCAAGTTGTTAATTCTTTTTGTTGCTAAGAATAACTTGATGATTCTAGTTTACTTTACAGTAGAATTGAAATGTGTTTTAGATTGTGATTGATTTCTTTTCTAATGTGTATTTTGTGATTGATTTACTTGGTCTAGTTTGTTTTCTTCTTCATGAAGTACAAAGGTACACTTCAAACCTATCAACTTCTTCTACAGTTGATTTAGTTAACACTCATCTTTTACAAACCTTTCGTAGTGAATTCGATATTCACAAACATGATTGACTCTTAATACCTCAAATTTTCTTCTCATAAAAAAACCTAAAATGAAAAACAGACAGAAACAGTTAAACAGAGAGGGAGAGATTTGGTCACCAAAGTTTCTGTGATTTCGTTGCACATGTATTAGATTTATGTGAGATGTGTTTTGATTTTGTAACATTGCTTCTCTTTAATTATTTGTTGGACTCTTGAAACTGCTACCCAACAATCTAAGTTGGGTTTTGATTTAGAGTAGCGTCTGAGTAGATATTATTTACAACAATGCTTCATGAGTAATGTCTCAAACTTATTATAATAAAATAAAAAAAGCCAGGCTTCTCATATCATTTTAATTTTGGCAATATGAAATAGTTTGAGGCAGAGTTCTGATGTTTTGATACTTTGCTTGGGAGAAAGTGCAACTGCTACAAAAATATCTTGAGTTCATGTCTAGCCTCAAAAGTATAAGAGTTGGAAAATTGTTCCATTGCTTTTTTACAAACCAAATTTTTTTTTTTTTTTTTTTTTTTTGGGGGGGGGGGGGGGGGGGGGGGGTGGGGTTTAAAAGAGCATCCAATGAAATGCGGCCTTTCATTCCATTGTTTCGTTGTGCGGACAAGAAAATGCCTTTCTTGGTTTCATGGGCCTTTCTATTTTCTCTAGAATAGATATTTTCATAAATTTCTTTTGTTTCTATTCTTTTGATCCCCTGAACTGAATGGTTTTTGGGTCTATATGAATTTCTTGGTTACAATCTAAGTTTATCTTTTGATAAAAAGGGTCCAAGTAGATCAGTTTCCCACAGAAAGTAACTGGGATAATATCAATTAGCTACTTATAATCATGTTATTTAGTTTGATTTGGTCTTTTTATGTTTCCACTAATGTTTTTGAATCTCATGTTTGTTGCAGGGAGCAGTTCTTCAACATCAAAATCGTTAACAATAGGTATCAAATCATTCTGTATAAAAACACATTGCACTGTTTCCAAAATGGTTCATAGCTTATAAAGAAGAGTTTTAACTATTTTCTTCCATTTCCAGCCCTTCCCGTAGCAGGTGCAGCAGTCCTTGCTTTTGTTGGATTATTAGGATGGTTCATCTTTTCTATTAGACAACGGAGAAAACGTGTTGCTGCCCAATTTGCCCAACCCACAAGCAAAGATCTTTCATCTTCTTCTCTAAACAAAGGCCTTATTACTCCTCAAACTAATCTCTCCCAAAGCATGCCTTCTTATCCCTCCTCAAAGTCTGAGTTTGGAATGGTGAGCACAAGCACCTACTTTGGAGTTCAGGTCTTCAGCTACACTGAACTTGAAGAAGCCACCGACAATTTCGACCCTTCTAGAGAACTTGGAGAGGGAGGCTTTGGCACCGTGTACTATGGTATCATTCCTTTCATGTCTCTATAGGTCTCTACATCATGGTTGTTAGAATTGTACGATTCACAATTCAATTCGATATGAGTTTCTAGCAAAATGATTTGATTGAGTGAATCTTACAATTCAATTGCAATTTAGTATGATACATTGCAATTCATTGTGCTTAAGTTATGCTTGCATAATGTATGAAATGGCGTCATTTTCACAAAATGAAAACAGCAATCAACTAATTATATTGAAATAGTGGTTTTATATTTATATACATATATACAATTTAGTTATATTGATATTTATTTTATTTAGATACAATATGTATATACATATATAAAATTATAAATTATGCTAACTAAAATGAATCTTAAGATTCGATCCGATTCATGATTCACTATTTTAGCAAAATGATTCACAATTTGACAACAATAGTCTACATAACTAGGTGTCCAGTATTTGGTTATGCCTTTTTTTGAATTGTCCTTTCAATTCTTTGATCAGGCAAGCTCCAAGATGGTCGCATAGTTGCAGTGAAGCGCCTCTACGAGAACAATTTCAGACGTGTAGAACAATTCATGAATGAAGTTGAGATCCTGACTCGTCTGCGGCACCAGAACCTTGTCACCCTGTACGGATGCACATCAAGGCGAAGCCGAGAACTCCTCCTTGTTTATGAATACATCCCCAATGGAACAGTGGCTGATCATGTACATGGAAAAAAATCAAATCCTGGTTTGCTTTCTTGGCCTGTCCGATTGAGCATTGCTGTAGAGACAGCTGATGCTCTTTCCTACCTCCATTCATCGGATATCATACATCGCGATGTCAAAACTAACAACATTCTTCTTGACAACAATTTTCGTGTAAAAGTTGCTGATTTTGGGTTGTCGAGATTGTTCCCCAACGATGTAACCCATGTCTCAACTGCCCCACAAGGTACACCTGGCTATGTTGATCCTGAGTACTACCAATGCTACCAACTTACTGAGAAAAGTGATGTTTATAGCTTTGGTGTAGTATTGATTGAGCTTATCTCATCAAAACAAGCCGTTGACACCAATAGGACTAGACAAGATATTAACTTGGCGAATATGGCGATCAACAAGATTCAAAATCATACACTTCATGAATTGGTGGATCCGTCTCTTGGGTTCGAAACAAATAGTTCTGTGAGGCGGATGATTACATTGGTAGCGGAGCTAGCATTTCGATGTTTGCAAACAGATAGGGATATGAGGCCTTCGATGGAAGAAATTTTGACAGCTTTGAGAGACATTAAGAATGAAGATTTGAATGAACAAGTGGAGGTAGTGGACATCGTTATAGATGATGATGTTGGGCTTTTGAAGGAACACCCTCCACCGATGTCTCCGGATTCGGCCGCCAACTCTACTACACCTAATTCTAGTGGTTGAGATTTCCTTCTCATTTTGCTGGAAGGTTAAAAATAGATGGTTAAAGAGTATTGTTGAGCAGATGTCTAACTAGGTTACAATTTCATTTTCTTTCATCTATTTGGCTATGTTTGCTTTAACTTATATGCACGGTTAAAAGCAATGTACATTGTAAATGGAGCTTTCCTCAACCTTGATAATGTTCTACGGATGTTTTATGTATTTATATTGTTTAACTATTCTTGTATTCTTGTTAGGGTTTCAATTGACTCATACGTATAGAAATTTTAAAGTTCTATGCATAATCATCAATATGATATCCTAATATTGTAACTTAAACCATGTTTCTTGCTTATGGTTGAGAAGGGTCTGAAGCGGATATAGAGCAGCTTTTTCTTCTTTTTCTTTTTTGGAGCTATAGTAAATCCTACATTTACGGGTAATTGCAATGGAGGATAATTTGTAAATAAAAAATTTGTATGAAAATTCTTATAAAATGATGTGATGATATTTTTAAAATAATAAATCATTTTGATATCTCATCCAAAACAAAAAAATCATTTTGATAGGTTATTTTGGTTTGGAGCAAATGGATATAAATTTGCCATGTGATTCAATGCAAGTACTACTAATAACACTCATATAATTTTTTTGAACCCTTGTCTTTTTATAATTTTTCTATCTTCTTATAAAATTTCATTCATACTCTTATCCTACCATGTAAATCCAAACTCCAATTGTTGGAAATTGAGCCGGGTATTAGACCTAAATATGGGCGCCCATGTGACATGACCCATGACACATTCAAATTACCCATGTAATTTGAATTTGATTTCCTGATTATCGTATTTATTAGGATAACCCTTTATCTATCTACATCTATTATATTCTTAGGAGATATGGATAGATAGATATATATGGTTATATATTTGATTATATATCTGGATGATAAACATCATCAGATACGTTATGTGGTTTTTACCCATAACATTTTTCCTATACTCTCTCTAACTCACTCCCATATTAGAGAACGATCCTGCACTGTGATTAGAGTGGGTGATACTCATACTGTGGTATCACTCCATTGCTAAGTGTTCTTAGTTTGTGATTAAAGAAGCACGTGATTTACCCACAAGGTTTTAGTTCGTGATTAAAGAAGCAAGTGATTTATCCACAAGGTTCATCGTTTCGGATTCCATCACCTAAGGTATGGCTTGAATCTTTTTACCCAATGTAAGATATCTTACATTGGTATCAGAGCCTCAAATGGATATTTTCGTACTTATTTTTTATGCATTAAAATGTGTATATAATTATATATATATGATATATGCATGAAAAATTAATATTTTTTTTGAACTTTCTCTGATCAACCTGAAATTTACATATGTTGTAGTATATTTCATGTAGAATATATATGCCAAATTTCATAAAAATCCAACGGTCAGATTTTGAGAAAAATGGAGATTCATATTTAATTTTTCGTAATTTTGACTGCATGCTGGTTTTACATGCTTTGTTTTTATATTATGAAAATTACATATTTGGAATCCTTGTTTCGATATCTTCGAAACGGTATATTTTGGGTCTGATTCCGACTCACGGTTGATAAGAAAAAGCAAACCTTAATTTGGATTCGTTTTATATTTTTTGGTGGCTTAAGGAACACTCTCATTTGATTGTTTGGGTTTGTTAAATGTCATTTTTGATACCACCATTGATTTTATTTTGGAAAATGGAGTCTGGCAGTACCAAAATCAAACCAAAAAACACCTAGAAGGCGGCGCATGAGACGCACAGGCCATCTGACGACGTCAGTGCCGCCACGCGTCTGCCATGCGTCATTACGTGCCGTGTGCGCTTCCCACGTGCGCATCAGCTGCGCTGTCCACGCGCGCTTTGTCCGCGTCTTCCACGCGCGCGCCCTACGTTGTGCCGCGTGCTGAGCCGAGCCGAGCCGAGCCACTCCGCGCTGCGCCGTTTTCCGCACTGGCTTGGTTGGTTTGGCAACTGGGTATAAGGCTCTGTTTGTTTGTTTTAAAATTTTAACATTGCTTTAAATAGTCGTAAGTAATTCGTTATAGCTTTGTTTTAAGCGAGGTTGGTACTGTTAGACTCAGAATTAAATTTTCTATCTTCTGTAAAATTTTCAAAATTTTATGAAAGTAAAAAATATTTTTTCTGAAATAATAATTCATTATTTCTGCTTTAAAATGCATTTGGTGTTGCATGATTAAGTTTCTGGAGTTGAAATGTTTTCTAT
Organism: Camellia granthamiana; assembly: GCA_036172215.1. Lineage (NCBI taxonomy): Eukaryota > Viridiplantae > Streptophyta > Magnoliopsida > Ericales > Theaceae > Camellia > Camellia granthamiana. Next base: position 15,527,668 of record CM069906.1, on the reverse strand, counting down.
AGACCACTGTAATGGTTTACTATTTACTAGTATGGTTGTTGCATTTTCTCAGATTCTGGAATATTTATTTATGATTTTATGTGTGTTTATTAATTATTTAAAATTTCAGAAAATACTAGAAAAATCTAGAAAAATTTTAGAAGTGATATACTTTTTGTTATAGCATAATCTGAATATTAAACACAGTATGTTGTTATTTTTTGCCTAGAATTTCTAATATGTTGTGATTAGAGTAGCATGATTAATTTTTTTTTATTTATTTAAATTCCATTATTAAATGTAACATAGCATGAGTTGATTGTGAATCTACATTAAGATGCTGTTGTATGGAATTAGAATATTTTATCATGCTTTTTAGACATGCCATAGTCAGTGAGAGGTTGTTCGGTTGAGAGAAATCTGTGTAAATTTACTCCCAAAAACTAATACTTTGAGCATGAATTGAATTAAATTTTGGATAATTATCACCTGTGATGCAAGAGATGATTACGAGCATCACGAATTTTCGATCTTGCGACTTGTGTAATATTGTCACTATTTAATTTAGATTTTTGCGGCAAAATTATATTATGCTAATCATATTAATCCCAATGTGAATTTCTCTCTAAATTAACTTAGTTTATGAAAGTTAATTTGGTTGACCTAGACTTAGTAGAGATGTTCAAATGTGAACAATGTAATCCTATTCTTTAGATGAGCAAAAAGTATTGGAGACTTTAGGTCAGACCTTAATTGAGCCAGAGTAAGGAAACATGACTCAAAGTCACCATGGTTTTGTTGTCTTGTTTTGGCACAATAAAAAAGACTAATGTATGCGCTATGGTTAGCGATATGCTACGTAATTTTGATTGGCAAGTTTTAGAGTTGTAAAATTAGTAAGCCCTTAATAGATCTGTATATGATCTTGACTATTGAGCTGCGCGGATTGATTTTGTAATTTGACTTGTAATAATGTTGCATCATTGGATAAAGTAATATTTAAGAGTCACGTCATCTAAGAAATGTGAGCTTAAATGAATTAGTTATTAAGTGTAAGACGAGTAGCCTATATGAGCAGTGTTTTGCTCTTTATCTAATTGTTGGGAGTGAATGAAGCAAAATTTCACGCATTATTATAGTGTGCATTAAAGTATCACTTGAAGTTAAAAGATTAGCACTTTGTAGTAGCAAAATCTATTAACACTAAGTTAAAAGATTAGCGCCAAGTGGTTGCAAAATCTATTAGCATTGCTAACTTGTCTAAGTCTGGACACTTACTGTTTCCACACTTAAGTGTGAGACTGTCACGACCCAAACTCGGCCCTATGGGTTTAGCACCGTAACTGGCCAGTAATCCGAGATTACCGAAGGCCTGCTGAACAGTAATACAGTTAAAACAGAGTACAGGGCCTGGCGGAAGCCAATACAGTAAATAACTAGTGTCCATTGAGCTGTGAAAATCTGTATGCCAAAAACATTTTTATGCATTCATACAGTTCCAAACAGTACAGTCTATACAGTCATATACAGTCATACAGTACAGGGATTAAACCCCTCTCTCAACAGTACAGTAAAACAGGTAAACAGTAAACAGTCTGAACAAAACAGTAGGAGACAAGTGGAGAAGACAAAAACACCCCAAGCCATGGCATGGCGTCTCGGAACCTCACAGTGAGGCACATTGGCTGGCTTGACAAAACTGGGGACTAACCCACGCTCCTAGCTCCGGTCTGGCTGCTGAGAACCTACATATATATATAAACAGTGAGCTAAAGCCCAGTGAATAACATAAAGCGTAAAGAGGTTATGAATGAATGTCCTTACAGTAATGAAAACAATTCATTAAACAGTATTTCAGTCTTTCAGTAATTCAGTCAATCAGTCATATGTGGTACATCCAATAGCCTATAACAGTAGGTCCAAAAGGACCGGGCCTTGACAGACCCAACAGTAGTGATGGCCATCGATCAGTAAACAGTACGGTTCCACAAGGGAACCTACAGAGCTCTGTAACAGTATCAGTAAACAGTCTGCTAAGGATGCCACAGTACAGTTCACAATACAGGACATACATTCATTCAGTAAATAATATCAGTTCGGTAAACAGTTCAGTAAACAGTTTAGTTCAGTATTCAAAAGATAACCATTTTGAACATATCTTTACACATCTGTTACTCACAGAGTTTTGGGCTAATAGCAGCTAGAGCGTGTCCCCGAGAGCCAACCCTAAACAGTAAACAAATAGAACACACACTAAGCTTCACAGTCTGGTAGGATGATAATTAACTTCCTATTATGCCTCGGTGTGGTTCTATGTCTAAATCCTCATTAAGATGTCTTAAACTAGGCCTAAGAATGCCTAGGATGGGATGAGGATGCAAAAATACACTTGGAAGGCATTTTTCAAAGTTGCTGAAAATAAGAGCCTCGCTCGAGCGAGCCTTCCTTCGTTCGAGCGAGCTTCCAAAATCAAAGGCTTCGCTCGAGCGAGAAATCCTTCGCTCGAGCGATCTGCTGGAACAGTAAAAGTACTGGATGCTCGATTTTTACGCTCGAGCCACCAATCCTTCGCTCGAGCGTAGCTCAGAGGAAACCTTGGTCGCTCGAGCGAGGAATCCTTAGCTCGAGCGAAGAAGCCAAATCTGGAATTTCCAGATTTGCCTTCCAAGCTCAAACCAAGCATTCCCAACTCAATACTCGACCTCTTGGGCCCAAATTCTGGAGAATACATCCCAAAACAATGTATAACAAGTTTCAAAAGCCAATTTGAGAATTCAAGCCCCAAAGGTGAGTCAAATAAATACAAATTCAAACCCATTTTCAAGAACACATTCAAAACATGCAATGCATGGGTTTTAATCCAAATTCAATCTTCAAATCTTGCTCTAATGAGCTCAATAGTTGGAAAACAAAATGAAAACATGGTCTTTGATAAAAACATGAGCATGCATGTACAATCCACCATGAATTCAACTTCAAAATGCACCAATTCAAGCATGCATGCAACAATGGAGTTCCAATTCAACATATATGAGCAAATTCATGACTTAACTCCTCTATAACCATGATACATGCAAGATGGAGCTCAAGGACAGCAAGAAGAAGATGGATTCACTTACCTAAGTCTCAATTTCAAGGTGAGGAAGCTAGATTATGCCAAGTTATACACCAATTTCAAGCAATTTCCAAGAAGAACTCAACTCTCTCTCAATTCTCCCTACTTCTCTTCTAAAGTCGGTTATGGAGGAAGGAAATGGCTGATCAAAATGTATCTCTAAGTGTATAAGGCACAATAGAATTGAATAAACAAAGGGTCCACTAACCATGGCAATTTGGTAAATAAGCTACAACTTGTAATTAATTCAATTAAATCTAATTTAATCATTCCTAATCAATTTTCAGATAAATATACCATTAAATCACAAATATTCTACTGAACCCAAAACTCTAAGCGGTTTCTAATTCGGCCGCCGATAAGGCCTTCAATTAGTAGTTTAAACATATAAATTCAAACAGATAATCAATCAATCAAACAGATAGCAATGCAACATAATAGATAAACTTATTCAATTTCAGTTTTGATTTCAATCAGTCTGTTCAGTAGTTCATCCAGTTCCCTTATCAGTCATTATTAGTCTCAGTTAGCAGTAATCAGTATATAATTCAGCGGTTATTCGGTAATCAGTACGAGAGTTGTTACAGAGACATGAGGAGGTGCTTTTTTGTATGATTCCTTAGCTAGGCTAACGTTTTTTGAATAATGTTTATGTAATGACCCGGAACCATGTGACGTGATTCCCGATAATTAATTATGTGATTATATGATTTAATTGAAGATTATCTGTTTGAATTGGGAAAATATCTGTTGGAATGACAACTTCGGGACTGAAATCGATGACCGTAATGGGTTCAGAAAATGAAATCGAACATGTCTATGTGATACTGGGAATTTTTAGAACCATCTGAGAAAATAAATGGAAGACTGAATTTCGTCTGAATCGCTAAGGCTCGTTTGGCTCAAGTGTTTTGGTTTAATTGATCTATGTAATATATATATGTTATAGATAAGGCCTTTTGACTCATTTGACTCAAGAATAAAGGGAGAAGAATCTAGAGAAAGAGAGAGAAGAGAGAATTCGTAGAGAGAGAGAGAGAAAGAGAGAGAGAGAGACCAAGGAGAAAGGAGAGAAGAAAAGGAAGAAGAAAGGAAAGAAAAAGGGATTAAGCTCAACTTGCTCAAATTAAGAACTCAAGGTAAGAAATTCTCTCTAATTTCATGGAATAGATTGTTGATCCTTGGTATATAGCATGTTAATCTCAAGAATATGGCATGAATCATGTTTATGGGACATTTTTGAGGGGAACCTCCATGAAAGTCAAGAAATGAAGCTTCATGTGCATGATTATGGTTTTTACACTTTAGTTCATGGATTTGATCTTGTTTATGAGCTATATGGGTTATGTTTTGAAGTTGTAATGGTTAATTCAAGTTGTTATTCAACTATTTTGAGACTTTGATTTCATAGAATTGAAAGTGGTTTTGTAAAAAGGGGAAAGGGAAGCTTGGAAGGAAGAACCCGAGTTTTGGGACTTCGCAGGGTCCGCTCGAGCGGAGGGGAAGCCCGCTCGAGCGCAGAAATCGACCTCCCAATAGTTTGGAAAATTGTACTGTCCGCTCGAGCGGAGATGTGGGCGCTCGAGCGGGAAGGCTTATTTTCAGAAAAGTTCGAGAAGTTGTTCTACATGATTTTTACATGTTAATTGCATCATTTAGCATCTTATGAACATGATATGGACATGAATGTAAAGAAGAAAGAGAATGAACATGAAATGAAGGAAAGGAAAATGTAAAGGCATGAATGATGATAATGATATATGTTAAGAATGTGTTATACTGTTGATGTTTGCAGGTCAGATTGAGAAGACCGTGCCATCGGTATCGGAAACCCTCTGTAAGTAACATTTCTGTAAATGGTATGTTCTTATGAAAGTATGTTCAAAAGTGATGCGATATGATATGATGGAAATGATAAATGTTTTCTGTGAACGAATGTTCTATTTACGAATCTAGTATGGCATCCATAGTTAGTTGAGGTCGTGGGGGCGAGAACATGCAGGCCCATGCGCTTAGTCATGGGGGACGGCATGGAGGGACAAGCCCACGACCAGTTTACGAGATCTCGGTATGTGTTTAATCGGTGTCCGGGACCGGTTACCCTAGTCGTTAGTCGACACATGTTATGAAAAGGTTATGAAAAGGTTCTATGGAGTATGCCATTATGTATGTTCTTATATGTTGACTGTTGACTGATTTATACGGATTTATTAAATGAAATGTTGGACTTCGTTCACTAACCCCTTTACATTAGTGTTACTTGCTGAGCTCTAGCTCATTGTTTGTATTTATGTATTATAGGTGAGCATTCGGGGAGTCAAGCCTAGGCGGAGTCTTGACCGAGCCGCCGTTTTGAAGCCTACCAGTTTTGTGTGCCTCCGGGTTGAGGTTAGGCCTGGAAGGCCGTTGTGAGTCCCTGTTTTGTTTTGTTGAACAGTTGTAACTGGATGAGATATGTTGTATATATTTGTTGGTCACATGTATGTAATGTTAAGATAGTGGGTAATTAGCTCATTTTGGCATGTAAATGTATGTTCATATAAATGCACAGCTCTTTGGACTTTTAGTTTCTGCATATGCTTCCGCGAGCCCCGTTTTATTTATGTTTTGTACAGTAAGGCCTGTGGTAATCTAGGATTACTGGCCGGTCTCGTCACCAACCTTCTAGGGGCGGGTTTGGGGCGTGACAGTTTACTACTAAGCGCAAACGTTGCAGCTTAGTAATGAAAATGTCAAGGCCGACAAGGTTGTTATAACTCTAAGAATTTGATGCATCGCTTGTGAGAGCATTGTGTTGAATTAGACTCTTTAGCCTAATTCGCGCTTAAGTTACTTTAGGAGCTGTCATAGATTGATAGCTTATTCTCTCATTCTTGTGGATAGTAGAATTAATTGCAAGTAACTATGAAGCAAGAAACAGAGATGGCAAGAGGAATATCGTCATCTTTCAACTAGATGCAGTAAAGTGTATGGAGAATAAAATTGACTTGAAAGGGGATTAGAATTTGCTAGTTAAATTTGTGACTTAGGCACACTTGATATCTGCATGACATCTTTTTATGATCTAGTGAATATAAATTAGTCGTGAGTCATTACCTAGTTGGGCCTAAACCTTTAAAACTTGTCTTCGAGAACTCACACATTAGGATGATTGGAATTAGTTTATGACATTGGTCATGAACTGGTGGCTTATTAGACTTAATCACATTAATGAGAAGATGACATGGATGGTTTGAGTAGGCCTTCTCCGGCCGACTCGCTTGTGACATCCTGTTCTCATATGAATGTGTAACTTTGTTCGCCATGGTTGTGCACAAGTAAGTAGGAAAGCCGCAGAAGGGCATTTGCATTAGCACATTTAGTCTACTATGATATTTGTGACTAGATATGTGTAAGGGTATAATAGCTAAGCCTCAATCTCGATACATTTATAGATTACGATACGCATCTTAGTCAAGACTATTTGATCTCCCATAAGTGAAAAGTTTTGAGATGATTTTTGACATTGCACATATGAGGTTGAGATCAATTAAATAACAGTTTTCGTGCTTTTAGTTTTGACCAAGGTGGCGAGTATCTATTTGAGTTATTTTAGAAAGCTCTGTAAAGAGAAATAGATGCTTAGAAAATTGATTATTCCTAGTACTCAGCAACACAATGGTGTAGTAGAGATAAGGAATTAAGTATTGTTTATGCTAGGTGGATGATGGCGCAAAATGTTTGCCAATTAAGAATTGCACTAGTTTGTTGCCTATATCCCTGACTAAGTGCCCTCCATATCAGATTTTACACTCCATTTGAGTAATGGGTTAGTGGAGAGCCATCTATGGGCAATCTGTAACCGTTAAGCAGCTTATCTTTATTTTACTTCTCATAGGTAGCAAAATTAAGACCTAGGGTTCTATGGCGCATTATTGTATGCTGTCATGTAAACCCTCAGGCTCATGTGCATATAGGTAAGTAGTTTTGTGGGAGTATAACTAAGTCACATAAAGTTTTCTTAGTAAAGGTGACGTGAATAGAGTTTTGGAACTCTATAAGATAGAGAATTCTAAGCATAGCACTCTATGTAGCCTAGTTAAGAATGGAAAGAAATTTCCAATATCCTAGGGACAGTGGAAACGATATGCCTACTAATGGATTACTCTATTAGAGAAGAATACTCTACATTCTTAGTTACGTGATAGCGAATGTGAAAATTTTCCACGTCATCACTGGGTGATTGAGAGGGAAACATTCATGATTGCTCTACAAGATGATAAAGAGCCTAGGATAATGTCAAAGGCTCTAGTTCCCTGTTTTTAGAAAGTGGATCAATGTTGCGCAGTTTAAGACAAAGTTTTTAAAGATTAACTATTTCTATAATTTGGTTGACTTTCCATTATGACGCAAAACTGTTCTAAAGTTATGCGTAATTTGGATAGTCATTGTTGAGGCATAAGGTTCGTTAGATACCAAAAAGTCGCACCATTGAGGAAAGTGTAGACCATGAGAAAACTTTCTCTTGGGGAGGTTATTTCGACTTAGGCTATGATTGACATAAGTTCGGAACATTAATTTATGGACGTTGTGACCCAACTTCTCGTTGGAGAATTGGATAAGTAGATCCGTAGGGATTTACCCTCTACTTTTATAGTGAAAAGTTAGGAGCGCAAAAAGGTTGCTAGTTCCAATAATTTTTTTACAGCCTAAAACAGTTATCCAAATAGTGGTTCTTAGATATCGTTGAGCCATGATAGGCCAACGATGATCAATGAAAACCACTGAGGCATGATCAATAGTCCAAAAGAAGTTTTTTCCTTACTTAGTCATTATGAGCCAGGAATTTATACGGTTGTCGCCACCTAGGGTTGGCAGTCCTCTGTTTAGACATGATGGACATGGGTGATGCAATTTATATGCTCGGATGTGTACCAAGCCCGCGAGGGACCTCGCTACAGTTCGGACTCGATTTTTGTTGTGGTTCCAAATCTCGAACCAAAGAGTCCAAATCCGGCAAATCGTTTTGAGAAAAACAGATTTTTTGAAAGAAGTGCCAAACATGGACTGCTTTGCCAGATAACAGAGTCGCCACCTAAATATTTTAAAATGGGAAATTTAGGAAACCCTGACTCGGTGCCAAAGGCCACGTGTCCGTCATCACCAAAGTTGGCTCGGGAACTTGGGTACGATTGGGGAAGGTCACATCGTGAGCACCCCCGCTCGCCCGGTCAAAGACCGGCCTCTACTAACCATGATATCTGTGTTTGAAAACATTGTGCGTCCTTATTCCGGTTATTAGCCTAGGTTACTATGTGATGCTCGCAGCAAACAAGTATAGACTGGGCCGTCTGAATTGGAACAAAACATTTCATGTTTGTTTGTTTTGAAAGTGGTTTGATGGTGCTACCCGCAGGTAGGCTAAAATGCGGATTTGCCACCCTCAGGTGGGCTTAGGAAAACATGATGTTGCCACAATCTAGTGGGCTTAAAAACAAACAATCAGTGATTGTCCCAATTCAAATAACTCAACCTCCACCCACAAGCATTCAAGGCAGTTATATCACATAAGCACATAGCCTCATGGTAAGCATGCTCTATCATGGCAATCACTCACACACATGCAAGGATGCTAAAGCATAAAAACTCACCGAGTACTCCAAGCCAAAACAGAAAATTGATTAGAAATCATGCATGGATCCTAAGTATACAGAATGCCTAATGCAACACATGCAAAGATGCAAACTATAGCAGGCTCGACTATTCTAAAGATGGCATATGGAATGCAACAACTAACACGTATTCATCTTGTAATTGAAATACAATGCAGTTTGTATGATGCGCCGAGCCCGGTGCGTGCAAAACAGATGAATGAATGCAGACATGCTATCATGCTATATGCTAATTGAAATATGCCCTATATCTAACCATTGTAAGCAGGTAAATAAAAGGGAGAAAGACGTGGGGTTGGAAGACATACATCACACTCACACACCCTTATTACAATTATGCCCTCGCGCAGAGGGTCCGAATAAATAATTAATACAGTCCGAATAAAAGAATATACAGTCCACAATGTACAAATTCTAATTAATTAACAAATTAATTACAAAAGCAGTAAAACTGGCATGCAAGCCGGGGACTGCCTTGCTTCTGACGGATGATACATGTTGGGCTGCCTGGCGCGGAAATCCACTGAGATGCCCCAATTAGCCTCTGTTTGCAGTGTTTCTCGAAATGCGCGCCGGACTCTGAAAAGTTGCTGATTCTTGATTTTGCTGCAACAGAGAGCAGGAAAAGGGCATAGCAATGTATTTCACAAATATATGCATGCCTCGATCCTCGTGCCACCAATCACGCATACCGATGCATGATGGCCGAGGAGTCGGATTGCACAGCTCAATATAGGATGAATGCAGGTGAATGCTACAACAAAACCTAACTTCATCATGGGTTATCCAGAGTGTCGGTGACTTGGGAATTGAGACCCGTTCCGTCACTCGGAGTACGGAACGTGCCTCGTTTCCCGTACCCGGGCTAACGCCTATCCCGAACACGATGCAATATGCATGGTATGCATGAAATGCAGCTAACATGTGATATAGCATGCACAATGCTATGAAAATGAGATGCCTCGAAATACGTGCATACGGGCACGCAAACCGAGACGATGACATGAGATGCAAACCGGATAAAGCTGAAGTGCCTCGAAATACGTGCACACGGGCACGTACACCGAGGCAATGATGTGAAATGCAAATCGGATAAAACTGAAGTGCCTCGAAATGCGTGCACACGGGCACGCAAATTGAGGCGGCGATGTGAAATGCAAATCGGCTAAAACCGAAGTGCCTCGAAGTGCGTGCACACGGGCACGCAAACCGAGACGATGATATGAAGGCATGGAAATGCAAATTGGGCTTACACTAACATGAGAGGACCTCAGTCGCACTCACATAAGATGCCGGGAGATGAAAAGAGATGCCTCGAAATGCGTGTCCGCGGACACGCAAATCGAGGAATGCGCAAAATGGCACACGGAGTGCAGTGATGGGCTTACGCCAACATGAGAGAGCCTCAGCCACACTCACATAGGCCGCCAACGGATGAAAATGAGGTGCCTCGACATGCGTGCACACGGGCACGCAAACCGAGGCAATGACAAAAAGGCACAAAATGGCATGGAAATGATATGCAAGCCTGCAAACTAAATTCCAGCAACTAAATGAAGAGAAAACAGCCTCAAAATGATGATAAAAATGCACCCGATGCCCGGAATGTTCCCGAAACGTGATATTTAGCCCCCGAAATGGCCTACAGCTATGCTATACATGCAAAATTGACACATGGAAGAAAAAACAGTAGCAAGGCAGCCCCAAAAATAGCATCTTTCTAGTACAAAACATAGCCAAATTGTAAGTATAGATATGGCAACAATAGCTTGCAAAAATACGGAAAAAGGGAGGAATTACAAAGCAAGTGGTATCTACAATGCTCAAACCCAAAAATTCAGTTCTAAAAAATTAAAGAGGGACTAAAAATATGCATATTTACAGTAGATGACATCCCCCAAATCAGTGTAGAAATATAGCAAACATAGCATGCAAAATGGAGGGAAAGCATGGATTCAAAGCAAGTGGAACATAGAGTATGAAAACAGTGTTGAGCCCTTCTTAGATATTGAAGAGGGGCTCAAAATAAGTACAATCTCAGTTCATGGAATGCTCCAAATCAGATCACAAATAGGCTAAAAATAGCATGCAATCTTACGGTAAAATGAGAGAATTCCAAAGGAAGTGCATGCTAGAGAGGTCAAACATGATGGAGCCCTTCTTCAATGTTGAAGAGGGGCTCAAAATAAGCCCACTAAAAGTTTATAGTATGCTCTAAATCAGATCACTCAAAAGCCAAATAAAGCATGCAATTTTATGGCATAAAGAGTGACATTGAAGCAAGTGTATCATAGAAGCATCAAATGAGGTTGAGCCCTTCTACAATGTTGTAGAGGGGCTCAAAATGAGCACAAAATCAGTAGGGGTCAGAGCCCAAAAACCAAAATGAAATAGGGTAAAAAGTTGATGGAAAATTATGCTACAAAAAGGAATTTAGAGACTTACCCTTGAAGAGTCAAGTGTTGCTACCTCTTGGCTTGAATTTGTTGCTTCTTAGCCACTGGAAAACACCTTCTTGCTGCTGGAATGGAGGTGGTGATAGTGATGCTTAGGGTTGATGAAGGAATAGACTAGAGACTTGAAAGTTTTTGGAGGTTTTGGCTATGGAAATCAAGTGTTTGAGAGAGGAGGCTTTGAGATGAATTTTTCTAACCCTAGCAAAGGGGCTGTCCAGCCCTTTAAATAGGCAAGAAGAGGGTGCAAAAGGGGAGGGAATGCATCCAAGCTTTCCCTCCCAAAATATCCCCCGGATGGGGAGATATTTTAGCAAAAATATCCGGACAGCTGGAATGGGCTGGAAAGCAAGATGCTGGCCGGCCAGGTGGTTTTCTGCAAGGTGGCCGGCCGGCCACCCCACCTGGTCGGCCAGCCACTCCCCCTGGCCGGCCAGCCATGGCCCAAAAGTGAAGGTAAAAATTGCTGGCCGACCACCATGCAATGGTGTCCTCCCATGTGTGTAGAATAAGACCCCAAGGTCGGAATCTGGCAACTCTGAAGCAGATGTCACAACATAGAGCTTGAAGGAGAGGCTCAAAAATGAAATGCACAATTGCTGGCCGACCACCAACTTTTGGTGTCCTCCCATGTGTGTAGAACAAGGTTCCAAGGTTGAAAATGGGCAACACTGAAGCAGGAGTCACAACATAGGACTTGAAGGAGATGCCCAAAAATGAAATCCATAATTGCTGGCCGACCATGCTCTTTTGGTGTCCTCCCATATCCCCTGATCATAGATATGTAGCTTTGGTTGGAAGAAAATACCCCTAGGGTGTTCAACATTGGCCCGGAAGTGAGCGAAACGGGCGCCGGAGGAGCGAAACTGGTTATCTGGGATAATTGCTGGCCTTCCACCCCCCAGTGATCTTCCTAGTGTTGAAACAGAGGTACCTGCCAAATTTGAGCAAAAACTAATGAGAAATGAATGCTCGGGACCAAAACCGCGCAGTTCGGGATCCCGAAAACCGGCTGCAGGTGCCGGAAGTGGTGTTCAGCAGCGAAGTGGGTATCTGCGACCCCAGTGTCCCTCGGAATGATGAAACAGAGGTCCCTGCCAAAAACCGGAGAAAACTGATGCAAAATGAAAGCTAGGGACCAAAACCGCGCAGTTCGGGGTCCCGAAAACCGACTGTAAGCACCGGAAGTGGCATACGGCCACGAAGTGGGCATCAGAGGCCCCAGGGTTCCTCGGAATGATAAATCAGAGGTACCAGCCAAGAACCGGAGAAATCGGAGATGGTTGAGCGGTCCCGAACCGAGGTACACGGCCTGACGGTCCCGAAAACCGGGAACCGGGCTCCGAAATGGGCAAAATGGCCTGCGGCCACAAAAAGTAGCTCACGGCCACCAGGAGATAGTCTACAGGACCACTCCCTCCCCTCATGAAAGAAAACAGAGAAAACCGAGTCTGGTTCGCAAACCGAGACAAGGCACAGAAGAGGGTTCGGAAGTCCGGAGGCAGGGCGCACGGCCGCGACTCTGAGACTTCTGAACGAGCACAATATGCAACATCACCGAGCGCTCAATCGGTGACGTCTGAGTCTTAAAGTCGGTCAAAAATGGGGTGTCTACAGTTGCCCCTCTTTGACAGAACTCGGAAGTCACAAGTGACGGGAGTGAATGTCAAAGTCCAGAGACGACCCATTTTTGACAAGGCCGAAGACTTAGACAATCATACGAGATAAACAAGGATATGTGCCCGCAGGCGCGCCCTCAGGCAAAGGGGGCAAAATGCAAATGATATGCAAGAAGCCGGATGTAACTTGATGTTCGTGCAAATGCAGCAAGCTGTAATGAAGCAAGTATTGACAAATAGATGCAACAGTTCTAAGCAAGGATGCAAAGCAACAACTACATTTCATGCAGTTAGGAATGCGGAGAATTATTTAATTCTCGTCGCGTCTCGCACGGAGAGGATACGATACCTGCGCGATTCGTCTGGTCGCACCAGCCTCAAATGAACCGTACATACAATATCGTGCCTGCAAAAATAGAGAAATTCAACAAGAACAACATGCTAACAACATATATTCAATGTGATTCCTATGATTCAAAAAGTTTGACACACACAGTGTCGGCGAGTGAATGCAACACAACGCGAGAAAAGATAATGCGCGACAACGCATGTTTAAGCATAGAAGCATTGCACATCAAGAAATCATGCGTGACAATGCAAAACATTCATGAGAATGCAAATTATGAGTAAAATAATGCAAAACGAACATAAGTCAGGGTGCCCGTTTGACATGAAATGATGAGCCGGAAAACGCGCATTTCGGCGACAACAACTCAACCGCGGCCTCTGATTCGCCTCCCGGAGAGGTCACAACATGTTTAAAAAGGATACACTCTGACTTTGATGAATAATGAGGAGACACATGTCAGAAATTGCAGTTAAAGTTCCGGTGGAGCAATTCGGCGCCAGAAAGTGCACTTTTCTTGAACTTTTTCAGGTCCCGGGAACTCCGATTTTCCTCAAAATTTGCAGACAGGTAGGGGAGGGGGTGGGGACCATGGTCGGCCAGGTCATTGCCCTAGGGGAGGCCATCGGCCAGGGCAAAAAAGTAGAGGGGCCGGCCAGCCAGGAAAGGTGGCCGGCCGGCCACCTGCCCAAAGTAGGGGCATTTTGGTCATTTTGGCATTTTCTATATATATGCTCCTCCATTGCCTCCGAAATCACACCTAAAGCTGCATAAACTCTTCTTCTTGCTCCCTAGACCATTTTCTCTTTCAGATCTGCATTTTATACGCGCCCCTCGGCCTTCTACGCAAGTTGTTTTCGCGAAATTTTCCTGCGTTAAGCACTTTAAGCCGACTAAATTTTGATTCCGGGGTTTCTCTTCTCATTTTCACCACTTGAAGTAAGTTTGTCTCAATATTTGGAAAATTTTCCCGGGAGTTGACTTTTGTTGACTTTTCGTTTCCCGAGAGTTGACTTTCGTTGACTTTTTCCAATTTTGGCTCATTTTGCTCATTTTTGCTCCTCTTTGCAGATTTCTCGACATGGCGGGCCATTTCCCTCACGGTGGAGGTTTTCCCGGCGCCGGAGATGATTTTGACATTATGATATTGCCTCCGAGGGTTCGCCCTTTTATTCCCGATCGATACGCTCCAGCGGTGCATAGGCTTCCGCGAGCCACTTTTCGTCATTTCACCGAATTTAACGATCGGGTACCAGGGGATCTTCTCCTACGAGAGCCAGAGCAGCATCTCTCTCATGATGCAGAGGTATTTTACTTTATTTCCTGCTTTTTCATGCATTTCATTCCCTTGTCATGCTTAGACACACAGTTTAGCTTCCGACATAGTACTTGCATCCTGAGCATGTGACTTAGCCACTTGAATTTTCATGAACACAACTCATTGACTGATTGTGAACGCACAGTACACATTAGTTAGAAATTGAACACACAGCTCGAAGTTGAAAATGAGCACACAGCACATACCGACGAAGAGTAGAACACACAATCCCAAAACTCAGATTTTCTGAACGCACAGCCCAAACTTGAAGCGAACACACAGCCCACTGATTTAAGAGTAGAACACACAGCCCTAAACTCTGAATTATTGAACACAGCCCAGATTTGAAGTGAACACGCAGCCCAAAACTTTGATGTACTGAACACACAGCCCAGATTTGAAGCGAACACACAGCCCACTGATTTAAGAGTAGAACGTACAGCCCTAAACTCTGATGTACTGAACACACAGCCCAGATTTGAAGCGAACACACAGCCCACTGATTTAAGAGTAGAACGCACAGCCCTAAACTCTGATGTACTGAACACACAGCCCAGATTCGTAGTGAACACATAGCCCCAAAATTTTGATGTGCTGAACACACAGCCCAGATTTGAAGTGAACACACAGCCCACTGATTAAAAGTAGAACACACAGTCCCAAAACTTTGATGTACTGAACACACAGCCCAGATCCGTTGAAGTGAACACACAGCCCACTGATTAAAAGTAGAACACACAGTCCCAAAACTTTGATGTACTGAACACACAGTCCAGATTTGAAGCGAACACACAGCCCACTGATTTAAGAGTAGAACGCACAGTTCCAAAACTTTGATGTACTGAACACACAGCCCAGATTTGTTGAAGTGAACACACAGCCCACTGATTAAAAGTAGAACGCACAGCCCTAAACTCTGATGTACTGAACGCACAGCCCAGATTTGTTGAAGTGAACACACAGCCCACTGATTTTCTGAAATTTGAACATGCAGCCCAAAACTCTGATTTACTGAACACACAGCCCAGATTTGTTGAAGTGAACACACAGCCCACTGATTTAAGAGTAGAACGCACAGCCCTAAACTCTGATGTACTGAACACACAGCCCAGATTTGTTGAAGTGAACACACAGCCCACTGATTTTCTTTGCATACAACTCAAAACACTTCATTTGCACACAGCTCATTTTCACTTCATTTGCTGATCTACGCATTTATTCTAAATGCAGGTTCGCTCTCGCACAGTGCGAGGATATGGCTCCGTCGCCGCGAGGGAGTGGTATTTTGAGCTTCCGGAAGCTGTCCGGGACTTGGTTGACTTTGCAGGATTCGGGCCATTCTGCAGAGGGTTATCTCATTGTCTCATTAGTAGGACGTTATTTGCTGCTCTGGCGGAGAGATGGTGGGACACCACCAATTCTTTCCATTTTTCTGCGACCGGGGATATGACCATGACCCCACTGGACTTCGCTATACTCACCGGCCTAGACGTAGGCGGTGGACCCATTCCCTACGATGAGGATATGGGCCAGTGGGAGGCTGCTTGGATGCATCTATTAGGGGCACTCCCGCCTGTAGACAGAGGTTCGGGGCGAGTCCGATACTCCTGGTTTTCTTCCCACTTCCGGCGGCCACAGATGGAGCCCGATACTCCTGAGGAGGCGGAGCAGTATGCCCGCGGTTTCCTCATGTACCTCCTCGGCACCACTTTGTTTGCTGATAGAGGGAACATGGTAGGGTTGTATCTACTGAGTGCTCTGGTAGACCTATCACAGGTCAATCAGTATGATTGGGGCAGCGCTGGCCTGGCTACCCTTTATTGTTACATGAGCGCAGTCTCTCGCGGGCGGGGAGACTTACTCGGCGGCTACTGGAGAGCCTGGGAGGTACATTTGGTCCTCTTGATTTACATTTCTGCTCCTCATTACTTGTTCACTGCACACGCGGCGCACCTTGCATTCTGTATTCTGCCTTTTAGCACCTTGTATTCACATCCCGCATTGCTTTTCTCAGCTATGGGTATATGCATATTTTCCCACATTAGCCCCGGAGATGGAGGTGGCAGGACCTCCTATGACCCCGTATTCATTGATGTTTGAGGGCGAGCACTTACCGAGGCCTCGAGAGACTCTCTTCTCTCTGCGACAGTACTTTGACACTGTTCGGGCGACAGAGGTATTTCAGAACTCTCAGTTCTTTTCATTTTCATCTTTGATCTGCTCTATATGTTCTGATTTCTGATTGACTTATGCACTGGTTATCCGCAGATCACTTGGCAGCCTTGGGCAATCTTCGGCGATGATCTCGAGAATCAGTACCCCGGAGGGTCGACTAGTTCCCAGTATAGATTCCTGCTCGAGGGACCAGTGGGTAGGGCCTGGTTTCTGGGGGAACGCTTTCAGCGTCAGATATGGGGGGGTAATTCTCAGGACCCTCCTGCTGTGCCTCCAGACACCATGCGGACTGCTGATAGATTATCCCCTGAGGAGGTCAGTAGTGCTATGCAGGGCAGTGATGCTTTATTACATCTCCTTGAGGGGAACTACGCCACCTATTGCCGCATATATCTGATGCCCCCCTTGACGGGAGTACGGGCTCCACCACGGAGGTCCACTGGCGTACCATCTTCGAGTCGTGCTCGTGCTACAGACATCCCCTCTTCTAGTAGGGCTGGTACATCTAGAGGTAGAGGTAGTTCGATTCCTCCGATTCCTCTGACTCTCGATCATCCTGGGTGGCCAGATATGCTGACCGAGTTGACGAGTTGGCGATTCGGGACGCCTTACCAGGTTCCATTGGAGCCTCCTCTGCCTGACCACAGATATATCAGAGACCCTGATTCGCCCCCGGTATGTTTTTCAGCTTTGATTTATCAGTTAGCTATTTGGACATTCATTCCTTTACTGATAGTTTTTGCATTTGCATTTACAGCCTCCAGTTGAGTATACGGATGAGCTGCTCGGGATGCTGGCCACATTCGAGGGCATGATCCTACGGAGGGAGGGACAGCTGGCCATTATGGGCGTGCAGGTACTGTTCATCTTTCCTGTATTTAGCATACTCCCGATGACATACTGGCTTTGAACATTCTGCTGTATTAATAGGCTGTGTAGAGCACATCTGGCACACACCCCACTCATATACTGTACTTGCACCTGCTTTTTATGCTTGAACTGATGTATTGCCCTTTTCATTTTCAGATGCCTCCCGTATATGCTTCGACACGGGGCGGGCCACCAGGGCCTTCTCAGAGAGGTCGAGGTGCTAGACCTGCTCGAGGTACAGAGACTCGAGGAGCTGGGCCATCCAGGCCTTACCGAGGAGCTCGAGGAGCAGGGTCGTCTCGCAGGCGCAGGGCACCCATTGTCGAGGATGAGGAGGAGGAGGTCGCAGGCCACATATCAGAGACATCTCCTGGGGAGGGAGGCTCCGGTCTTGGTTCCGGGAGCGGAGATGAGCCCTAGGGAGATCCGAAGGATGACAGCTCTGATCCAGAAGGTGATGATGATGCAGAGATTATCCCGCAGAAGATGATGAGAGGGCCTCCCCATTCCCGTTCCCGAGGGCACTGATGTTATTCCCTGCTTTATTTTACTTTTTGGCTAGTAGTTTGTAGCACTTTGCACATTGTTAGGCAGTTCTATTTTCTGTAAAACTTGTACCTTTATTTAGTTGTAAAACATGATGGAATGAAACAGCTTTTGAAAAAATGTTGTATTTGAAATTCTTAGCATCGCATCACATCATTGCACAAAATGGAATTGAGTGAAAATGCGCCTCATGTATTTACCGGGTCAGGTAGTGAACCGACGCAACAAATTAAAACAACTCGACTCACTAAGAAATAACAGAGTCTTAGCAAGTTTACAACTCGATAAACAAAATACAATAATGTTAATAACTCAACCGACAAGACTTAACAAAATTGTGTAATCAAAAAGTAACAATTCGAAAAACAAAATGCGACAGCTCGACAACACTTACAACTCGATAAACAAAACAACAACTCGATAAGAAAAACACAACAAAACGTACTTCGGACGGACAATCTGGATGACGGAGCGTATCCGAAATTGAGAGAAATGTAGGCCTTCGACATTCCTGATGCATGAAAATGCTTCAAACTTTCTTCCGGCGGGCAAAATAAGACCAACGCGAGGCCGAAAACATTTCGCATTTGAAGACAAAAAGGTGGCCGGCCTACTAGGATAGGTGGCCGGCCGGCCACTCCTCCCACAACCACCGAAATGTTGACATGTGTCCTTTGAATAGTGTTTTGCCTCTCTATAAAAGCTCCACTCTTGGAACTTATTCATTTCATCACCTTTCCTCACAAAAATGGAGGCATTTCTCACAGAAAATCTTACATCTTGGATTTCTTCTCTAGATGGCTCGGAGAAGTTGAACTTCCGGGGTTTTGGCTTGAATGCACTATTCACGTTGAGGCGGACTCCACTGCATCTTCCTTTTCTCCATGCCGCGGCAAGGTTTTGGAACCCGGTGACGCACGTCTTTAGCTTTGGCGGGCAAGAGGTATGTCCTACTTTTGAAGATTTTCAAATCTTGATGGAGTCCGAGCGAGGCGAGGAAGTTCTGTCCCAGCTCAATTTCGGCTATGCCCAAGCCTTAGGGCGGATGTGCGGTCTTAATGCGCATGATGCTAGGTCTCTGATTGGCGATGGAATGTTGGACATTCCGAGCCTGATTTACCGATTCTCCGATGCTGGTGACCGTAGCGACCACTATTGGCAAGGTTTCCGACAACATGCCCTCTGCTTGTGCCTACTATCTCATTTTCTGTTTGTCTCGGGCTCCGGAGAAGCTAGCATCCGTTTGATTGAAGTCGCCTAAGGTTTAAGAGAAGGAAAGAGTTGCATCGCCATGACTCTGGCTGAAAACACTGATGGGCTTGGATGCTTTCCAACGCCGGGAGACAACCAGGTTTGCAGGGAGTCCACTACTGCTGCAGGTAATGTTTCCCACCCAAGCTCACATGTATATTTGCTCACATCACTCGGCCCTCGGGCTCGGTTTTTCTCACAAAACCCTTATCTTACTTTTCTCTCATCGCACATCTCTCTATTCTTCATTCTCTCATTTTTCATCCCTCCCCAGATATGGTTGATGGATAAATTGCAAGTTGTGGACTCTTGCCCTGCTTACTCAGCTCGCGGCTACTTCTTCCGGCAACGCCTAGTCAATGCTCCTGATGAGAGCTGGTGGTTTGAATGGATGTGCAACTTGTCGGCAGATCGCATTGCGTGGCGCTGCCCCTGGCTCAATCTCCCGGCAATGAGCTATAGCATGGTCCCGGCAGGTCGGGATCCGACTGATCGGCTTGACTCACTGTGTGTTCTATTTCCCATTCCGTATTCTGCGCCAGTTTGGCCATGATCAGACTTGCCCACCAGAGGGACTAGAGTATCCGGCTACATTCC
>CM069906.1:15320743-15507548 GCA_036172215.1 Camellia granthamiana | reverse complement strand
CAATTCCTTCAACTGTTCAAAACGAAGAAACCATAAAAGGCTGGTGATGGGTTTGCATTGCATGCACTCCAAATGTTCAATAATTTGCTTCTGTAAAAAAATCTTTGCACCCAGACGAAAACCCAGCATTTATTCTGTCCCATTTCCAACTTTTGTTTCTCTAATCTGTGTTTATGTTTGAAAAATGAATACCTATTTCTTCCCAAGCTCTTGTGTTTTCCTCATGATCGTAATTTTAAACCAAATCCCAACATTTTTATGCACTGATAACAATGAATACACAAACTGCACTCAGGAGTTTCAATGTGCAAACTTTCCTAACATCAGTTATCCTTTCTGGGGAGGGAACAGGCCAGACTACTGTGGCCACCCGAATTTCAGGCTAGATTGTCAAGGTGATGCCCCGCGGATCACAATCCAGAGTGCATACCGAGTCCTTGCAATTGATACCACAACAAGGACTCTGACAGTTGTTAGGGAGGAATTCTGGAACAATACTTGCCCGACGCAGTTCCAAAACACCACCTTGGATACCGCCCATTTCACCTATTTATCTGATTCCCAAAACCTCACGCTTTACTATGGCTGCCGGAGAATTTTGGCTAGTCAAACAGCTATTCCTGGTCAGCTCAATTGCAGCGCAGATGGCATGAACAACACAATAAGTTTTGCGACGACCAGTGTCACATCTTCCACGAACATCAACATTTCAACATGCCAAACTAATGTCATTATTCCAGTCAATCAAATAGAGGCTGTGGCTTTTGCAATCAATTCAATAAATGTAAGACAAGTTATTGGCAGTGGTGTTGGGTTGAAGTGGGATGCAGATAATACTCTGTGTGACCAATGTGTTCAATCGAATGGAACATGTGGGTCCAACTCGAGTAGTTCTGGTTCATTTCTTTGCTATTGCCCAGATCATCGATCTCATAAAATTTCCTGCAACACGAGTCAAAGCCGAACCGGTATGAGCTCCCTCTAATCTTGATCTGTTTTCTTTAGTTGTAAGATAAGATGATTTCCTTTGGTCTGATCTTCTTTTAGAGGTTTCCATAGAGTCCAAATTGCAAGGGATCTGGTTTTCCAAGTTATCAGACTTCAAAAATCATAAACTTAAAAATTTGGATGAGAGATGGTAAGCAAATATATTAAAAAAAATTGGTCATCCTAGAATTATTCTTTACCGAATGGCTCGTGGAACGGAAAATAAGAGCTCTGTTTGGTAGAGTTTTAGAACTTTAATTCCACCCCTTGGTTTGCACGTGGTGTTTGCTTATAGTTTTCAAAAATTGATTTCCACATCCACATTTCAAAACACGTCTACCTGGTTGACCGGAACAGTGAGGGAGAATTTTTTTTTTTTTTTAGGATGCCTGTTATTTTTATATTTTAAATAAAAAAATATTTTGGGAATTTTTTTAAAATTTTTTATGAGTTTTGAATAGAATTTTGAGTTATGTGTTTAATTATGAGTTGTAAATTTTTTAATCAAATATCATATATCACATCACTTAATTCAAAACTCATAACCAAACAAATTTTCTACGTTCAAATCATAATTTCAAAACTCACAAATTCAAAATACAATTCTATTCTCAAACCATAATTTTAAAGCTCTACCAAACACAACCAAGATTTTGCATCTCACTTGAGTTTGAAGGTTGCATCTTCCATGCATTGCTTTAAATAAATAGTTGTTTGGGTGGGAATAGCCAAAGCTTTCCATGCCTCATATCATAGAAAATCCTCCCATTTTAATCATAGAGAATGTCCAAATGCCTTTTTACTGCCAATGATTGGATATGGATTTGCAGAGAAAATTTGTGGAGAGAATGGGGAAAAAAAGGAAAAGCCAAAAAGAAGTTGAATTGAAAGAAGCTACTTTTATTTCCATTTCATCCAAGAAACAAGAGAACAGCATGCCGGGGAACTTGATTCAGTAAAAACTGATAGGCAGCAATAATTTTGAACAAAATGGTTCCCCTAGGGATGTAATCGGTTCAGTACGGTCGGTATTTCGGTAAAAAATTACACCGAACCGATAATATCGGTTTTACTATTTTGAACAACGATACAAACCGTTTCTCCCATCAAACCGCACCGAACCAAACTGAACTGATTGAAATAGTTCGGTTTGGTGCGGTTTAATCGGTTTATGATTTTTCAAACTTGAGTCACTTTTAAATATAATTATTAATCTATATAAAAATATTAAATTAGTTATTTGTCTACCATTTTAAACATATTCAATCCATCCATTTAATACATACTTTTCAATTCCTAAATTAACAAAAATAAAAACAAAAAAAATTTAAAATACTAAGGTTTCAAGAATAATGAGTTAGAGTTAAGATTATATATAATAAGAGTTTATAAACTTAGGTTATAAAAATAATCGGCCTTGTTTGGGATAATCTACAAAAGTCAAAAAGTCAAAAAGTTACTAAAAAAGTCAAAAAATCTATACTATTTGGGAGAAGTCTAGAGGGCAAAATTATTATTTTGCCTTTTAAATTCAACTATCCAAAAGCCAACAAGGGTAGAATGGTCAT
The DNA here is from genome assembly GCA_036172215.1 of Camellia granthamiana. NCBI lineage: Eukaryota > Viridiplantae > Streptophyta > Magnoliopsida > Ericales > Theaceae > Camellia > Camellia granthamiana. The sequence continues at coordinate 15,504,993 of CM069906.1, read as the reverse complement.
TTTGATTTTACTACAATATTTTATTACACATTTTTTCGTAAAAAGTCAAAAAGTTATCCCAAACATACATCTTTTTTTTCTCTACTTTTTTAGTCAAAAAGTGCACTTATATAGCACATCCCAAACAACCCAAAATAATAATTTATTATACTTATTAATATCATTATATTATTAGATTATATATATATATTATAAATATAATATATGTTGAAGCGGTCGGTTTCGGTTTAGATCGATGCACAAGGTGCTTAAACAGATACCGAATCGAAAAATCGAAAAAAATCAAATTTAAAAACCGCACAGACCGATTCTTGTTAAAAAAACAGACCAAATATAGTCGGTTTGATCGGTTTTTTTGGTTTTTCTTGCATCCCTATTCCCCCCAAAGAAAGTAAGCTCAACTTGCAATATTCACTTTCTATCACAATTAGGGTATTTGGTGTGGATTATAGGGGTGATTATAACTTATTTTAATTTTGGAATATGTGCCAGACTGTTTGGTGCAGTTTCTGCTTACAGTTTTTTAGGCACAAATAGCTTAAATAAGCTAAGAAAAGCTGATTATTTATAAGCTAGGCAAAGGGTCATTTTGGTTTCTATTTTCTGATTATCAACTTTTAGCTTACAATAAGCTGCACCAAACAGCATTAATGTTTCCTGATGCTGTGGCAGTATCTCATGATAATCTTCCTTGAACATTATACTACGGGTTCGTTTGGAAAGAAAAAGCTTGGGGCTTTTTTGGCTATTTTAGTCACAAAAAAACAAAATAGACTTTTTAGACCAATAAGACAAAATATCACATCCAACCCATAATCATTACATTTTTTTTCTCAAAAAAGTCAAAAAAGCCAAAAAAACACATCCCAAACGAAGCTTTTTAGTGTCAGGTTAAAATAAGCAAAAAGCCAAAAAATTAACCCACATCCCAAACGAACCCTACATCATAGATGTAAATTTTAAGTATATATAGAATCATTTGGGGAATTACATAGAACCATTGTCTTGTCCATCTGAAGGTGTCACTAATTTTCCCTTTTATCTTGCAGGATCAACCTCTCGTTTTCATTTGGGAAGCAAATTAAGATTAAGATTAACCATAGGTAAGATGAGAATCAAGATAACTCTTGGTCATTGAAAGCCAAACTCTTCATAATTTACAATGAACAAAACTGGAATTTTATCATCTCCCAATCACAACACTCACCACTTCTATGCTCTATTTTATCTTATATCTGCAGCATTCACAATAACATGCTTAATCACAATAATCTTCTGCCTTAAAAGACGGTTCGCATCATCGGCTAATGTGGTGGCATTCTGGAAGAAGGAAAGTGCAGATGATCAAAATGTTGAAGCATTTATAAGGAATCACAGATCTCTTGCTCCGAAGCGATACAGGTATTCAGATATTAATAAAATAACCAACTCATTCAAAGATAAACTAGGTCAGGGAGGGTATGGTTCTGTATACAAAGGAGAGCTATCTGATGGCCGTCTTGTGGCAGTCAAGGTCCTCAGCCAGACTGAGGGAAATGGACAAGAATTTATTAATGAAGTTGCTAGCATCAGTAGAACTTCTCATGTTAATATAGTCAATCTTTTGGGTTTTTGTTTTGAAGCAAAAAGAAGAGCTCTAATTTATGAATTTATGGCCAAAGGATCGTTGGACAAGTTCATTTGCAACGATGAATCTGCGAGTACAAACTGTCGCCTGGAATGGAGTATATTGTACCAAATTGCATTAGGCATTGCACGAGGGTTAGAGTACTTGCATCGAGGTTGTAGCACGAGGATTGTACATTTCGATATAAAGCCTCACAATATTCTCCTTGATGAAGACCTCCGGCCTAAAATATCAGATTTTGGTCTTGCTAAACTATGCCAAACAAAACAGAGTGTCATATCAATGTTGGGTGCAAGAGGCACTGTTGGATATATTGCTCCAGAAGTGTTTTCTAGAACCTTTGGCCAAGTCTCTCATAAATCCGATGTCTATAGCTATGGAATGATGGTTCTTGAAATGACTGGAGCAAGAGATCAGAAATTGGGAGTAGTTGAAACAAGAGAGAATTACTTTCCACACTGGATTTATGAGCATCTGGAACATGATAAGGATCTAAGACTGCAAGACGTTGTCACTACCAAAGAGGAAGAAGAAAGGAAGATGATCTTAGTGGGGTTGTGGTGCATTCAGACCAGTCCATCAGACCGCCCACCAATGAGCAAGGTGGTGGAGATGTTGGAAGGAAGCCTTCAGTCCTTGCAAATTCCTCCAAAGCCTTACCTGTTTGCTCCTACAAGGGCTGACCCATCAGCCCAAGACACTTCCCACTCATTAGGGACAACAACTATGGTGGAGGAAATGTCAGAAGGAAGACTTCAATCTATGCAAATTTCACCCCTCTCATCTTTTCTACTGTGAGGTCTGGCTAGTTTGCTTGAGACTCTTCCAAGTCATAGTCGTTACAGGCGACAACCGGGCTCCTTGGGCAACTGCTTGAGCACTTTCAGCTGCCAAAATTGCCTAGGTGATGCTCTCTTGAGGAAAACAATCCATCAGATTGGCCATCAACTATTAAGGTGGTGGATATGTTGTCAAGAAGCCTCCAAACTTGGCAAATTCCACCTAAGTGTTTCTTGTTTTCATATGCAAGGTCAGCGAAAGATTCCTCCTAATTATTGTCAATAACAATGGAGGACAAAGAAGGGGAAGAAAAGGAGAGAAGCTTCTTCATTTAGCAGAGCAAGAGTGCAAGAGAGCCCTCTTCACATCTTTCCTTCTTTCTTCTTTTGTTTCTTTATTTATTTTTAATTGTTTTACATGTTTTTTGCTTCTTAATAGATAGTGTTGCATGTCCTAACCGTAAGGCTTGTCATGCGTCCCTCATGACACAAATTCAAGTCATGGAAATAGTCTCTTTAAAAATGGGATAACTGCGTACATCTTACATTTCCTTAAGACTTTGCTTTACCAGTAATCTCATGCACTTGTTGTTTTTACTTGCTAATCTGTTATGTACTTATAAACTTCTCAAGAATTTCAAGTGAGATTCAAAGATGGTTGCTTCAAATTGTGATGTTGAAGTTGTAGAAACAGTTTAGATGGCCCACAAGCTAGAAAAATTTATTCGGAGTTTTACAAGCCTGAAAAGTCTCAGATGAGCAACGAGAAGAAAGGGCTCACAGCTTATTAAACAAGCCTAAAAAGTCTTTGATGTTAACAGTTTAACAGCATCTCCAACTTAATTATCTATTAAAAGCAACATTTTCTATTCAAAAAGGGATTAATTTCACTTTATACTCCTAAACTATTAACAAATTATCTACTTGGTCGTTAAATTTTAAATTGAGCCTACTAAGTTCCAAGGATATTAGTGATCCAACATAATTATCATGCCAAACTAGATATCGTTCTAATAGATAAATAGTCTCAAATCCATGGGATAACCATTTATGATGAGAGAAATCCTAATTCACAAAGGAAAACACTTAATTAATTAGTCTAATTACTTGTTAAAACCAAAAAAATAATAAGTAATCTAAATTTAAATGGTAAAAACCAGTAAAAATGTGCCAAAATATGTAAAACCGGAAACAAATATTCTTAGTTATACCTCCCTCTCAAAATATTGGTTCTTTTTGGAAATTTAACTTTTTTTTAGTTGTACAATTATTACATTTCAAAAATATTAACTTTTCAAAATTACCATTTGATTTAAAATTAAAATAGTAAAAAAAAAATAGAAATATCAATTGTCATAATTATACTTTTTGTGTTAATGAATTTAAAAGAATGGCCAAATAAGAAATTCATGTTATTTTAATTCTTGATTTTTAAAAAAAGCTAATATTTTGAGATAATGAAAAATGAAATAAAGAAAATATTTTGAGACGGAAGTCTCTGTCCATCAACATTCCAATAACAAAGAAAAGAAACCATAAAAGACTTTAATGAGTTTGCATTGGCTGCCCTGCAATTTTTCGATAATTTGCTTTTTATTTTTATTTTTATTTTTTTATTCCTTTGAAAAAAATCGTTTCTATAAAAATACCTTGCACCGAAACAAAAACCCGGCATTTGTATGGTTGCATTTGCAAATTTTGGTGAGCTCTATCTGTCTGTATCTGTAAAAATGAATCCCCTTCTCTTTCCAAGCTCTTGTCTTTTCTTCATGATCATAATTTTAAGCCAAATCCCTACATTTTTGTGTGTCGAAAACGAGCAATATGCAAACTGCAGCAAGGTGTCTCAGTGTGCAGACATTCGGCACCTCAGTTACCCTTTCTGGGGAGGGAGCAGGCCAGATTACTGTGGCCACCCGAGCTTCAGCCCAAACTGCACAGGCGATGCACCACTGATCACAATACAAACAAGACCATATCGAGTCCTTACAATCAATGATTCAACACAAATTCCCAAGGTCGTTAGAGAGGAATTCTGGGAAAATAATTGAAAAAGACCTTATGCTCTACTACGGTTGCCAGACACTTAATGCTACAACCATTCCTGGCCAGTTTGATTGTAGCGTTGATGAAACGACCAACACAATAGGTTTTCCGAGTTTGATAACCGCCTCGAACATGACCACCGTTATGTCTTGTCACAAGGTTGTCAGTGTTCAGGTTGATCAAACAGAAGCGGCGGCTTTTGCTACATCTTTAACAAGTAATTCAACTTCAGTAAATGTGACACAAGTTCTTGACAGTGGTGTTGAGTTGCAGTGGGATGCTAATAATAGTATCTGTGACCAATGCATCGGGTCAGGAGGAAAGTGTGGATCCAACACTAGTTCTGGGTTGTTTGCTTGTTATTGCTCGGATAAACCTTATGCATTTACCTGCAACACAACTCAAAACGGAACCAGTACGAGCCCCTCTAATCTTGTTACTATTTTTTTGTTTAGTTGTAAGATTAATTGTTAGTTTTAGAAAATCCAGGATCCCTAGATCTTTGGTTGCCTTTGCTCTGGTCTGATCTTATTTTAGAGGGAGCTCAAACTAATTTCAAAGTTTCCATGTAGAGTCCAAATTGCAAAGGATCTGGTTTTTCATGTTATCGAACTTTGGTCATAACTTAAAATTCTGGGTGAGAGATGGTATTTGTCATCCTACCATGATGCATTACAAAATGACTCATGAAATATAAGAGCACATCTGACTTGGGTTTGAAGGTTGCATCTTCCACTTATTGCTGGAAAATCCTCCCATTTAATCATAGAGAATGTCCAAATTCCATTTTAGAACTCTTAGGTTGTGTTTGGATTTTAAATTTGAGTAGCTAGTTGTGAAGAAAAAGGAAATGGAGAGGGGAAATTGCTACTCCGTAAATTTGTCACTTTTTCCATCTATTTCCCTTTCCTTCCACAAATCGCCACTTAAATCTAAGATCAAAATACAACCTTAAGGCCATGATTGAATATGGATTTGTGGTGTGAGTGTGGTGGAGCATTTTCATTTCTCTTGATAAATTCAAAATCCAAACATAGCATAAAGCTAAAAAGAGAAAAGCATGTTGGAAAACTTGACTCCCTAAAATCAGATAAACAGCTCCCTAAGAAAGTAAGATCAACTTGCAATATTCAATTTATATCACCATGTTTCCTGATGTTGTGGCAGTGTGTTATCATAATCTCCCTTGAACATTATAATACATCAAAGACGTACTTTTTTTTATTATATAGCATCATTGAGGGCTAATTATATAACACCATTCTCTCTTGTCTATCTGGAGGTGCCGCTAAATTTCTCTTTATCTTGTAGGATCAACCAATCGTTTTAATCTGGGGATCAAATTAACCATAGGTAAGTGTTGGCTTTTTGGCTTTCGAAGGGTATTTTTGTAAATGCGAGCGTGCCAGTAAGGATCAATCAGTCCTTACAGAAATTATAATTGCCAACCAATTATCAGACGATTGTGTTGTAGTTCTTTCAGCCTCAATGAAGAGAACTTTTACTGGTGGCTTGACTTAGGAGAATTTAAGCAAAATAACAGTTAAATGACGAACAATTGAAGTATTTCATTAAAATGAAAACTTACAATGATCCAAACTCAGCCTCAAAGAGGTTTACAGCAACAATCTACTTGAAACTACTCCTATGAACGAAGTGCAGTGCAAGAATGTAAAGAACAGGTATTTAAAGTGCAGGAAATGTAAAGACTGGGAATGTAAAACTGGAAAAGAAAATATGAAGTAAATGACTGGTTTCTTGGATCTGAGTCTGGGGCTTTTTTCTGGGGGCTTCCCTGCTATTTATACTTGTCAAGGATGACCTTCGAACTGCACTTCAAACCGTCGAACTGCTCCTCCATGATCGCTGACTATGTTGCCTTATAAGTAGTTCCACTACACCATCATTTGCAGTTAGGCTTCCCTCCTATATTTGAATTTGAATGTGAGTAATCGTTGAAGCCACGTCACCTTGCATCTCTTTACTGATCCAATGCTACTCAGATCACGTGAGAACCAATATTAACTGCCACGTGTACGATCAGGATTAAAGACTTGACTAGTCTTCTTATATTACCCTTACTCTGCCACGTGTTGAACTGTGATTGGCTTTTACAAAATATGTAGCCAACATTACCCCCCGCATTAATATACCCAATACTTGGTAATATTAGTGGATCAAAGCTCTTTTCCCGCGTTTTTTTTTTTTTTTTAGAACTTGCATGGGGTCTAAATTCTAGAAATGCAACCGTCATTTATTGATGATCATTTGCATTAGTTCACTTTCAATCTTGTGAACGCCCCAATACCTTAGCACTCGCACAGACTGATACTTCTTCTATGGTCGAACCAACTTTCTCTTCCATTGATCGAGTACACGAAGAGTCACTTGATGATGTTGTTCCTCCTCGAAAAAATTTTCCTACATTAATTAGCCACCTTTATTCACCTTTTCATATTCAGGTCACGGATGCCTTTACAAATTATCGACCTTTGGATTACGAACACATTGCTCTTAACCTTTCGATTCAGAAACTTGCGAATACAGATACAAGAGACTCACTCTTGTGCTTCGAACAAACTACTCCCAAATCTTTGATTCAGAAAGTTGCGAATATGGACTTGGGAAACTCTTCTTCACAAACCTCTGTATGGGATAAAGCTGCAACTCCTTCACTTTCTGGGGTTTCTGGCTGGACAAGCTGATCAACCCCTGAGACTTATGATTTGAGGGAACGAATCAACCATCATTTCGTTGAGTTCATTGACCCTTTGGAGTTTCCTTCCTACGCTCGAAGTTCAGTGGTCTATCCCTACGTGCCCATTGACCGTCGACGTAGTTTGGAGGAGAAACTGCTTGTGGCATGGTATACATCTTCCATGCCTACAACGACAGTGCTTGTTGCCCGACGCCTAGAAAAGGCACAAGGGTACAACCCATCATTCTTAGCCAAGAAGGCGAAGATTTGTTCTTCTGACTGGCTTGATTATATTAATGCCTTTGTTCCTTTCGCTCTCGTGCCATCTCCCATAATAGAAGCATCCACACCTTCTTCTCCACCTTCTGAAACAAAAGCATCTACTCCTTCTTCTCCATCTTCTAAAGCAAAACCATCTACCCCTTCTCTTCCACCAACTCTTTCCTGGACAGAGAAACTGAGGCTTGCCCTTCCCATGGATAAAATCTTTCCACCTTACAAACCTCCACCATCCCCTACTCCAGCTGAGCAGAAACAAGCTCAACTTCTGCTTGCAGCTTTCTCTCACTTGCCCTTCAATGTTCTTGAGGACGAAGTCCCTCTCAAGAACTTTCAATGGGCTTGTGATATTCTGACTAGGGGCCATGTCCTTAATCCCCTTGCCCAAGCAGAACTTCATATGTTCCTGGACCAACTTCCATTGCTCCTCTACTGGCATCGAAATTCTATGGCTACTACACAATCTTTAGACCAACTTTCGTTTCTTCGAATTCATGCCCAGTACGAAGCAGAGAACTTCATCGAAGAATTCGATGATTTCAAGAATAAAGATTCTGCGTATTGGGATGATTTGGTCATAGACGAATTGGAACAAAGATTGAGAGAGGAAGCTTTCGAAATAAAGGCTGAAGAGCTCTACTACGAAGTGAGAGCACATCAACTCATGCAGCCAACATTAGAAGTGATAGAAGATATAATAAAGAAAGAACAAAAATTCATTGATCACTGTTGGACTAAATTCCATGATCTTGTTATTTATTCCATTCCTTATTTTTATGAGCTTGAGTTCATACCCAGATAGGGTTATTCGATGTAATTGCCTTGGCTTGAATATAAACAAAATTCTACTGTATTCGGCATTGTTTAACCATGTTTCCTTTTGTCTTTAAAAGTCAATTCAAAGCTTCGAACTGAACAAACTCATCCTTCGAGACTGGACACAATTGTTAAAACACTAAAATCAACATGAATTCTTCCAACTTTTGGAATAGAATTGACAATTCTGCTGATTTTCATTTAGAATCAATACTTCAAATTTAACAATCTTATCCTTCGAATATAGATCCAATCACTTCCAATAAGGATGCTGAGATGAATTGTCCAATTTATGGACTATGGTTACCAATTCTTGTTGATTTTTGTTTGGAATTGGTGCTTCGAATTTTAACAATCTTTCCTCTCAAAGCCTGTTTTAATCATAACCAAAATATAGTCATGGTTAATACTGACTAGTTTTGCAACAGTCCATACTTACAACAATATGGAAATTGCCCTTGGGGGTACACTGTTTTAACCGAACAAACAATTCTCTGTGTATATACAAACCAACTATTGGTTTAAATGTTTCGAACAACAACTCACATCCGTAAGAGGCCTTAAGTTTTGCCTCAAAGGTATTACTTTTGTCAAGAAACCTATTACAGGTCTTTAATCTCTTCGAAGTAAACCCACCCTTGAGTATTCTTACATTTTTAAGCATGTAGTATGCTTCGAAGCTGACTTCTGTATTTCGAAGCCATTGTTGTTTGATTTTTGGCGCCAAAATCTGGTTTCGAAGCCAAATATCATGCTTTGAAGCTGGTCTTAGCATATGGGCTGTGTTTTTCCTCCAAAAGTATCAATATTGAAAGAAACTTTTCGTATTCGTACTTCCAGTACTTAATGACTTATGCAATATATTTCTTAGGCACAAAAGCTTTACAAACCCTTTTGTTTCGTGCTCTGAAATCACTTGCTTTTTTAACGCACAAACCTTTCTTTCTATCGATCTTCTGTTAACCCTCTCTTCCTTGCTACTTGCTACCAATGGATCCTTCCTCGTTAAAAGTTTTTGCTGGCGATCGTATCAGCCCTACCATGGCTTTGAAACGATGTATTGATGAAGAAATCGCCAAGCTAACAACTGGTGGGCCAAGCGCCATAGATGGACGTCTCTTTGTTCCTCGCCATAGCAACCAACAAGAGTACGTTCTAGGTCCCATCTTTCGGGAAGCTCCTGACCAACTCCCAGCTTTATACCCTCGTTTGGAGGATCACTTTCTTCTCTACGAAGGAGGGCTTGACTGGAGCAATTGGAGAATGACCCAGCCTCATCGCTGCTGGCCGACATTGAGAGCTGAATGGGAGGAATGGTATGACAGGGTTGTGCCTGCGAGAGAAGATGACCTACATGAGCTCTGCATCCTCGACGCTCTTCGTCTTTCCAGGTTCATCATTCTTGAGGACCCCTTTTTAATCGCTGCTGCTCTATGTTTTTGGAATATGGCTTTTAATTTTTTCCAATTTCGGTGCAGCATGATGGCCCCCACCATTCTTGATATTTGCCATCTTTTAGGGCTTTCATCCCATGGTTCCCCTTTTACTCCCAACTACCCGGATCTCTCTGTCAAATTTTCCCTTCCAGCCTTGAACTCTTCTTACAGTGACTTCGTGAAGGCTGAAAATAAAAGGGAAGGCCTCGTGAGAGACAGAGAACTATTTTCCTTCATTTTATACTGGTTGTGCAAATTTCTCTTTTGCACCTCATCTCAGAGGATTATGCCTGAGTTCGCTCCACTTGCGAAGGCACTTGTCTTGAAAAAACATATAGCTCTTGCTCCTTATCTTTTAGGTCATGTTTACAGAGCTTGTTCCCAATTTTGTGAAAAACCTCTTGATGTTAACCAAAGAGGTCCCCTTTGGGTGCTTCAGCTCTGGCTTTTTGCCTATTTCACTGATTTACACCAAAAATGCCTAAAATTCCTTGTTCAGGACCCTAGCACATATGGGGAAAAGTATGCTAGGATTGCTCTTTACCCTGCTTCTTTTGCTTATTACTTTGCCTTCTTTTACCAACTCCCTATTTCTCCTCCTGCTTCCCTTTTTTGTCCCTTTGACGCCAATAAAGGACCTGCTTGGCTACAAACTTTTTGGCTGATAAAGAGTGTTCCACCTCACCCCATAAAGATATGTGGGCTTCAATTTTGTTACCGAGGGAGCTGTTCATTGGTACTTTAAACCCTCGAGGTTATAAATGCATATCTGAGGTGTACTGCCCCTCTCAGTTTGCCAGACAATTTGGGCTCACTCAAGGGATACCTGTTCCACTTTGCAGTCTCTCGAATGTCCACCTTACAGCTAGAGATTTGAGAATATCTAAATCAAAGCTAAAGGCGGCAATACTCAAACTGCTAAAGGAACTGAATGAATTTCAATTTGTCCCTTTTCTCCCATCTGGCTTAGTTTTGAAAAGATTCCAGAACTGGTGGACAGCCAATATGGAAGTGCGCCTATCTGCATACCCTCATGACTTGTTAATAGGGTTAGGAGTGCCTTCGAAGGCTAAGTCAGCGACAGTTGAGAACATTCCTCACTTTTCTGCAGCTACCACAACTTCTCTTGCAGTCTCACCTCCTACAGCTAGAGTTACCAGAGCTGCTTCGAAGAAGGGTAAGCATTTCTAAGTTCCTTTTTCCTTCAACTCTTTTATTTGTCTCCTCTATATTCACATAGTTTGGTGTAGGATCTCCACAAGAAGAATCTCCTAAAAGAGCTGAAACTCTAGCTGCTCTCAAGGCCAGACAACAGCAGAAAAAGAAAAGAAAACTGGTACTCACTCCTGAAGAATCTGAATCTCAAAATGAAGAGAGAGAGATTGAGTAAGAGCAAGAAACACCATTACAACGAAAGACGAGAACAAGGGTGGCTGCCCCCTCTTCTGATTTGGTCGAAGATCCTAATTCCGAGACAGTTGACAAAGCAATGGAACAGGAGCTTACTTCTGAAGAACTTGATCCCCAAATTGAAGAGAGAGAGGTTGAGAAGGAACCAGTAGTATCATTGCCAAGAAAGAAGAGAAAGAAAGTGACTGTTCCTGCTACTGACTTGATTGAAGATCCTATCCATGAAGCTGCTATCAAGGTAGTAGAACAGGAACATTCCAAAGTAATGATCATCTTTGAGAGGGCTGAGAAAAGACGACAGCAACAATTTCTGAGGGATGAAGCTGCTGCTGCTGAGGCACTACAAAGGGAAGCTGCAAGAAGGCAACAGACTACTGAACATTACTCTCTTCGCAGTTCTCCCATCAGTGACAGCGCTTCTAGAACAAGTAATTTCTTTCATGCTTCTACTGTTTTGCCTTATCAAATTTTGACACTAGAGCTTGACCTTACGTTTCTTCCCTTTACCAGCAACAACTACTGAGGCTATACTTCCAATGAGGACTCCCTCAATTTCAATTGAAGTTGATCAAATGCAGAATGTGAAAGCCATTCAGATAATACTTCCACTTCCTAGGCCCACATTTCATGTACCCCCTTTGAGCCCTAGCATTCCTTTAACTCTTTCTTTTGGTTTGACTCTATATCTTCCTCACTTGACCCTTGACACTTCTCTTTCGAGCCTTGCTCCTCCTCCTTCTCCCAAGGAAATCCCAACTGCTACTCCATCTATAATGGCAGTTGATTCCCCTATTGAGGGTGCTGGTAGCTCTCCAACCCGTGGTTTATCACCTTTACCTAGCTCCAGCCCTTCTTCACTTGATTTATTGGTGGCTAGGACCATAGAGACTGCTAAAGATGCTCCATCCACTTCTCATATCCCTATGCAGTCCTCTATGCCTTCTACCACAACTCTCTCTGCACTTCTCATGTCTACGGATGAAGTAGACATCTTCGAAGCCAGACTAGCTAGTCTCTTCGACGTACCCTCTACCTCTCCAACATTGAATGTTGAAGCTGAGCCATTAGTTTTGGCTGACTCCTTGCTGGAAATTTTTGAGAGCTCTTCTCCTTCCAGCAGCAAGCCTTCTGCACCTTTGATAGACCTAGACACATGCCTGGAACTGTTGATTTCTTTTTCGAGGATTCCCTTCAAGGCTCTACAAAGGCCTATAATCAAAAATGGGTTCCTCCAATGCTACAAAGTTGCTGAGCAGTCCGACATGAATGTTTCAAGTCATCTATCTCAGGCAGCAGCTACTGTCGACTTCTACATCAGCATTTGTCATGCTGCTAAGGCTGCGGATGAGAAACTGGCTAAAGATCAGAGTTTTGTTTCCCAAGTACATACCGAAGTATCAAATCTGAAAGAACAATACTCCTCTGCCTCCCACTTTCGAGTCCAGCTGCTGGAGAAGAAAGCTCAACTTGAAGAGGAGCTGGCTGCAGTGAATCAAGCCTTAGTCCGAACTGACACCAAATTGCAAATCACCAACTAAGGACTGGCTGATCGAAAGGAAGAAATGGCTGCAGCTATTCAACTAGTTTCATCACTTAGCAATAGGAAATCTATTGTACAAAAACAATTAAGACACTGTAATGATTTTTGGACCAATTTGTGGCAAAATGTACTTAATTCTTTATGAAAGCACAAATTTTTATCTGTCATCTGAGTAATCTTATGTTCTTGTACTCAATGTTTATTTTATTCCTCGTGTTTCCCAAATAGTTGGAAAATAAGGCTTCAAATATCTGCCATTAATCTTTTTGGGATGTATATACCCATTCAAATTTCTCAAATGGTATGCCCTAAAAGGCAGAACTCTATGAATTTGATATGGTCCTTCCCAGTTAGGTGACCATTTGCCAAACTTATGGCTTTTAATTTCTATTGGGAGTATTGTTTTTCATACCAAATCACCTTCATCAGAGCCAATGTGTTTGACTTTCTTATTGTAATTTTTGGCTGCTTTCTTCTTTTGCAAGAGAATGCTATTTAATACCAAAATTCTGGCTTCATCCATGCCCTCTAACTCCAAGCACATACTTTGATGGTATTGTTCAGGACTCAACTGGTCTTGGCATCTCACCCTCAAAGATTTAACATTAATTTCCACAGGCAACACTGCATCATGCCTATACACTAAGGCATAAGGAGTAACTCCTGTGCTTGACCTTGGGGAAGTTCTATAAGCCCATAACACATCCATCAAGAGGTTATGCCAATCCCTAGGATTGTCCTCCACAACTTTTTGTATTCTTTTTTTCAAGGACTTATTGGATGATTCAGCTTGACCATTGGCTTGTGCGTAATAGGGTGTGGAATTGATAAGGCTAATTCCAAACTCTGCCGCAAAAGACTTCACCATCTTCCCATCGAACACAGTCCCATTATCCACAGTTATGGTCTGTGGGATACCAAATCTATGGATTAGATCCTTAATAAATCCAATAACCTCAGTCTGGTCTATAGCCTTGTATGGCTTAGCTTCAACCCACTTAGTGAAGTAATTCGTGGCCACTAGAATGAAACAATAGTGCTTCGAAGAAGGTGGGTGTATTTTTCCCATCATATCCATGGCCCATCCTCTGAATGGCTAAGGCTTCACTACTGCATGTAGGTCAGTTATGGGCACATGCCTTATTGTGCCATGCTTTTGGCATGCCTGGCAACCCTTTGCATACTCTATGCAATCTTTAAGGATAGTTGGCCAATAGTAGGAATGCCTTCGAAGCAACCACCTCATCTTCACACCAGGCTGATGAGCACCACAGATGCCTTCATGCACCTCAGCTATAGCTGTTAATGCTTCTTTTGGACCTAAACACTCCAGCAATAAACCATCTCCCTCCCTTTTGTAGAGAGCATTACCATATATCATATATTACATAGACTGCAATTTGATTTTCCTACTGGCCTTCGAAGATGGACCAGCCAAGTACTGCATTATTGGATGCTTCCAATCTTGTTCTTGTAAGTCATTGTAGTTGAATTCCAAGACCACATTCCTTTTATTCAAAAGTGGTATCAATTTCTGATATGTTGTTTGGCTTATGTCCCTTTGGGCATTATCCCTTCTCTTGAAGTTTGAAGCTTTCTAAGCCACATCATTAGCTCTATTATTCAAGAATCTTGAAACATGAGTTACATTTGCTATTTGAAATTAAGAAAGCAGATGTAATGCAACAACATAGTATGGTAAAATGCTTATACTTTGACACTTGAAAATCCCTTTCACTTGGTTAACCACCAATTGAGAATCTCCAAATATGTCAATTGCATGAACTTGTAACCCAATAAGAATTTCTAGTCCCACTATTAAGGCTTCATATTCAGCTTGGTTATTAGAACGGGTAGCTTCATCCACTCTGAAACCATGTGTGGTTTCTACCCCTTGTGGAGACCTAATCACAATACCAATTCCAGTTAAACCATTGGCTTTCGACCCATCGAACCACATCTGCCATGGCTCAACATTAGCCATACCAAGTTCCATTATCTCTTGGCTCTCTGTTTGAGATGGATGGTCTGCCAGAAAATTGGCTAAAACTTGCCCTTTTACTGCCTTTTGAGGGACATATTTTAGATGAAACTCTGATAAGGCTAGTATCCACTTGCCAATTCTTCCCCTCAACATAGGTCTAGATAACATATACTTAAACAAATCTGTGGTTGCAATTACCAAGACAGTTGTGGGTAAAAGATAATATCTTAATTTCATTGCAGCAAAATACAAAGCAAGACGCAGCTTTTCTACAGCTGAATATTTACATTTACAAGAATTTAAAAACCTACTAAGGTAATAAACAGCTTGCTCCTTACCTTCTTCATTGTCTTGGGCCAAGAAAGCTCCCAATGAATCTTCTGCTGCAGCTATGTACAACTTCAAGGGCTTATCACCCTTTGGTGGCATCAGCACTGGAGGGTTGGCCAAATAGGCTTTGATACCTTCGAAAGCAATTTGATGCTCTACTATCCACATAAATTCCTCTTCATCTTTCAGCCTTAACAAGGAAGAAAATACTTTAGTTTTCCCTGCAGTGTTAGAAATGAACCTTCAAAGAAAGTTAACCTGTCCAAGAACCTTTGTAATTCTTTCTTACTTGATGGAGGCCTGGCTTCAATGATGGCTTTGGCTTTATTCTGGTCAATCTGTATTCCTTTCCTGTGTACCACATAGCTCAAGAAGTTTCCAGATGATACGCCAAAAGCACACTTAAGAGGATTGAGCTTCAATTTAAACTTTCTCATTCTTTCAAAGGCTGCTTCTAAGTGAAACAGATGCTCCTCCATGGATTGGGATTTAACTACAATGTCATCAATATAACATTTCAAATATCCTCCAATGAGGTCATGAAAGATCGTGTTCATAGCTCTCTGATATGTAGCTCCAGCATTCTTCAGGCCAAATGGCATTTTAACCCATTCGAAGGTGCCAATATTTCTAGGACATCTGAATGCTGTCTTGTGGATGTCCTCCTCTGCAATGCAGATTTGGTTATAACCAGAGTGTCCATCCATCATTGATAAAACTTGATGCCCTGCTGAACTGTCTACCAACAGATCCACTATAGGCATAGGGTACTCATCTTTTGGAGTTGCTAGATTTAAGTTTCTGAAATCAATGCATACCCTCATTTTACCATTCTTCTTGACTACAGGCACAATATTAGATAGCCATTCAACATACCTGGCTGTCCTAATAAAGCCTGCCTTGAGTAGTCTAAGAATCTCTTTCTTGACTTTCTGAATTACTTCTAGACTCATTCTTCTTGGTTTCTGCTTGTATGGCTTGAAGTTAGGCTTCATAGGGAGCCTATGTTCCACTAATGACCTATCCAATCCTGGTAGTTCATTATAAGACTATGCAAAGCAATCTTTATATTTCTTTAGAACAACCAATAACTGGTCCCTGTCCAGATCATTCAAACAAGCACTTACATAGGTGGGCTGTTGCATAGAACCTTCCCCTAAATTTACCTCTTCTAAGGGGTCTTGTGTCTGAGAACTTATTGAAGCTTCTTTCTTGGTCTCTTCTACCTTCGAAGCAACCTTCTCGCTCTGTTTTGCTCCCAGGTTCTTTAGTTCAACATCTTTGCCCTCCTCTTCATAGACAAAATCTGTCCATAAGGCATCCTCTTCCTGTATCTCCTAGACTTTTGTTTCAATGTCCAATGCACAGTATTTACCAAGGGTCAAAATTCTGACCTGTTGCTGCTCCTGTTTGCAGCCAATTATCATGGCTTTTCTCTCTTGCTCCTGTACTTGCTGGACTATTGATTTTACATCCAATGTTGAAAACTTAATTAGAGCCAAAGACTTGGCTTCTTGTTCTTCATCCCTTTGCCTACAACCAGGCATCACTGTCATCCTTAATGACAATCTCTTCATCAGCACTTTCTTGGACCAAGTGTTTCAGGTGTGTCACTTCCTCATCAGCCGTCACTTCGGCTGAGCCATCAGCTTTCCTCAGTATACTGAGTGGTGTCACCCCCTCAATATACAACTTGGCTTCTGCAAAGTCTGCATGGGCTATGAAGGGTTGAGGATCTGCATCAATTTCCTCTGTCTCTCCATTTCCTACGGCCATCATAATTTTCTGATGCAAAGAGGAAGGCACACATTTGTTTTTATGGATCCAATCTCTCCGAAGTAAAGTATTGTATTTAGCATTACTGTCGATTACGAAGAATGCTGTTATGCAATCCCTGGTTCCCACACTCAAGTTAATGGGTAGAATCCCCTGAGCCATCTGTTTATCTCCAGCAAAGCCAGCAATGGTTGTGCTGGTTGGGATCAACCTGAGATTCTTTTTCCCTAATTTCTTCAAAGAAGATTTCGGTAGTAAGTTCACTGCTACCCCATTATCTATCAGGACTCGGTTCAATTATATCCCATTGAAGAAAGCCTTGATGTACAAAGGCTTGACATGCTGTGTCATAGAATTCGAGGGATTTTCAAAAGGATATGAGAGGTTAATGTTCACCTCCTCTTTGCTCTCATATTCAGTTTCCATTGGGGTAGCCATTCCAGAATCATCCTGTACCATACTCACTTGTGAATCTTCACTAGAGACTGGAATTGGATCCATGTCCTGGTCATCTTGGTTCTCATCCCCAGCTTCGAACTCATGAGGTAGTATATGTACCATATTGACTGGTACTGGAGGAAATGAGCCAAACTGGATGGCTGGCTGTGCCTGTTTCCCCTCTTGGCTACCTTGATCAGTTACCTTAGAAGCATCCTCCATACTGTATTCTGGCACTTCATTGCTAACAGGTTCTTTCGAATGGTTTTTCTCGACTGGTTCTTCAACCAGGAATGTTTGCTCTGCCATAAAAGCTTTGAACATTTCTTCCTCCACCATTTCTTCCTTTTGGCTTATGCCAATTTTTTCTTCTGTCTCGCTGTCACTCTCCATCAGAGCTTTCTCCAATCCTGCTAAGCTGGACTTCTCTCTGGCTTTTAGTTCAGAATGAACCTTGGCCAACTGTTCTCTGCTGCAACCCACTTTGCTTTGTAGAGTTGGCTTTGGAGTATGGTCCGTCTTTGGAGTTTTCTTTCCTTCTGTCTGGACCAATGAAGAGCTCTCTCCATTCTCTTTCATATCTTTCTGGTACTGAGTATACCTGCGCTGAATCTTTCTCCTTTGTGATCTCGAAATGACTGGGACCATATCTGGTTCCTTTGTCTTCGGGTGTTTAAGCAATACCCAATTGTTCGGAGCCACCAAAGGAGGCTTGACCATCCTGCCTTGGTTTCCAACATCTCTCTAGGCAGGCACTTCCCTAGGTTTGTTTTGCATTACAAACCAGCCTGGGACTCCAAGTACCCATGAACTTACTGACTCAGATGTTGAACTGCTTTTTTCTACCTTCGAAGCCATCTTCGAAGCTGGCTGTGAAGGTAAATGCTTGGCTCTGACCTCATGTTTCGAGCCTGATTTAGACCTTCGATGAAGGTAGTCCCTTTCTGTCCTGCGTGAGGCTGGTCTAGGGGCCAATCTCTGGCTTTGATCCCATGGACTGAGCCTTTCTCCAGTCTTCTTTCAGAATGACTGCTCTCCAATCTGTAATAGTTAGGTGGCTTGGATTCGTATAAGGGCCTCTTACCTTTAGCATGCATTCTGTCCATTGCAGGCTCAACCACTAATGGTCGTTGTCTATCACTAGTCGGATACGACCTTTTGTTGTAAGTATTGGTTGATTTAGGGCGTCTCTGTACATCCCTGTAATATTGCTTCCCATCAACTGGAAGCCCTTTCAACCACTTATAACTCAGTCTGCACCTGGGACACATCCTTTGCATTACTGCTGCTTCTAAGGAATCATCATCCAGTGCTTCTTCATCAGAGTGTTCCCTCTGGCGTGAGCAACCTTGTCCAATAACTGGCAGATTTCTGGTGTCCTTTTTGATGGTTGTCTGGTTAGCAACATGCATCTGCACATTGACTTCTTCCAACTCTGTCAAGGACAAGTTCTAGAAGTCTGACGTAATGACATTGGTTGCCGCCTCTCCAACCTCTGGAAATGGATTACTGTCGATCCCCATGGCCTTTTCTGTTTTGGCTGGGAACTTTAAACTTCCTTTCCGAATTTGTTCTTGGATCCTGTCTCGAAAAACAATGCAGTTTTTAGTCGAGTGAGACCAAGAGTTATGCCATTTACAATATACTTTTCCTTTAAGTTCATCTGGAGATGGCAATTTTACTCCTTTAGGTAACTTAAGGAAGTTGGCCGCGAGCAAATGATCAAAAATGTCATCTGCTTTTGCTAAATCGAAAGAATACTTTCTGTGAAAGTCTTTCTTTTTAAACTGCTAGTCAATTGTTGTATCCTTATGGATTAATGCTTCATAGATCACAGGTTCTTTGCCCACAATCTCTGATGCATCGATCTCATAATTAGGATCTCTATAATATGTCTTGTACGATGCATTATTTCGATCTTGTTCCTCTTCTAATAATGCTTCATATCGAGACACCTTATAAGTTAGTTCCACCAAATCTCTGAATTCAGTTGAGTCAAACTTCTTTCGAAGCCTGAATTCTAAGCCATTTTGAGCCAATCTTACGAATTCTGGCTCTGGCAGGATGACTCTACATTTATTTCGAGCCCTTTTAAATCTGGCAATAAACTGAGTAGCCTTTTCTTCAGGCCTTTGACTCAATCTAGCTAAGTCTGCCATGGAAACCTCTGGCTCCGATTGGAAGAATTGGGCATGAAATGCCTCCTCCATTTGTTGCCAATTTTGAATGGAGCCAGGTGTAAGGTTGATGTACCATACAAATGCTCCCCCAGTTAGAGAATTTGGGAATAATCTTAGTTTCATATAGTCATGATTAGTAAATTCACCGCATTGAGCAGCAAACCTAGCAATATGCTCTATTGTTGATTGGTTTCCACTCCCATAGAAAAGGGTAAAATCTGGTATCCTGAACCCCCTTGGGTATTCATGTACCCTATCTACCCATTCTGGGTATGGTTTTCTGTATACAGGAGTCTGGACCCCCCGAGCCATCGGTCCACACATCTCCCTAACAATATCAACAATTTGGTCCCTAGGGACCATATTTTGTGCCTGCTGAATCACTACTGGAGGGACAAACACAGGATTTGGTGGACAAACTTGTGCTTGTGGTCCTCTTGGTCCATAAGGTGGTACATTTGGGACTAGTTGTCCCTGTGGTGTAGGTTGCTGTTGGGGGTGTGGGTAACCCCTTTGAGCCTGCCCTGCAAAAGGACCTGCGAAAGGTGCTGGAACAGGTGTTGTGTCCCTTCCATTTACAGGCCAGCCTTCCAACCCCCCGGGTACAAATTCGAATAAGGGATTATTATATCCCCTAGTGCCAGGTATGGCTTCGAACATGGGATTTGTAACCATTCTTACGCCAGTTTCTTGTACTTGACCAGATCCACCAACTTGTGTGGCTTCATTGTTGAGTACTGAGGCATTTTGGCCTGTTATAGGCCTCGAAATGGGTTCATACCAAGACTGAGGTAATGGTCTTTCATAGTTCTGATTACTAGTTTGACCATTAGAATGTCCATTAACTTGCATAGGCTGTTTGTCTCTAGCCAATCTTTGCTAAGGGACATTTAAAACTTCTTCTGTGTGTCTAGTGTTTGTTGGTTGGTGGTTATTCATTTGATCCAAAAAGGATGTTGCCCACCTTTCCATTGTGTTCATTAATTGGTGTCCCATAGCATCTACTAGGCCATCCCATGAATTTGTTGGCTGAGTAGATGGAACAATGGATGGTCCAATTCCTTGGTTTCGTCCAATATTATGAACATATGGTTTTTGTCCAGAAGTACTGGTCTGTTCGACCATAGGTTCTGATAACATGGGAGTTTCCACAGGATGTGTTACCACATTATCCTCTGGATTAGGTATTTCTACCTCTCCTTCTATGCCTTCTTCCAAGCGTTCATTTTCTCCTTGTCGTTTTCGTCTAGCCATTTTAATTAGTCCCACTGGGCGTGCCAAAAATATATGTTGGCATTTTGGCTTTCGAAGGGTATTTTTGTAAATGCGAGCGTGCCAGCAAGGATCAATCAGTCCTTACATAAATTATATTTGCCAACCAATTATCAGACGATTGTGTTCTGTTCTTTCAGCCTCAATGAAGAGGACTTTTACTGATGGCTTGACTTAGGAGAATTTAAGCAAAATAACAGTTAAATGACGAACAATTGAAGTATTTCATTAAAATGAAAACTTACAATGATCCAAACTCAGCCTCGAAGAGGTTTACAGCAACAATCTACTTGAAACTACTCCTATGAACGAAGTGCAGTGCAGGAATTTAAAGTGCAGGAATGTAAAGAACAGGTATTTAAAGTGCAGGAAATGTAAAGACTGGGAATGTAAAACTGGAAAAGAAAATATGAAGTAAATGACTGGTTTCTTGGATCTGAGTCTGGGGCTTTTTTCTGGGGGCTTCCCTGCTATTTATACTTGTCAAGGATGACCTTCGAACTGCACTTCAAACCGTCGAACTACTCCTCCATGATCGCTGACCATGTTGCCTTATAAGTAGTTCCACTACACCATCATTTGCAGTTAAGCTTCCCTCCTATATTTGAATTTGAATGTGAGTAACCGTTGAAGCCACGTCACTTTGCATCTCTTTACTGATCCAATGCTACTCAGATCACATGAGAACCAATATTAACTGCCACGTGTACGATCAGGATTAAAGACTTGACTAGTCTTCCTATATTACCCTTACTCTGCCACGTGTCGAACTGTGATTGGCTTTTACAAAATATGTAGGCAACAGTAAGTTGAGAATCAAGATAACTCTTGGTCATTGGAAGCCAAACTCCTCATAATTTGCAATCAACAAAACTAGAATTTTATCATGTCTTTGCCTCTCTAATTGGTTGGAAGATATCTCTAGATGAACTTAAGCTCTCTGTTCAACCTTCAGCCCCATTAGAGAGAAGAATTGACTGATATTATTATTTCCCAATCACAAAACTCACCACTTCTATGATTTATTTTATATATGCAGCATTCTCAATCATTGTAGCTGTAACATGCTTAATCACAATAATCTTCTGCCGTAAAAGACGGTTCACATCATCAGCTAATGCAGTGGCTTTCTCGAAGAAGGAATGAGTGGATGATCGAAATGTTGAAGCATTTATAAGGAATTATGGATCTCTTGCTCCAAAGTGATACAGGTATTCAGATCTTAAAAAAATAACCAACTCATTCAAAGATAAACTAGGTCAGGGAAAGGGTATGGTTCTGTATACAAAGGAAAGCTATCTGATGGCCATCTTGTGGTAGTGAAGGTCCTAAGCCAAACCGAGGGAAATGGACAAGAATTTATTAATGAAGTTGCTAGCATCAGTAGAACTTCCCATATCAATGTAGTTAATCTTTTGGGCTTCTATTTTGAGACTAAAAGAAGAGCTCTAATTTACGAATTTATGGCCAACGGATCGTTGGACAAGTTCATTTGCAATGATGAATCTGTGAATACTAATTGTCGATTGGAATGGAGTACATTGTACCAAATTGCAGTAGGCATTGCAAGAGGGCTAGAGTAATTACATCGAGGTTGTAGCACAAGGATTGTGCATTTCGATCTAAAGCCTCACAACATTCTCCTCGATGAAAACCTCCACCCTAAAATATCAGATTTTGGTCTTGCTCAACTATGTCAAATGAAACAAAGTATCATATCAATGTTCGGTGCAAGAGGGACTGTTGAATATATTGCTCCGGAAGTGTTTTCTAGAACCTTTGGCCAAGTCCCTCATAATTCTGATGTCTATAGCTATGGAATGATGGTTGTTGAAATGACTGGAGCAAGAGATCAGAAAGTTGGAGTGGTCCAGAAAATTGAATAAATACTTTCCACATTGGATTTATGAGCATCTGGAACATGATAAGGATCTAAGCGTTCATGGTGTCGTCACTACCACAGAGGAAGAAGAGACGGTGAGGAAGCTATGAAAACAAAGAAAACGAATATGTATCTTATTCAATCAATTAACCAAAAGGCTGAGTACAAATATATAGACTAAACAGAATGAAGCCCTAATAACCTAAACTACTAAACTACCCTTAATGAATAACATAAACTACAATAATTCACACCCCTCCCCCCTCTCAAACTGAGGATGCGAGCGCAGAAAGTATCGAAAGTTTGCCAAGAAAAAAACGAAAACGAGTAACAGTGTGAGTCTTCATAAAAAAATTGACCGACTGAAGAGATGAAGGAACAAAATGGAGAGTAATAGTGCCAGCCTAAAGATGCTGTCGGATAAAGTGACAATCTATTTCAACATGCTTAGTCCACTCATGAAAGATGAAATTATGGATAATCTGGACAACACTCTGATTATCACAATACAACGGAGTCGGATTAGAAAGAGAGACACCCATATCAGAAAGAAGCCACCGAAGCCAAACAATCTTGGAAGTAACATGAGCCATGGCATGATACTCAGCTTCAGCGGTGGAACGAGCAACAACAGACTGTTTCTTACTCTTTCATGATATAAGAGAATCGCCAAGGAAAACACAAAGACCAGAAATGGATTTTGCGATCAGCGATGTCACCTGCCCAATCAGCGTCAGCATAGGTACGAAGAGTCAAGTCCGAAGAGGCAGATAACAGCAAACATTGCAACAAAGTGCCACGAAGGTAGCGCAAAGTACGAAGTAAGCCAGCCCAGTGTGTGGAACGAGGAGCAGAAACAAACTGACTGAGAATGTGCACAGCATAGGAGATATCCGAACGAGTAACGGTGAGATAAACAAGGCACCCAACCAACTCGCGATACAAAGTGGGATCCTCAAGAGAAACGCCATCAAAAGCAGAAAACTTAGCATGTAACTCAAGAGGAGTGTCAACAATTTTGTCATCAGTGAGATTAGCACGAAAAAAAATATCATGGGTATATTTAGTCTAAGAGAGAAGATACCCAGTAGGAGAAGTAGCAACCTTAATACCAAGAAAATACCGAAGAGACCCCAAATCCTTCATCTCAAACTCCTGAAACAACTGATGCTTAACCTCCTCAATAATACTATAATCAGAGCCAGTAATGATCATATCATCCACATATAGGAGAAAGAGAACAAGGCTAATAGAAGTGCACGGAACAAAGAGAGCACAATCATGATGACTAGGGCAAAAACCAAGCTGAAGTACAACAGAATGAAATCGTTCATACCAAACACAAGGAGACTGCTTGAGACCATATAAAGCACGAAGAAGACAACAAACAACACCAGGAGAGTGAGAGAGACCCGATGGAGGGCGCATATACACTTCTTCAACAAGATGCCCATTTAGAAAAGCATTTTTGACATCTAGTTAAAACAAAGGCCAGTGATGAGCAGCGACAACAAAGATAAGAGTGCAAACAGTAATCATCTTGGCAACAGGGGTAAAAGTCTCATCGTAATCGATCCCAGACTCCTGAGAAAAACTCTAGGCAACCAAACGAGCTTTGTACCGTTCCAAAGACCCATCAGAAAGGGTTTTGACCTTATAGACCCATTTACAGCCTACAATATTCTTGTCAGCAAATAATAGAACCAAATCCCAAGTCTGAGTATTTGCCAAAACAGTTAACTCATCATTCATGGCAGCAATCCAATTGGGATCATGACAAGCTTCCTTGTAGGACCTGAGCTGAAAATATGTATGAAGACAAGAAAGAAAAGACTGATAGGAAAGGGAAAAACATGTATTACCAAAACCATACCAGTTTGCAGAATGACGGTCTCACTGTGGAAAACAATGTGCAGGAGGAGCGGGATCCAAAGAAACAGCTGGAGAGACAATAGAGCTAGAGACAAGCGAGCTCGGAAATGCTTTGCGGCGCTAATAAACAAGAAGAGGAGCAAGGGAAGCGGGAGTTGGAGAGGAAGTAGCTAGTAAGATATCAGAAGTGCTAGTAAGAGGCAAAGTAAAGACCTCAAGATCAGAAACAAACTCATCGGGAGAAACATCAGGAGGAAATGGGTCAACGTGAACCAATTCATCCTTGGTAATAGGGACAAAGGTGGAAGGTATAGTGTAGTAGAGTAGTTTTTCTAAAAAGGTGACATGCCTAGACACATCTAGCTTTTTGGTGGCAGGATCATAGCACTTTTAACCTTTCTAATTAATGTCATACCCTAAAAAGACACATAGGACACAACAAGAACTAAAGTTAGAGTGCGCCTGTTAAGGAGCACAAAGCATGCAGAACCGAAAATACGAAGAAGAGAATAATTAGGAGTAACACCAAAAAGACGCTCATACAGATATGAGCCTGAGAGAAGAGGAGTAGGCATCCGATTGAGAAGATATGCAGCAGTGAGCACAGTTTCTCCCCAGAAAACAGAAGGGACAAAAGACTAGAGTAACAAAGAACGAGCTATATCAAGGAGATGGCGATGTTTGCACTCAGCTCGACCATTTTGTACAGGAGTGTCAAAACATGAAGATTGATGAATAGTGTCATGAGTAGCTAAACACTCCTCAAATTCAAACAAGTAATACTCACCCCCCAAATCAAAACGGAGAACTTTAATGGTAGTGAAAAACTGAGTGCGAATCATGGAGTGAAAATTAAAATATATTTTGTAAAAATCAGATTTTCTACTCATCAAATAAACCCAAGTAAATCAACTGTAATCATCCACAAAAGACACATAATATTGCGAACCACCCTTGGTAACTATAGGGAAAGGTCCCCAAAATTAGTATGAACCAATTGAAAAGGAGAAAATGAAATAAAACTACTTTTATTAAAAGGAAGAGCAGACATTTTAGCCAATTTACAACCACGACACTCAAAAATATTATGAATGGGAAAATTGCCTAAACGTCCAGACCAAACTAACATCCTCAAACGATCAATCGACATATGACCTAACCTAGAATGCCAAATATAAAATAAAGAGGACTTATTGTTTAAACAAAAAGAAGACAATGCAACAGAAGATACTTCTAGAAGAACATGTAAGCTGTCCAAGATATATAGTTCTCCAACTCTACACCCGATCCCAATCTGCCTTTTGGATACCCGATCCTGCACAACACAATGAGAAGAAGAGAAAACAACATCAAAATCAAAATCAGATGATTGACTAATAGAAATAAGACTGAGTGAGAGGTGAGGCATATAAAATACAAGAGAAAGAGACAAATGGGAAGAAGAAATGGAACCAATAGAGTGTACCGACATAGAAGAACCATTAGTAGTAGCAATAGTGATAGAAGAAGAAGGAGAGACACAATTACTAAGGAGAGATGCAACAAGGGTCATATGATGTGAACAACCAGAATAAAAAATCCACGAAGTGTGGATATTACCTGAAGAAAATGAACCAGACAAACCTAACTAAGTGGTAGTCATAGCAGAGGCCTGGGACGAAAAATTTGGATTGGCCACCATGAAAGACTTGAACTACTTAAACATAGACTGCATATTGGAAGACGGATCATTCTCAAAAACTGGTGCAGAAAATGCGGCAAATGAGTGAAATCCAAAAGATGTCGGCTTAGAAGATGGTGGACCAGATGAACGACCCTTGGGCTGCAAAAGTTTAGGACAAGCATGTTGCCAATGGCCTTTCTGATGACAGAAGTTGCACTCATCCATGGAAACCCGAGGCTTGGGCTTACCAGTAACCTGAAATAAAGGATACGGTGGAGTGGGCAAGAGCGGAGGAGTGGCAAAAACTGACTGGGAAGCAGGAGCACCATAAGCCATCTTAAACCGAGTTTCTTCCGCAATCAGCTCACGGACAACCCCATTCACAGAAGGCAAGGGAGACCAATGTAGAATAGCTCTCCAAAGTGGCTCAAATTGATCACGAAGGGCCGTAAGAAATTGAACAAGACGTTGTTTCTCCCGATACTTGGTATAACTGTCAAGTAACTGCAAATCTGATGGTTCCATCAAAGCAAACTGACCCCAATAAGTAGTCATCTCATTGTAAAATTCCTGAATGGACTTATCTTTTGTCACGACCCAAACCCGCCCCTATAGGTTTAACATCGTAACCGGCCAGTAATCCATGATTACCGAAGGCCTGTTTAACAATAAAGACAATAACACAATATAAAGGGGCTGGCGGAAGCCAAGCAATAGAAATGTACATTGTCCAAAGAGCTGTGAAGACCTGTATGGGAAAAAAACTTTTATAGACATAACCACATTCATAGCCATATGTATATATACCAAAAATACATGCACAAGGTAACATGCAGGTTAGGGACATAATCCCCTCCTCAAAACTATAAAATCAGAAATCTTAGACAATCAATACACTTAGCAAAAGGGTGAATAGAAACACCCAAGAAGCCTTGACTCATGCAGGTTCGGAACCTCGACATGAGGTACAATGGCTGGCTTGACAAAACATAAGCTTGGGGTCAGCACCTCTAGCTTCGGTCCGGCGCTTGGCCACCTACATATATATATAAACTGTGAGCTATAACCCAGTGAATAACAAATATGTAAAGAGTTTAAGAATGATGTCCTGCAATTTTAGAAACAATCGATTAGCATTGGAACACTTTCTATCAATATCGTTTGTCAATCAATCATTCAATTCGATCAATTCATTTCATCACATTCATTAGGTCATACGTGGTACATCCGATAGCAACAATACACCAGGTCTTAAAAGACCGAATAATCAATTGATGGCCATCATACAATAACAATAGTTCCAAGATTTGGAACTGACAGAGATCTCTGCAACAATAACGATATCAATAACAATAACAATCACAATACGCTATGGATGCCACGAATACAATTCAAAATAGGATCATCATTCAATCGATAAAAAGTATCATTTCAGAAAGCAATATGATTTATCAATCTGAAAATAAATACGATTGAACATATCTTTACAATATTATTACTCACAGATAACAGGGCTGCAGGCAGGCTATTCAACTTCCTTGAAGTGCGGGCCCTACACAGTTACAAAACAAACACATACTAAATTACACACCCGGAATTGATAACTTAGCCCTTCTACTCGTGTTGGTGTGGTTCTACCTCATTATCCTCATTAAGATGTCTTAGTAATGGCCTAGGAATGCCTAGGATGGAATGAGGATGTAAAAATGTACTTGAAACTATTTTTCAAAACTTGCTGAAAACAGGGGTCTCACTCGAGCGAACATACCGAATGTGAGTGGTCGCTCGAGCGTACAATCCTTCGTTTCAACGGTCTGTAAAATGTGAAAAGTTCTGGTTGCAAGAAATCTCCGCTCGACGCTCGCTCGAGCGTGAGACACAGTTCCTCGCTCGAGCGCAAGTCTTGTCACTCGAGCGTGTTTCTAAACACGCAAATTTCTGAGAGCTTGCAATTTACGCTCAAGCCAACCTTTTGTTGCTCAAGTGGAAATGTGAAAATAAAGGTGGTCGCTCGAGCGTGGAATCTCTTGCTCGAGCATAGAAGCAAAATTCTGGGTTTTCCAGATTTGCTCCCAAAGTTCCAAACACGAATCCAACACTCCAAAAGTCATCCTTTTGGGCCAAAATTCTAGAAAACACTTGAAAACTCACAACACATCTTGATTTAAAGACCATTTCATAAAATCAAAGCCCAAAAGTATGCCAATTGTACACAAATTCAACTCAAACTTTATGAATGTTTCAAAAACATGGCATGCATGCATCTCTATGAACTCAAGCTTCTCAAAACATGATCAAGTTAGACAAATTGGTAGAAAACATGATGAGTTCTCAAAATATGGTTGAAATGAATACATGCATGAGAGAAATCCTTAGCAAACATGCTCCAAATGTAATGAAATGAACATGCATGCATGGAGTGATCTTCCTTCCTACCTCTCAAGCTCAATTCTAACTCATCCTAGCTCAATTCACTTGAATTCATAGATGATTCAACTTAAATTCAAGACTAGGGACTTAACTTCTTACCTTAGATGTTTAATTGGGCTTTAGGTGCTAAATCCTTGAGCTAGATGAACAAATCCTCAAAGTTTCTTCTTTTCTCCTAGCAATTCCCCTTGTTTGAGTTCAATTCTTGAGCCTAGGACCCAAATCTCCCTATTCTCTCCCTTTCTCACGTTTGAGCACCAAGTTAAGGAAGAATGAAATGTGAAGTTGAACTTGGTGGGGTCAAAAATGGCCCTATTGGTAATAATTGATCAAAGTTAATTAAATGGCATTAATTTAATCTAATTTAATTGTTCCGAACTGAATTTTAATTAAACCTACCATAAAATTCTATAAATCCTAATTAGCTTATAAATCAAGTCAATTTCTGAATCGGTTGCCGATAAGGCTTTCAATTCACAATTTGAAATCAAATCATGGACAGATCTTTCTACATCAATAGATAAAAATGCATTTAAAGCAATACACTCACGTAATTAATATAGGATTTCGTCTTAATCATTTACTTAGCATGCTTAATCATGAATTAGTGTTAATCAAAGGTCAGGGTTGTTACAGCATTCCTCCCTTACAAGAGTTTGGTCCTCCAAACTCGAATTTCCTTCATTTTGGAAGAATACTGGATCCAAAGAGAACAATTCCGGGTATCTTTTCACCATGTCATCTTCTCTTTCCCAAGTTGCGTAAATGCCACCATGGTTTTGCCAATCCACTATCACTAACGGGATTTCTTTATTTCTCAACTTCTTGATTCGTCGGTTCACAATCTGAATAGGCCGTTCTTCATAAGTGTAGTCGTCACTCAATACCACATGGGTAGGCTCAATAACATGAAAAGGATCTTGAAGATAGTCCCGCAACATCGAGACATGAAAGACATTATGCATATGTTCCATTTCAGGAGAGAGTGCTACTTGATATGCCACTGGATTAATCTTCTCAATAATTTCATATGGCCCAACATACCTCGGAGCCAACATGCCCTTGGTTCCAAAGCGAGTCTGCCCCTTCATTGGTGTCACTTTAATAAAAATGTGTTTACCCACTTCATATTCCCTATCTCGCCTTCGAATATCCGCATAGCTTTTCATCGGCTTTGCGCGGTTTTCAACCTTTGTTGAATTAACTTCACCTTTTCTGTTGTTTCATGCACAATCTCAGGCCCAAGTAAAGTCCCGTCTCCAACTTCTGCCCAACAAATGGGAGATCGACATTTTCTGCCATATAAGGCCTCGAAAGGCGCTATACCAATACTCGAATGAAAACTGTTATTGTAGGCAAATTCAGCTAAAGGCAAGTGACTTTTCCAATTTCCATGGAAATCGAGCACACACATACGCAATAAGTCCTCCAAGGTTTGGATTGTTCTTTCTGATTGGCCATTAGTCTGAGGATGGTATGCACTACTCAAACTCAATTCGGTACCCAACGCCATTTGCAGACTTTGCCAAAATCTTGATGTGAACTTTGAGTCCCTATCAGAAACAATGGACACAGGCACTCCATGCAATCTAACAATCTCATTAATATAAATTGTAGCCTTTAACTCAGTTGACGCAGAAAAGGGTACCGTTTGACTAGACCGACCAAAGAGAATCAACCGTTTGACTGGACCGACCAAAGAGAATCAGCCTCTCTCTCCATGACATACATGTCCAACAACCCTTCAAATAATCCGTGCATGAGTCCTTCCTTACAAAGTTTGAGTATCGTCCAATGTTTTTCTTACTTCACGTGTCTTCTTCTCAAACTTAAACTAAACCCATATAGCAAAATTGCATTATTGCCCTGTTATCTTGTTATGATGCCCAAAGAGAATGGCAAAAAGGTATTGTTGTTGGAAAATTTTTTAGCCTAATTGAATTTATAATAGATAATAAAAGATGTGATCTTAAACCTGAGTTATGAATCCAACACATACATACTGCACACACAATTGTCTAGTTCTGAACCGTTTTTGATCTACTTGTTACTGGTTCCCCCAAGAAAGTAAGATCAACTTACATGATAATCTTCCTATACATCACAATTTTTCTTGATGCTGTGGCTATGTTAACGTGTTTCATGATAATCTTCCTAGAACATTATAATACATCATAGATGTAAGTTTTTAGTATATTGCATCATTTGGGGAATTGCATATCACCATTCTCTCTTGTCCATTTAAAGGTGTTACTAATTTTCTCTTTATCTTGCAGGATCACCCAAATGCTTTCATTTGGGGATGAAGTTAACCGTAGGTAAGATGAGAACCGAGATAAACCCTTCATTTCTAGCATTTCAGTAAACTTGGTCATGGGAAGCCAATCTCTTCATAATTTTTATTATCTCTTTGCCCCACTAATTGTTTGGAAGAGTTAGCTAGATGGGCTTCAGCTCTGTTCATTCTTAAGGCCCTTTAGAGAGCAGAATTAATTGATGCTACTATTTCTCAATCACTTAACCTCTTTGCTTTCTCTATGCAGCATTCTGTGTCATTGTAGCTGTAACGTTCTTGATCACAACAATAATCTTCTATTTTAAAAGACGACTCGCATCAGTTAATGTGGTAGCCTTTTAGAAGAAGGAAAGCTTGAGTTATCAAAATGTTGAAACATTTATAAAGAATCACGGATCTGTTGCTCCAAAGAGGTACAGGTATTTAGATCTTAAAAAAATGACCAACTCATTCAAAGATAAAGCAGGTCAGGAAGGATATGGTTCTGTCTACAAAGGAAAGCTATTTAATGGCCATCTTGTGGCAGTGAAGGTCCTAAGCCAGATAGAGGGAAATGGACAGGAATTTATTAATGAACTTGCTAGCATCAGTAGAACTTCTCATGTCAATATAGTCAATCTTTTGGGTTTCTGTTTTGAAGCAAAAAGAAGAGCTCTAATTTATGAATTTATGGCCAAAGGATCATTGGACAAGTTCATTCGCAACTAAGAATCTCAAGGTACAAATTGTCGCCTGGAATGGAGTACATTGTTCCAAATAGCAGTGGGCATTGCACGAGGACTAGAGTACTTGCACCGAGGTTGTAGCACAAGAATTGTGCATTTTGATATAAAGCCTCATAACATTCTCCTTGATGAAGATCTCCTCCCTAAAATATCAGACTTTGGTCTTGCTAAACTATGCCAAACGAAACAAAGTGTGATATCAATGTTGGGTGCCAGAGGGACTGCTGGATAGATTGCTCCAGAAGTGTTTTCTAAAACCTTTGGCCAAGTCTCTCATAAATCCGACGTCTATAGCTATGGAATGATGGTTCTTGAAATGACTGGAGCAAGAGATCAGAAATTTGGAGTAGTTGAAACAAGTGAAAATTACTTTCCACACTGGATTTATGAGCATCTGGAATATGGTAAGGATCTAAAACTTCACAGCATTGTCACTAGCAGAGAGGAAGAAGAGACGGTGAGGAAGATGATCTTGGTGGGATTGTGGTGCATTCAGATCAATCCATCAAACCGACCAACAATGACTAACATAGTGGAAATGTTGGAAGGAAGCCTTGAATCCTTTCAAATTCCTCCAAAACCTTTCTTGTTTTCTCCTGCAAGGTCTGACCCATCAACCCAAGACACTTCCAAGTCATTATAGACAGTCAGTATTACATAGGGGTAGAGATTTCATAAGGAAACTTTCAATCTTTGTAAATTTCGTTCTTTGAAAAATAAAGAAGGATATAAAAAAATTAAGTGTCCTTATCACATAAGGTATGTCCCATCCGCATATTGATTTGGAACATTGTGCCATATTTGTAAGCTCTCAAATCCTCGTAGTGGAGGTTGTGAGTTCAAATACCATATAGAGCATTGAGGGTGATTCCCTTTCCCTTTCTACATAAATTTAGGCTAAAGTAGTTTCTAAAAAAACTATATATATAAATAATAATAATAATAATAATAAATTGACAGTAATTAATGAAAAGGATTGAATCAGTATATTTCACTTGTATAATACCAAGTCTGTATCCTCCGTAATCATCTAGGAACTTGAACTTGAGTTTGACCCTTTTCCCTTTTTCTTTCCCCCAAATCGACGTTGTTTTAAGAAATAACAGATCATACACTACTGAAGATCCATATTCATACCAATATTACATTAGTAACTAACTTGATAAGTATTTCCTCAATTCTCGATAAGGTTATACATACTATAAAAAAAGGGTTGGGCTTCCCTTCAGCCCTTGATCGAACTGAAGAGTACTGTTGGGCGCATGAGGGCCCACCACGAGTCCTGTTTTGACAATCTGAATCGTTTAATGTGTAGAATTCATCGAGTACTATATGCCTGTAAAAAATCACGCTAATTGAATGTCGATAGCTATCTCATCGGATTAGATTTCTGTCAACCTTTTATTTTTTCATTGTCTAATTTTTTTTTATACAAAACTGATTTGATCATGTAGCTATCGATATCCGATCAACGCAATTTTTTACAAACATATAATACTCGATGAGTTCTACATATTAAACAGTTCAGATTATCGAAACGAAATCCATAGTAGACTCCCACGAATCCAACAGTACCCTCCAATCCAATCACAGACTGGAGGAAAGCCAGCCCCATAAAAAAAAAACCAAGTTACTCGAGCTCAACTCGTTATATAAACAAAATAAGTTTGAATATAATTTTAAACTCGTCAAGTTATTAAATCAAAATTAAATAACCTATTACTCGGCTAGCTTGTAGCCCTAAATATATATTTATTTATTTAAATAATAGTATCAATGTGTTAAAATTCTTCGTTACTCGTGATTTATTTATTTATTTTAAATTTTAATCAAGTTAATAAATAATCTGACTAATATTTCTGCAGCCGCCACTGTAATCACTGACTTTTACTTCTTGTGTGGCCAAAGGCCAAAAGAAAAGTTGATCGTTTGGAAAAGTATTTCTGATGCTTCCTTGTGTTTATTGGAGCAAAATAGACCAGACTAGTCAACAGTTCCAACAACGATTCATTCATGGAAAAACCTTGTGTTGATCCTTGTTTCCACGTTGTCAATTACATCAACTGTTCAAAACGAAGAAACCATAAAAGGCTGATGATGGGTTTGCATTGCATGCACTCCAACTGTTCAATAATTTGCTTCTGCAAAAAAAATCTTTGCACCCAGACAAAAACCCAGCATTTATTCTGTCCCATTTCCAAATTTTGTTTCTCTAATCCGTGTTTATGTTTGAAAAATGAATACCCATTTCTTCCCAAGCTCTTGTCTTTTCCTCATGATCGTAATTTTAAGCCAAATCCCAACATTTTTATGCGCCGATAGCAATGAATACGCAAACTGCACTCAGAGGTTTCAATGTGCAAACTTTCCGAACATCGATTATCCTTTCTGGGGAGGGAACAGGCCAGACTACTGTGGCCACCCGAATTTCAGGCTAGATTGTCAAGATGATGCCCCACGGATCACAATCCAGAGTGCATATCGAGTCCTTGCAATTGATACCACAACAAGGACTCTAACAGTTGTTAGAGAGGAATTCTGGAACAATACTTGCCCGACGCAGTTCCAAAACACCACCTTGGATACCGCCCATTTCACCTATTTATCTGATTCCCAAAACCTCACGCTTTACTATGGCTGCCGGAGAATTTTGGCTAGTCAAACAGCTATTCCTGGTCAGCTCAATTGCAGCACAGAGGGCACGAACAACACAGTAAGTTTTGCGACAACCAGTGTCACATCTTCCACGAACATCAACATTTCAACATGCCAGAGGAATGTCATTGTTCCAGTTAATCAAACAGAAGCTGTGGCTTTTGCAAGCAATGCAATAAATGTAAGACAAGTTATTGGCAGTGGTGTTGGGTTGAAGTGGGATGCAGATAATAGTCTGTGTGACCTATGTGTTGAATCGGGTGGAACATGTGGGTCCAACTTGAGTAGTTCTGGTTCATTTCTTTGCTATTGCCGAGATCAATCTCATAAAACTCGCTGCAATGGTATGAGCTCCCTCGAATCTTGTTCTGTTTTCTTTAGTTGTAAGATAAAATGATTTGCTTTGGTCTGATCTTCTTTTAGAGGTTTCCATAGAGTCCAAATTGCCAGGGATCTGGTTTTCCATGTTAGCAGACTTTGAAAATCATAAACTTAAAAAATTTGGATGAGAGATGGCAAGCAAATTTATTAAAAAAAAATGGTCATCCTAAAATCACGCCAGGTCCTAAGATTTTCGGAACCTAAAGCCGATAATCAATTAATAAATATCACTAGATCATTTGGGGCCCTTCACATATATATATATTTTTTCATTCAACAAAAAATTTAACACAAATAGCAAAAGATTAATTCTTCTTGATGATGCAAATTTGTATAAATACCAATATTATAATAGCAATTGAGCAAAAGACAAGATAAATATTTAATTAATTAAATAGAAAAAAAAAGACCTACTAGTGTTGTGCTCTGAATTCTTGAGAAATTCGTTAGTGCTTTGTTGTGCTGCTTCTCTCAAATTTTGGAGAAAATTGAATTAAAAGTTAGGGTTAGAAATTAGATAAGGATAGAGAATGGGTCCTTTTAATTTTGAATGGGCCTTTTAATTTTTTAATGGATCAATTTATTTTATGTTAGCTTAAGCCTTTTTAAATTTTTTTTGGACTTAAAACATACCTAATATATTATACTAAACTATAATAGAATTGGCCCCTTTTTTGGCACCAAGGATCCTTGCTCCTTTTTTGGATCTATTTTGAGAACCCCTAAGTGATGACCTGGTGGGCCTATGCCCAGGGCCGGCCTTGCCTAGAATTATTCATAATGACTCATGGAACGGGAAATAAGATTTTGCATCTCACTTGAGTTTGAAGGTTGCATCTTCCATTCATTGCTTTAAATAAATAGTTGTTTGGGTGGGAATAGCCAAAGCTTTCCAAGCCTCATATCATAGAAAATCCTCCCATTTTAATCATAGAGAATGTCCAAATGCCTTTTTACTTCTTAAGGCCATGATTGGATATGGATTTGCAGAGAAAATTTGTGGTGAGAATGGGGACAAAAAAGGAAAAGCTAAAAAGAAATTGAATTGAAAGAAGCTAAATTTATTTCCATTTCATCCAAGAAACAAGAGAACAGCATGCCGGGGAACTTGATTTAGTAAAAAATGATAGACAGCAATAATTTTGAACAAAGAAAAATGCGGCAGACCAGTGACCCCCAGTGACCCCCAACCCCACGTGGCTGTGGGTGATTGGAAGAAGAAAAAAAAAAAAAAAAACTGGCCAATGAAAAAAAACTGGGGGTGCTGGGGGTGCCCCCCACTGGGGTCCCTAGCAGTGTTGTTGAACAAAATGGTTCCCCCCATCGAAAGTAAGCTCAACTTGCAATATTCACTTTCTATCACAATGTTTCCTGATGCTGTAGCAGTGTCTCGTGATAATCTTCCTTGAACATTATACTACATCATAGATGTAAATTTTAAGTATATATAGAATCATTTGGGAAATTACATAGAACCGTTGTCTTGTCCATCTGAAGGTGTCGCTAATTTTCCCTTTATCTTGCAGGATCAACCTCCCATTTTCATCTGGGGATCAAATTAAGATTAACCGTAGGTAAGATGAGAATCTAGATAACTCTTGGTCATTGGAAGCCAAACTCTTCATAATTTAAAATGAACAAAACTGGAATTTTATCATCTCCCAATCTCAAGACTGACCACTTCTATGCTTTATTTTATCTTATATATGCAGCATTCTCAGTCATTATGGCTATAGCACGCTTAATCACAATAATCTTCTTCTGCCTTAGAAGACGGTTCACATCATTGGGTAATGCGGTGGCATTCTGGAAGACAGAAAGTGCAGATGATCAAAATAACCAACTTATTCAAAGATAAACTAGGTCAGGGAGGGTATGGTTCTGTATACAAAGGAAAGCTATCTGATGGCCGTCTTGTGGCAGTCAAGGTCCCCAGCCAGACTGAGGGAAATGGACAAGAATTTATTAATGAAGTCGCTAGCATCAGTAGAACTTCTCATGTCAATATAGTCAATCTTTTGGGTTTTTGTTTTGAAGCGAAAAGAAGAGCTCTAATTTATGAATTTATGGCCAAAGGATCGTTGGACAAGTTCATTTGCAACGATGAATCTGCGAGTACAAACTGTCGCCTGGAATGGAGTATATTGTACCAAATTGCATTAGGCATTGCACGAGGGTTAGAGTACTTGCATCGAGGTTGTAGCACGAGGATTGTACATTTTGATATAAAGCCTCACAATATTCTCCTTGATGAAGACTTCCGGCCTAAAATATCAGATTTTGGTCTTGCTAAACTATGCCAAACAAAACAGAGTGTCATATCAATGTTGGGTGCGAGAGGGACTGCTGGATATATTGCTCCAGAAGTGTTTTCTAGAACCTTTGGCCCAACCTCTCATAAATCCGATGTCTATAGCTATGGAATGATGGTTCTTGAAATGACTGGAGCAAGAGTTCAGAAAGTTGGAGTAGTCCAGACAAGTGAAAAGTACTTTCCACACTGGATTTATGAGCATCTGGAACATGATAAGGATCTAAGACTGCATGACATTGTCACTACCAAAGAGGAAGAAGAAACAGTGAGGAAGATGATCTTAGTGGGGTTGTGGTGCATTCAGACCAGTCCATCAGACCGCCCACCAATGAGTAAGGTGGTGGAGATGTTGGAAGGAAGCCTTCTGTCCTTGCAAATTCCTCCAAAGCCTTACCTGTTTGCTCCTACAAGGCCTGACCCATCAGCCCAAGACACTTCCAACTCATTATGGACAATGACTACGGTGGAGGAAATGTCAGAAGGAAGCCTTAAATGTATGCAAAATTCACCAAACCCTCTCATGTTTTCTACTGTAAGGTCTGGCTAGTTTGCTTGAGACTCTTCCAAGTCATGGTCGTTACAGGCGACAACCCGGGCTCCTTGGGCAACTGCTTGAGCACTTCCAGATGCCAAAATTGCCTAGATGATGCTCTCTTGAGGAAAACAATCCATCAGATTGGCCATCGACGATTAAGGTGGTGGATATGTTGTCAAGAAGCCTCCAAACTTGGCAAATTCCACCCAAGTGTTCCTTGTTTTCACCTGCAAGGTCAGCAAAAGATTCCTCCTAATTATTGTCAGTAACAATGGAGGGCGGAGAAGGGGAAGAAAAGGAGAGAAGCTTCTTCATTGAACAGAGCAAGAGTGCAAGAGAGCCCTCTTAACATCTTTCTTTCTTTCGTCTTTTGTTTCTTTATTTATTTTTACTTTTTTACATATTTTCTGCTGCTTAATAGAAAGTGTGGCATGTCCCAACCGTAAGGCTTGCCATGCATCCCTCGTGACACAAATTCAAGTTATGGAAATAGCTTTTTTAAAAATGGGATAACTGCATACATCTTACATTTCTTTAAAACTTTGTTTTACTAGTAATCTCATGCACTGGTTGTTTTTACAATGGTTGTTTCAAATTTTGATGTTGAAGTTCGTAGAAATAGTTTAGATGATCCACAAGCTAGAAAAATTCATACAAAGTTTTACAAGCTTGAAAAGTCTCAGATGAGCAATGAGAAGAAAGGGCTCACAGCTTATTAAACAAGCCTGAAAAGTCTATGATGTTAATAGTTTAACAGCATCTCTAACTTAATTCTCTATTAAAACCAACATTTCCTATTCAAAAAGGGGTTAATTTCACTTTCTACCGCTGAACTATTAATAAATTATCTACTTAGTCATTAAATTTTCAATTGAACCTACTAAGCTCCTAAAAGATATTAGTGATCCAACCTAATTATCATGCCTAACTAAATATCGTTCTAGTAGATGAATAATGGATTTGAATGGTCTCAAATCCACGGGATAACCATTTATGATGAGAGAAATCCTAATTCACAAAGGAAACACTTAATTAATTAGTCTAATTACTTGCTAAACACAAAAAAAAAAAAAAAAGTTATCATAAATTTTAAATTGTAAAAACCATTAAAAATTTGTCGAAATATGTAAAACCAAAAACAAATATTCTTAGACAGTTACTATAATATATAGTTACTACCTCCCTCCCAAAATATTGGTCTTTTTTGGAGAATTTAAGGTAGCGTTTAGTAGAATTTTAGAATTATAATTTGATAATAGAGTTGTATTTTGAGTTTGTGAGTTTTGAAATTATGATTTGAAAAAGAAAATTTGTTTGGTTATGAGTTTTGAAAAGAGTTTTGAATTTTTGATGTGACATATGAAATGAGAAAAGTTATTTGGTTATGATTTTTGAAAAGAGTTTTGAAAACTTAATTCAAAAACTTATAACTCATAACCAAACATGTAACTCAAAACTCTATTGAAAATTCTATTCAAAATTCATAATCAAACTCTTTTTAAAATTCAATTCAAAAAAATAATTTGTCATTTTGGTCTAAAAAATAATTTCTATATTTAAAAAATATCAAAAACAAACATAATTTTTTTTTTTTTTAAATAATAGGTGGCGATTGGCAATTGCAAAAAAAAAAAAAAAAATGTATTGTTCCGGTCGACCGACCAGACATCCGGGGAGATGTCTGGGGGGATGACCCAAAGCCCAAATTCAAAAATCAAAAACTCACACTGCCAAACATGCATTGGAATGTGTTTTCAAATGTGGCGTTGGAATTAATTTTTGAAAACTTCAACCAAATATAGCTTTTGAATGTAGGAGTGGAATTATAATTTGAAAGCTATACCAAACATACTCTAACTTTTTTTAGTAGTACAATTAAACTATTAACTTTTCAAAACTACCCCTTGATTTAAAATTAAAATAGTAAAAATTTTTTTTTTGAGAATATCAATTGTTATAATTATACTTTTTGTGTAGATTAATGTTAATGAATTTAAAGGGAATTTTTTTTTTAAGGTCCCTAATAATAGTAATTTAGAGGATAAAGGACACACACACACACACACACACACACACAAAAAAAAAAGAATGATGTCTAAGGTCCCTCAACTAATAATGCGCGCTTTTTATTTACTTCTTGGACCAAAATACCCTTCACAATTAATAGGGAACTTGAACTACATTCTGACGACTGATCAATTCCACACTTCACATCCAACCATCTTCACAAGCAAAACAAGAGCAAAATTAGGGTTTTTGAATCATCTTCACTATCAACATTAGGGTTTCATCATCTTTTGCGAAAATCTTTTCCATTCCTTCCTCAAAAATTTTTCTGACCTGTTTTCACTATTCACCGTCATCACAGTTCATCTTCATCATAGTATATCTTCATCTCAGGGCATATCAGTTCGTAATTAGGGTTTCATACTCACTCTAGTAAGTTTTTCTACAATCCAACGAGTTTTTCTCTAGAAACATAGTTAATTACATTTATATTAGCCTTCCATTAATTAGGGTTTCAATTTCGTAACAAAAGCTACATGAATTTGAAAATTGTTATTTCTATGCGTTTTGAACTTATTCTTGAACATTGTTGTGTGATTTTGTCTATAAATTTCTCTGGTTTCAAAATTTCTTTGGCATTTTCTTGATCTATATTTCTTCTTTGAATTTTCTCTGGTATGTTTATTCCCCATTTGTTTCTGTTTATTCCCCAATTTTCTCTAGCATGGTTAATTTCTCTATGGCTCTGTTTGTTTGAGTTTTGGAACTTTAGTTCCAATCATTGGTTCTCACATGGTGTTTGTTTGCAGCTTTCAAAAATTAATTTCACGTTCACTTTTGAAAACTCGGCCGAAGGTGGAAAAATTTGGACTAACCGGTCATCCCACTGGTTGACCGAAACAGTGCAAAAATTTTTTTTTTTTTAATTGACACATGTTAATTTTTATAAAAATATTTTCCGAATATTTTACATTTTTTTATGAGTTATGTGTTTGGCTATGAGTTATAATTTTTTGTATTAAATATCATATATCACATTGAAAATTCCGCACTCAATTCAAAATTCTTTTCAAAACTCATTCACCAAACAAATTTTTTACAATTAAATCATAATTTCAAAACTCACAAACTCAAAATACAACTCCTATTCTCAAATCATAGTTAGAAAACTCCACCAAACGCTACTTATATTTCTCTGTGTAATTTTCAAATTCAATTCATTCAAATTTCTCTAGCATTTTAATTTTCTCTGGAATATGTAATTTTCTCAGGTATTTTCATTTTCTATGCTTGTTAAATTTATGTTTCTTTTTTGAATTTTCTCTGGCTATATTTTACATCTATATGTAATTTTACTTTCTTGTTCATGTCTATGTTTCTATGGCATTTATAATTTTCTCTAGCCACATCACTTTTCTCCCTTGTGTGCGTCTATAATGTTTAATTTTCTCTGATTGTGTTTGTAAATTTCTCTGTCATTTTCATATTATGGAATGAAAATTTTCTCTGGCTTGCCGTGTTTAATTTTCTCTAGAATGTGTAATTTTCTCTGTCATTTTCATTTTCTGTGCTTGCTAGATTTATGTTTATTTCTTGAATTTTCTCTGACTATATTTTACATCTATATGTAATTTTTAAAAATTATTCAAAATTTCACTGTCATGTTTATGTTGCTTTGTTTATTTTCTCTGGGAATATAAATGAACTACGGCTGCATGTATTCCACATTACTTTTCTCCCTTGTGTCTGTCTACCATGTTTTTAATTTTCAGTGTTTAATTTTCTCTGACATTTATAATTTTCTCTGGCCACCTTAGTTTTCTCCTTTATGTGTAATTTTCTCTGGGAATGGAAATGAACTATGGCTGCATGTATTCCGCATTACTTTTCTCCCTTGTGTCTGTTTGCTATGTTTTTAATTTTCAGTGTCTAATTTTCTCTGACATTTATAATTATCTCTGGCCATCTTAGTTTTCTCCCTTATGTGTAATTTTCTCTGGAAATGGAAATGATCTGTGGCTGTATGTATTCCACATTACTTTTCTCTCTTGTCTGTCTGCCATGTTTTTAATTTTCAGTGTCTAATTTTCTTTGACATTTATAATTTTCTCTAGCCACCTTAGTTTTCTCCTTATGTGTAATTTTCTCTGGCATGTTCAATTTTCTCTAGCATGTTCAATTTTCTCTGAGATTTAATGTTGACATCTTTATGTTTTCATTGTCTAGAAATGGCGAAACGTAAAACCAGCAAAACACCAAAAACACTAAGAAAGAAACAGAAACTCTCTGAGTCTTCTTATGATCTTAGATCAAAAAGCAGCAAAACATCACAAACTCCTCGCCAAAAAACATAAGTACAAGGTGATGAAGCAATAAGCATCAAGATGAGTACCCCAACTTCAAAATACTCAAGCTCAAGGGGGAAAAAACCTGTTAAACTCCAGTGAAAGAGAGCTCATTACAGCATTAAATACTGATCCAACCTCTTATATGTTGTCTCCTTTTTTGAAACACTTAAATTTAATTCAAACCACCTTGAAGAGCTTCAGAAGACTCCATTTTGGTTTTTGATCCAAGCTCTAACCACTAGAAGGATAGATCCAAGGAAGTCTAGGAAATCTGATGATGATGTAGTTGCAATAATCCAACGTTATAATGAAAAAATGAAAGCATTCACAGTTGATAAAAAGAACTTGACCTTTACAACCAACGACATGATCTTGATTTTTGGTTTGCAAGGTGGTAAAGGAGCCATGTCACTAAAATACTCAAAAAAGCCAAACACTGCATTCCTAAGGCGAAGATTCCCAAAGGACACAAGGCTCTCTGGTCATGTTCTTAAGAATGTCTTGGTCAAAGCAATGAAAGGCAAGTAACCAACTGACTTCAAAGATGTAGCAATCATTGTTACCTTGTACTTGTGTCTCACCCTATTTTTTGCAACAATTGGGAATTCAATAGGGTGGGTTTTTATTAAGTACGTCGAACCTCTTGAATCAATGAAGCAGTATGATTAGCCAGA
Organism: Camellia granthamiana; assembly: GCA_036172215.1. Lineage (NCBI taxonomy): Eukaryota > Viridiplantae > Streptophyta > Magnoliopsida > Ericales > Theaceae > Camellia > Camellia granthamiana. The sequence continues at coordinate 15,462,600 of CM069906.1, read as the reverse complement.
AGCAATCACAGCAACATTGATCGATTCTATCACAGCATTGCACAAAACTCCGAAAAAAGTTACGGGGTGTGTCATTACATTGCTGGTACGTAGAATTTTCGTTCAAATTTATAGTTATGATACTTACAAATTTGTGTGTTTAGAAGAATTAATTACTTCAATTTTCATCACAGTATTGGCTATGTGAACATGCGAATATCATCGACTGGGAAGACAGTAACACAATTGAATTCCTAAGATGTAACAAGTGGAACCTACAAAGCTTGACCAAACAGCTGTAGAAGACACCAATCCACTCTCTTGCACCTCGACAGGTTAGATTCCCATCGTCACTAAAATCTCAGTGAAATTCCAAAATTTCTCTGACCACTGGTTTGTTTCCCTCATTGTGCCTTGCTTGATTTGATCAATTTTCTCTACGATGCAATATCTTATATGGAATAACTTATGTGTCTTGACTGATTGAGATCAATTTTCTCTAAAATTTCAATTTATGTTGCTTCTTTGATTACCACTGGTTTATTTTTGCCTTTGCAATGAATTCTCTCTAAAATCTAAATTTCTCTGGCCATAATTATAGTAACATTAACTTATATGCCTTGCTTGATTTTATCTAATATCTAAATTATGTTGCTTGTTTAATAATTTTCTCTGGCCCATAAAATTATTTCTCCTTAATTGGTTTTCTCTAACCAATGGCATTTGGTTGATCTTATTTGAATTTTTCTCTCAGTGAAATTTTAATATTTCTCTAATAAAGGGGCCTCCTGTTATAGATAGATAACAAAGAGCTAGTTAAAAACCCATTAGAGGAGTTTGTCTTGGTAAAAAGAAGAAGAAAGAATCAAAAAAGGCATTGGTCAAATTCAATGAGACATTAGAAGATTCATCTAAAGAAGAAGCAGGGAATGAAGAAGAAGAAGGCAACACGGTAGAACAAGAAGCAAGCAATGGAGAAGAAGATCAAGCAAGCAGTGCAGAAGCGGAAGCTAGAGAAGAAAATGAAGAAGTAGAAAACAAAGAAGAAAATGAACAGAAAGAAGAAAAAGACAATGAAGAAGAAGATGAAGACACTGAATCTAAAGAGGAAGAAGAAAACAATACGGAAAGGGATGAAGAAGGACATAATAAACCGATGGACCAACATCATGATAGCATTTGTGGCTCAACAATGCATCAACCTCAAGAATATGAGGAATCTAAGGATGCTCAAATTACTAATCTATATCAAAGACTAAAGACACTTTTTAAATCCAAAATAGAAGAAGAGAAAAATTGGAAAGAATTACTTCAAGAAAAGGACATTGCAATAAGAACCTTGACATCAATCAACTCGAAACTTCAAGAAATAGATAGCACAAACCAAATGAAACTAAGGATGTTGGAGATTCAAAAAGATGATGATAAAAAAACAATTCAACATTTGAGATGTTTAATTTCAGAGCTTGAAATTGAAAATGCTAGATTGTATGAACAAATTCAAAAACTATCCGTCCAACTAGCAACACAACCTTACCGACCACCAACACAAGTTCAATCCTAAGGTCAATGAAAATCTTGAACCACATAACTCAGAGAAATTTCTATTTATTACAATTTTCTCTACCAATGGTAATTTTCTTTAAAAGTTAAATTTCTCTGACCACATTAGTTTGGCCAGTTTGATTTCTGCTGCTTATTTGATTTTCTCTGTCTATTTGCTTATTTGATTTCTGGGACTTGTTTGATTTTCACTGTGTATAGTTGGAATAGAAGTGGAACAATAACCAACAATCCAGCAAAAACAAGTGGCACGCAAACAACAACCAAAACAAAAGACAAAAGTTTATGGTAATTGGAAAATATTGAATCAAATAAATTTACATATTGAAATATGATCTATTACTTCAGAGAAATTTAACTTTTACTGATATTTTCACTGTCTACAATGAAAAAAGATCCTACATTAATAATAAAGAATTTAAATGCAAAAAAAAGGAAAGAAAAGCAGCAAGATCTAGACTTTCAATATCCCAAAGTTATGAAGGTGACTAGAGGTTCAAAGCAAGCTGCAAAGCAAACAGAGCAAACCACCAAAGACAAAGAAGTACTTGATACCGATGAGTACGTCTTGCCTCAACCAACAAGCATCAGAAAATCTTGGGTTTTTTCACAAACTCTACCGATTGCAAAATTGGTAAAAGAACATGTAAAAGATATCTTGCAGCACATATCAAATGTGTCTGGACTCGAGTAAGTACAACAAATAAAATAGAAGATAACAAACAACAATTTACCAACTTATATTACATTAACAATTGTTAAATCCCTTCTTTGTTATCTTGTAGGGCTTCAATTTGGACAAGTGGGTTGAATCTCCTTACTTTTGAAGATATTAGAAACCTAATAAAGGAAAAAGAAATTGCCAACAATGTAAGTCTCTCATCAAAATTTATTTGTAATGTTTCATCAGCCTTTGTAAACCAATGTTACAATTATAAATGATATTTTTCAGGTCATTGATGGTTATGGAGAGATCCTATTTGCTGACCAAAAGATAAAAGAACAACAACCAACTTCATTTTTTCCACATGCATGAGCTTAGTATGTTACTACTCTTTTATTTGATTTTCTTTGGAATTTACTTATTTTTGTCTCTTGTTAAGATACTTCTTGAAGCCAGTTGTGTCACTAGTCTAATTTTCTCTAGCTAGTTATGTGCGTTTAAAATTTCTCTATGTGTATATTTCTGAAATTCCTGTCATTTCAACTTTCTCATAACCATTTTTTGATTTTCTCTGGCCGCAGAACTTCATCAAGATGACGGAGAATCAAACTTTTCAAGTCTCATTATTTGACAAGCATATTGAAATCTCATGGAAAAACTACAGGTTCCTCCATTTCACAATAAATACCGGGGGCAATGAGAAGTCAACAAATGCAAATCACTAGACCTTGCTTGTTTTGGACAAACAAGACAATTTATGGAGGTACTACAACTCACTAAGGCCAAGGAGGGATGATGCACAAGACAAATATATCAAAGATACAAAACAATTGGTAACAATTGTAAATTTCTCTGATTCATGATAATATTTATATGATAATAATTTTCATTGAATCTCATTAATTTGTGTGTAAATTTCTCTGTTATTTAAAAATTATTTTTTTTTTGCAACAAGATTATGTAGAGAATTTTCTGAAAACTTGCCTTGAAAGAGAGGCACAATCACAATCCTCTTTCAAATTGATAGACTCACAAAACACAAATTATGACTTTCAATATGTCGACAATGCTCCACAACAAGCCAGTGATTCGTAAGTTTCATACAACATCTATAAATAAGATAATCTAATTTGAATGTTTCTTAAAACTAATTATACCTATAATTTGTATGCAGTGTGGATTGTGGCCTCTTTGTATGCTACATAATGAGACAATATACCAATCATGAACCTATTAGCTCAACATTGTCAACACAAGACGTAAGATTGATGAGGACAGAAATCATAGAGAGATTTGCGACCGAAGTTGGCCGGTCATGGACAGAACTAGTTAAAATACCACCAAAAGAAGAACCAAAAGCATAATAGTGAAAGGAAGACAATGTCCACAATGTAATTAGGATCAATTTTTATTTTTTTTTTTCCATACATTGAAGGAAAGATGATGTTTGACATATATGTATATATCATTTTTTGACTAATGTAAATTTCATAGCTATCAATGGTTAAATATATATTTTTTTTATAATGCATACTAAGTGGTGATTGTCAACACAATCCACATAGAGAAATTGTCTGAAGGAATTTCTTTGGTATGAAGTTACCAGAATTTCACAGAGAAATTTAACTCGTATCGTGCTAAGAGGGTGTTTATATGATCATGTAATTTGTAATGCACTATGTTGGTACAAAACAATCATCAAATTCAAAAAACACAAAGCACACACTAATTTTCTCTGCTATTGACAAATTTCTCTAGATGAATTTGACCTCACAAAACACAATGCACAGAGTAATTTTCTCTGCTAGTGGCAAATTTCTCTGGATAAATTTCACCGGTATTATAAACACACTACCTATAGTATGAGTTAGACTTATTTATTTTGATGATTTATTTAATTATGTTTTAATTTATTTGAAAGAGAAAAATAGAATCCAAAATTTATTTTGATAATTTATTTAATTATATTTTAATTTATTTGAAAAAGAAAAATAGAATCCAAAATTTATTTTGATGATTTATTTAATTATATTTTAATTTATTTGAAAAGAAAAATAGAATCAAAATTTATTTTGATTTATTTGAAAAAGAAAAATAGAATCAAAATTTATTTTGATGATTTATTTGAAAGAGAAAAATAGAATCAAAATTTATTTTGTCTCATTATTTCTCACCTAAACCTTTATCCTTAATGTTGTTAGAATGTATTTAATATTTGATTAAATCAAGAGTTCAAACAGTCCAAAACAAAGGTTCAAACAGCCCAGCACAGCAGCAGGCCAAAAGGTTCAAAAGGTTCAAGTGGAAGATATTCAAAGTTGTAATGATAGAGTGGAAGATATTCAAATTAGTAATGATGAAGTACAACGGCTATAAACGGCTATAAATTCAAATGAATACAACGGCTATAAGTTTCATTATATATACCAAAGTCTCTAATGTAAACCAGTTACAAAAAAATCAGAAAATATTTTTTGATCTATAATCACTCACATCTATTCTCTGAAAACTTATCTGAGAAGTGTTCTTCAATTTTTGTTTACATCCTCTTTCAGAAATTATACATTGAGACGTATAGCTTTAAGCCCATCTTTCCTATGTGAGATTTACAAAAAAATCAAAGCTTCATTTTATATATCTATCTTTGAGCGATAATTCTTGTAGCTTTCTGTGAAAGCAAAAATACCTTCTTTTCAACCTTATAAGAGTATAGTACACTCAGTATTCTTGACTTGGAAAGTCTGTGTAAAATCCATGGAGGATTGCTCCATTTGTAAAGAGGTTGCTAGCACCCCCGTGAAACTAGAGCATAGTGAAAAATCTCAAGTGAAGCTTAAGGAGTGGACGTAGACCGAATTGAAGCCGAACCACTATAAATTTGTTTGCCTCTCTCTCCCTTATCTCTTTATTTTATTTAAATTGTTGTAGCTATATTTCACATTTTCACTGTGCTAAAATCATTAACTGACATAGTTGTTAGAACACTTGCTTTAATTATTTTTATTTCATTAATTATATTTATCTATTGTGCTAATCATAATTTTTATTAGGGTATTATTAATTTTTAATTGTAAAAACTTAATTCACCCCCCTCTTAGGTTATCTTTTGGATAACAGTATGTTTCAACAAATACAATGCACATAGTAATTTTCTCTACTATTGAAAAATTTCTCTGGATGAATTTGACTGGTACTATAAAGGCACTCCCAAAGTATGTTTCTAAAAACACAATATAAATAGTAATTTTCTCTGCTATTGAAAATTTTCTCTGGATGAATTTGATTAGTATTATATACACATTATCCACAAAGTACATTCCAAAAAATAAGATATAAAAGTAAATTTTTCTGCTACTGGCAAATTTCTCTGGATTAATTTGACTGGTAATATAAACACACTGCCTAAAGTATGTTTCAAAAATACAGAAATTGATCCAGAAATTACAGAAAAAATTTCAGAGAAAATACTAAACACAACGCACAACAAACACGTTATTTTTGTAATAAGATCCTCTAACGTCCTCAAATGTATTATTCAATCAATAAAATGTATTATTCTCAACTATTTAACAAAGGTTCCTTGCATGTCCTCTTATTATGGCGACCAATACTCTCACATCGACTATACTTCATCACTCTTTTAAACTCTTCAGTAGAAGCAATTCTGTTCTTCTTTGGCCTCCCAGCTGGTCTCTTACTCAATGGAGGTAAAATCATAGCATCATCGATGCTAGACACGGGTTTTTCAACAGTTGGATCTGAGCCAATCGAAAACGAGTATGCTTGACGATACATATCAACATGAAAAAATGGTTCAACAAATGAATTCAAATTATTTCCACTCCTAAAAATTGCAGCAACAGCATGTTCACATAGATACTCATTTATTTCCCATTTTTGACATAAACAAGTTCTCAACCCAAGATCAACCTTGACCGAAGGAAAACAATGCACTTTAAACACATTATCAGATGATAAACTCACATTTCATGTCCTCCCATCCATGAAAGCCTTCTTCAACACACTATCCATACGAGGATAGAGAACTTTATTCCATTTACTAAAAAGCAGCCTCCTATCAGACCTCATATTCATGATTTGCAACCGTATCATGTCTACCAAATTTGTTATTGGCAAGTGTCGAGCTTCTCATATTCATGAATTGAATGGCTCAGTAACATTTGAATACATTTCATCATAATGTTTCCCCTCAAAATATCCATCACTCTAATTTTCATATGGTAAACTTCTCAAGAAAACACTTACAATGTCTCCTCCCTCACTTTTTAATTTATTGAACTTGAAATGAAATGATGTCTTTGTTGGCGCATATGCACATTCTGAAAACTTGGACACAATCGTCTCCCTAACCAAATTTGTGTTTCCACATGATAACCTATCTCTCAAATTTCTCTTTCGATGTTCAAGACAACATCCATAATAATAATAAGGGCAAATTACACAAATAGTCCCTATAGTTTGGGGCTTGTAGCACTTTGGTCCCTGACTTTTCAATTGTGACACATTTGACCCTAAATTTTGAATCTTGTTCCAAATAAGGACAATTGAAGATATCATTAGATTTTTCAAGGGTAAAATTGTCAATTTGATAAAATATAAACTAATTTGACAAAAATAAATGTCAAACAAATATATTTGAATTTTTAAAAATTATTTCTACCTACGAAAAATAAAATTATGTAAAATTAATCAATGTTTTAGACATTTATTTATTTTTTTTACCAAATTAATTTTTATTATGTGTTTAGATGATGATCATGTAAAATTAATTTTAAAAAACTAATCATGTAATTTTTATTAATTTTACATAATTTTATCATTGGTGGATAAAAATAATTTTTAAAAAATTAAAAATATTTTTTTGACATTTATTTTTATCAAATTAATTTATATTTTATCAAATTGACGATTTTACCCTTGAAAAATCTAATGATATTTTCAATTCTCCTTATTTGAAACAAGATTCAAAATTCAGGGTCAAATGTGTCACAATTGAAAAGTCAGGGACCAAAGTGACACAAGTCCCAAGCTATAGGGACTATTAGTGTAATTAACCCTAATAATAATTAGGGAAAAAACCTAGCAATTCCTTCCACAATACCACAATGTCGATCTGATATGAAACTTATCACCCTCTCCGATCCCAATACTTCACATAAATGTTCAAGGAACTAACACTAATTGTCTTTATTCTCAGCATCAACAACGGCAAAAGCTATAGGAAAAAAACCTACAAAACAAATAGGAACAAGCATATTGGATATACACATGCAGAGAAAATTAGAACAATAAACAACCAGAGAAATTTGACACTACCGAAATCCAAAGAAACTTCACACAATGGCCAAATCCAAATAAAATTCACACAGTGGCAACATCCAAAGAAAATTCACTGAAAATTCACACAGTGGAAACATCCAAAGAAAATTCACTTAGTGACCAAATACAGAGAAAATTCACACAGTGGCACATCCAGAGAAAATTCACACAGTGCCCACCTCTAGAGAAAATTCACACATTGGCCACCTCTAGAGGAAATTCAAAGTGTCAGAGAAAAATCACAAAATATAACCACAAAAATAGAAAATTCACTCAATTCCCACATGTATAGAAAATTCACATGCTTAGAGAAAATTAGATATATTTACAATTACCTTCGTTCCCATCTTTCCCCGTTGCGGCAAGCATAACTCCTTTATATCGTCCTTTCAAAAATGTTCCATCAAGAAACTATAATGATCGATAATATTTTAAACCAGTAATGTATGCATGAAAAGCCACAAATATTCTTTTGAAACGCTTATAATCTTCTAAATTTAACTCAAAACGACTACCTAAATTGTTCTTCAATGTCTCATCAAAATACCACCGTAATTGAGTAGGGACCTGAGATCAATTTTTTCGAATTTAAAAGAATTGTAAAATAAGAAATTTATGCTATTTTTAGAAAGAACTAATATTTTAAGACCATAAAAAATAAAATAAAAAAAATATTTTGAGAGTGGAGTAAATTTCTATCAATTTAGCTGCTCTCGGGTCAAGTGACTTGTCAGTAATCACTGACCAAGGAAGGGTCAGCCAGAGGCAGTTCATCGTTTGGAAAAGTATTTTCAATTTGTTTAGGTTAAGTTTGGCATCTTCAAAAAAATTTAAAAAGTTAAAAAGTTACTATCTTATTTAAGTCACATCATTTTATTTAAGTCACATCACCTCTCTAACACATCACTTCAAATCCAATCCAAATCCAACTCATATTTCATAAAAAATCAAAAAGTACACTTATTCAATCTTTCCAAACTTGGCGTTAGTTTGATCTGGTCGCCACTAAGCTGCTGAAGCTTCTTTTTGGACCAGAAAAACTTGTGTTTATTGGAGAAAAATACTAATCAACAGTTCCATCAACATTTAATAACAAAGAGAAGAAATGTGTGTTTGGTTGGATGATTTGGGAAAAAATTTAGAAAGGGAAAGAGAAAAGGTGTGTAAAATTAGGTGAAATGTAAGTATATTTTATTCACATGTCATTTAACTTTTTCCTTTCCCTTTTCAAATCCCTCCTCAAATCCCTCAACCAAATATGGCGTAAAAGACTTTAATGAGTTTGCATTGGCTGCCCTGCAATTTTTCGATAATTTGCTTTTTGTTTTTATTTTTGGAAAATAATTTGAAGCCCTAAAAATACCCCCTAATCTCCCTAATTTTCAATTTGGGCAATTTTTTCCTTTTTTTCTTTTTTTTTACTTGATATGAAAATTAGGGAATTAAGGAGGGTATTTTTAGGAGATGTAGCAAGGTCTTTTATTTTTTTATTCCTTTGAAAAAATCGTTTCTATAAAAATACCTTGCACCGAGACAAAACCCAGCATTTGTATAGTTGCATTTCCAAATTTTGGTGAGCTCTATCTGTCTGTATCTGTAAGAATGAATCCCCTTCTCTTTCCAAGCTCTTGTCTTTTCTTCATGATCATAATTTTTAGCCAAATCCCCACATTTTCGTGTGTCGAAAACGAGCAATACACAAACTGCGGTAAGGCGTTTCAGTGTGCAGACAAATCGAACCTTGTTTACCCTTTCTGGGGAGGGAGCAGCCCAGATTACTGTGGCCACCCGAGCTTCGGCCTAAACTGCACAGGCGATGCACCACTGATCACAATCCAAACAAGACCATATCGAGTCCTTACAATCAATGATTCAACACAAATTCTCAAGGTCGTTAGAGAGGAATTCTGGGAAAATATTTGCCCTACAGAGTTCGTTAATGCCACTGTAAATAACACCCCATTCGCCTATGTATCCTCCCAGGAGCTCATGCTCTACTACGGTTGCGCGAGACTTCCTGATAAAACCATTCCTGGCCAGTTTGATTGTAGCGTTGATGGCACGACCAACACACTAGGTTTTCTGGGTTCGATAACCGCCTCGAACATGACCAACGTTACGTCTTGTCACAAGGTTGTCAGTGTTCAAGTTGATCAAACAGAAGCCGCGGCTTTTGCTAGTAATTCAACTTCAGTAAATGTGACAGAAGTTATTGACAGTGGTGTTGAGTTGCAGTGGGATGCTAATAATAGTATCTGTGACCAATGCATTGGGTCAGGAGGAAAGTGTGGATCCAACACTAGTTCTGGGTTGTTTGCTTGTTATTGCTCGGATAAACCTTATGCATTTACCTGCAACACAACTCCAAGCGGAACCGGTACGAGCCCCTCTAATCTTGTTACTATTTTTTGATTAGTTGTAAGATTAATTGTTGGTTTTAGAAAATCCAGGATCCCTAGATCTTTGGTTGCCTTTGCTCTGGTCTGATCTTATTTTAGAGGGAGCTCAAACTAATTTCAAAGTTTCCATGTAGAGTCCAAATTGCAAAGGATCTGGTTTTTCATGTTATCGAACTTTGGTCATAACTTGAAATTCTGGGTGAGAGATGGTATTTGTCATCCTACCATGATGCATTACAAAATGACTCATGAAATATAAGAGCACATCTGACTTGGGTTTGAAGGTTGCATCTTCCACTTATTGCTGGAAAATCCTCCCATTTAATCATAGAGAATGTCCAAATTCCATTTTAGAACTCTTAGGTTGTGTTTGGATTTTAAATTTGAGTAGCTAGTTGTGAAGAAAAAGGAAATGGAGAGGGGAAATTGCTACTCCGTAAATTTGTCACTTTTTCCATCCATTTCCCTTTCCTTCCACAAATCGCCACTTAAATCTAAGATCAAAATACAACCTTAAGGCCATGATTGAATATGGATTTGTGGAGAGAATGTGTGTGTGTGGTGGAGCATTTTCATTTCTCTTGATAAATTCAAAATCCAAACATAGCATAAAGCTAAAAACAGAAAACATGTTGGAAAACTGAACTCCGTAAAAACAGATAAACAGCTATTATAATTTCAAACTAAATGGTTTCCCTAAGAAAGTAATTAAGATCAACTTGCAATATTCAATTTATATCACCATGTTTCCTGATGTTGTGGCAGTGTGTTATCATAATCTCCCTTGAACATTATAATACATCAAAGGTGTATTTTTTTAGTACATAGCATCATTGAGGGCTAATTATATAACACCATTCTCTCTTGTCCATCTGGAGGTGCCGCTAAATTTCTCTTTATCTTGCAGGATCAACCAATCGTTTTAATCTGGGGATCAAATTAACCATAGGTAAGATGAGAATCAAGATAACTCTTGGTCATTGGAAGCCAAACTCTTCATAATTTGCAATCAACAAAACTGGAATTTTATCATGTCTTTAATTGGTTGGAAGATATCTCTAGATGAACTTAAGCTCTGTGTTCAACCTTAAGCCCCATTAGAGAGAAGAATTGACTGATATTATTATTTCCCAATCACAAAACTCACCACTTCTATGATTTATTTTATATATGCAGCGTTCTCAATCATTGTAGCTGTAACATGCTTAATCACAATAATCTTCTGCTTTAAAAGACGGTTCACATCATCAGCTAATGCAGTGGCTTTCTCGAAGAAGGAATGCGTGGATGATCGAAATGTTGAAGCATTTATAAGGAATTACAGATCTCTTGCTCCAAAGCGATACAGGTATTCAGATCTTAAAAAAATGACCAGCTCATTCAAAGATAAACTAGGTCAGGGAGGTTATGGTTCTATATACAAAGGAAAGCTATCTGATGGCCGTCTTGTGGCAGTGAAGGTCCTAAGCCAGACCGAGGGAAATGGACAAGAATTTATAAATGAAGTTGCTAGCATCAGTAGAACTTCCCATATCAATGTAGTTAATCTTTTGGGTTTCTGTTTTGAGACTAAAAGAAGAGCTCTAATTTACGAATTTATGGCCAACGGATCGTTGGACAAGTTCATTTGCAATGATGAATCTGTGAATACTAATTGTCGATTGGAATGGAGTACATTGTACCAAATTGCAGTAGGCATTGCAAGTGGGCTAGAGTACTTACATCGAGGTTGTAGCACAAGGATTGTGCATTTCGATATAAAGCCTCACAACATTCTCCTCGATGAAAACCTCCGCCCTAAAATATCAGATTTTGGTCTTGCTCAACTATGTCAAACGAAACAAAGTATCATATCCATGATCGGTGCAAGAGGGGCTGTTGGATATATTGCTCCGGAAGTGTTTTCTAGAACCTTTGGCCGTGTCTCTCATAAATCTGATGTCTATAGCTATGGAATGATGGTTCTTGAAATGACTGGAGCAAGAGATCAGAAAGTTGGAGTAGTCCAGACAAGTGAAAAATACTTTCCACATTGGATTTATGAGCATCTGGAACATGATAAGGATCTAAGCCTTCATGGTGCCGTCACTACCACCGAGGAAGAAGAGACGGTGAGGAAGATGATCTTGGTGGGCTTGTGGTGCATTCAGCCCAATCCATCAGACCGGCCACCAATGAGTAAGGTGGTGGAGATGTTGGAAGGAAGCCTTCAGTCCTTGCAAATTCCTCCAAAGCCTTACTTGTTTCCTCCTACAAGGGCCAACCCATCAACCCAAGACACTTCCAACTCATTATGGACAATGAATATGGTGGAAGAAACGCCGGAAGATGGCCTACAATATTAGGAATTTTCACCAAGTCATAGTCGTTACACGTGGCAGCCCGGGCACCTTGGGTAACTGCATGAGCCCTTTAGATTCCAAAATGCCCAAGGCAATGCTCTCCTGAGGAAAACAATTTTGTTCATTCATCTGACAAGCAAGTAATCAAAACTATTCTCTCTGATTGATTAAAATATTGAAGTGGGTGAACAAAATTCTACTGTAGTAGCGATATATGGTCACTTAGTCGATATTTTGATTATCTTTGTGTATCTAAGGTCAAGCAAATGGATGTTAAGCCAGCACATGATTTGGCATTGTCTGTAAATAACTTGCCTTATGATACTTGTTAGTTGTTGCTTTCTCACAAAAAAGAAAAAAAAAAAAAAACATTGGGATGGATCCCGTTTAAAACAGTAAAACCAACTGTTTTAACTAATCAAAGGGTCCAGTTTTATTCACTCACCTGTGAAGTCCGTAAACAAAGCTAAACTCTCTTATGAGCCATGGCTAATCAGGTGACCACCCAAATGTTACGTTTAGGCAACTTTTGTTGGTTGCACGCTCACCTCTTTCTGTTTTTGTTTTTTTTTCAATAGCACAAATGGCTTCTTTTTTTTCTCTCTTTTTTTTTCTTTTTTTTTTTCTTGTTTTGCTAAATTGAATGGCTTCAAATAGACATTTCCATAATTAAAATGACTTGTGATTTGTGATTTTACTACGATAATTATTTACATCATCTAATGATAAAATTTTAGTGATTTTACTACGATAGGTAATGAATTTCTATAAAGTTCATCCACAATTTATTGATTTTTTTACAATGTTATTTGCAATATTTGAATCAATAAATTTGATCTCTCCATTAATTTTGGTTGATCTAGTTGTTCCATTAACTCTTTATGTACTTATTGTATGTCAAGTATCTTGATCGTAATCACTGACGAACTTGTCAAGAAAGTCAAGGAAAAGTTATTTGTAGTATTTCATCAATTTATTACTATATTAGTTAGTTTCTCCTCAAATTTATTACTATATTAGTTAGTTTGATCTGGCCATAACCAAAGCTCTCCTTCTGAATTCCAAGTTCACATGATGATGAAGTAGATTCCTCATCAAAAACCTTTGTTTATCAGAGCAAATAGACCTATCCAAATGAATAATTAACCCTACTCTGGCAAGTCAACTCCATCAACAATTTAAAACAAAATAGTTATTTACACCAAGCTGGCCTCAACTATTAACAAATATTACTTTACTCCCTCATCTATGAACACATACATTTTGACTCCAACTATAAAAAATATATCACTTTCACCCTTTACAGACTGTTTCCAAATCCCTCCAAAAAGAAGATGTATTTGTATAATTTTTATAATTGAGGGAGTTAACATATACGAATTCATAAATGAGAGAAGTAAAATGATATTCACTAATAAGTGAGGGGTTTTAATGTAATTAACCCAAAACAAAAAGAAACCATGAAAGCCTTGATGAGTTTGCATGTCTGCATTCCAACCGTTCGCTAATTTGCTTCTGCAAAAAACCAGTATTTGTGTTGTTACATTTCCAAATTTTGTAGCTCCCTATCTGTCTGTATCTGTGAAAAAAATGAATCCCCACCTCTTCCCAAGCTCTCGTCTTTTCTTCTTGATCGTAATCTTAAGCCAAGTCCCAACATTTTTGTGCGCTGATGACAAGCAATACACAAACTGCACTCAGTTGTTTCAGTGTGCAAACATTCCAAACCTCAGTTATCCTTTCTGGGGAGGTAACAGGCCAGACTACTGTGGCCGCCCAAGTTTTGAGCTAAATTGCCAAGGCGATGCCCCACTGATCACAATCCAAACAAGACCACACCGAGTCCTTGTAATAGATAACACAGCACAGATTCTGACGGCTGTCAGGGCCGAATTCTGGAACAATTCTTGTCCGGCAGAGCTCCATAACACTACCTTGGATACCGCCCATTTCAATTATTCATCCAATACCCGGGATCTGATGCCCTACCTTATGCAATTACTGAGAATTTATTCATCCAACTCAACTTCTGGACCATTTGTTTGCTATTGCTCAGACCAACCTTATGCAATTACCTGCAGAACTGGTATAAGCCCCTCAATCTTTGTTACTCTTTGTTTAGTTGTTAGATAAATATTCTTTTTTCTTTTCTTTTCTTTTCTTTTTTTTATTCTTTCAATCTTTGGAGAAAGATAGTTATAATTTTGATAGTTGTTTTGCTTGGGTGAAATCACAAAACACTGGTTGATCCATTGACCAGTTTGCGAGAAAATTTTGCGGGTGAAGAATCTGTTTCTTAGCACATAATAAAAAATTTACATAAAATGGTCAACTTGTCTGTGTTCATTTTCCTAACAGGCCTTGCTCTGTGACACTTGACTCACCAAACCCTCTTTTCCTTTTGACTTGGCCATGTCCAATGACCCCTTCAAAAAGAAAAAAAAAATTTGTGCATGAATCCTCCCCTTCGAATTTTGTTCAGATTTATGAATTTGAACGAAATGATTTGACACTATTCATTCAAAAAGAATGACTCCATTTTAGATTTGGCAGTTTAGATATGGATTTCAAGTTTGAATTTGAGAAGTTTCTCACAATGGATTTGAAATAACAATATAAAAGTAGTTATTTGAATCCTTCATTGCTCAGGGTACAAATTCTATAAGAATCCTAATAAAATTACTCCTCTTTTATCTCTAATTCATCTTCTTCTTTAGTTTTCCAACTCACCTATAATAGCTTAATTTCCTATATTTTTATAAAATTCTACCTCAATTCCTTCATTTGAAATCCTTCTATCCAAACAGAGAATCAATATTTTTCTTCACATGTCTTCTTCTCAAATTAACCAAAACTCCTTATCATCTCAGACATCAAAAATTGCATTATTGCCCTATTATCTTGTCATGATAACCAAAGAGAAAGTGCCAATAGCAAAAAGGCACTTTGTTAGAAAGGGAGAGGGAGCATTATTGCCCTATTATCTTGTCCTGATGACCAAAGAGAAAGTGCCAATGGCAAAAAGGCACTTTGTTAGAGAAGTTAGAGCCTGATTGAATGTAAGATAGATAACAGAAAACACCTGATCTTAAATGTGATATGAATCTAACACATACATACCACACAGTTGTCCAGAAACTCCATTTCTGATTTTCAACTCACATGAAAATCTTCCCATAACATCATTATAATGCATTGCAATGTTTCCTGATGCTGTGGCTGTGTTACTGTTAGCATGATTATCTTCCTAGAGCATCATAATACATCACAGATGTAATATTTTCTCTTTATCTTGCAGGGTCATCAACCTTTTCTTTTGGACAGGGGATCAAATTAACCATAGGTAAGATGAGAACCAAGATAAACGTGGTCATGGGAAGCCAATCTCTTTATAATTTTTGTCATCTCTTTGCCATTCTCATTGTTTAGAAAAGATCTCTAGATGGGCTTAAGCTCTCTGCTCATTGTTAAACCTAATTAGAGAGAAGAAATAACTGACACTGCTATTTCCTAATCACATGACTAACCACCTTTATGCTTTACTTTTGCATCATTCTCAGTCATTGTAGCTCTGGCTGTAATATTCTTAATCAGAATAATCTTCTACCATAAAAGACGATTCACATCATCAGTTAATGTGGTGGGCTTATGGAAGAAGGAAACCGTGGATGATCAAAATGTCAAAGCATTTATGAAGAATCACGGATCTCTTGCTCCAAAGCGGTACAGGTGTTCAGATCTTACAAAAATGACCAGCTCATTCAAAGATAAACTAGGTCAGGGAAGGTATGGTTCTGTATACAAAGGAAAGCTATCTGATGGCCGGCAATGAAGGTCCTAAGCCAGACCGAGGGAGATGGACAGGAATTTATTAATAAAGTAGCTAGCATCAGTAGAACTTCCCATATCAATGTAGTCAATCTTTTGGATTTCTATTTTGAGACGAAAAGAAGAGCTCTAATTTACGAATTTATGGTCAATGGATCATTGGACATGTTCATTTGCAATGATGAATCTGTAAATACTAATTGTCACCTGGAATGGAGTACATTGTACCAAATTACAGTAAGCATTGCAAGAGGGCTAGAGTACTTACATCAAGGTTGTAGCACAAGGATTGTGCATTTCGATGTAAAGCCTCACAACATTCTCCTCGATGAAAACCTCCGCTCTGAAATATCAGATTTTGGTCTTGCTCAACTATGTAAAACGAAACAAAGTATCATATCAATGTTTGGTACAGGAGGAACTATTGGATTTTTTGCTCCAGAAGCTAGAACCTTTGGCCAAGTCTCTCATAAATCTGATGTCTATAGCTATGGAATGATGGTTCTTGAAATGACTGGAGCAAAAGACCAAGAAGTCGAAGCAGTCGAAACAAGTGAAAAATATTTTCCACACTGGATTTATGAGCATCTGGAACATGACAAGGATCTAAGACTTCATGGGGTTGTCACTACCAAAGGGGAAGAAGAGACAATGAGGAAGATGATCCTAATAGGGTTGTGATGCATTCAGACCAATTCATCAAACCGGCCACCAATGAGTAGGGTGGTAGAGATGTTGGAAGGAAGCATTAAGTCCTTGCAAATTCCGCCAAAACCTTTCTTGTTTTCTACTGCAATCTCTGACCCATTAGCCCGAGACACTTCCAACTCATTATGGACATTGAATATGGTGGAGGAAATGTCAGAAGGAAGCCTTCAATCTATGCAAATTTCAGCAATGCCTCTCTGTTTTATATTGCAAGGTCAAACCAGTTAGCCTAAGACACTTCCAAGTCATAGTAGAAAATGAGTGTAATGTCAAAATAAAGAGACTTAGGTCTGATAGAGGCGGTAAATACCATTTTCCAGAATATTGTGAAAATGTTGGTATTATTCATGAGAAGTCTGCACCCTACACACCACAACAAAATGGAGTAGCTGAAAAAAAGAATAGGACATTAACAGAAATGATTAATGCTATGCTTTCTTACTCCAGTTTAAGTTCTGGTTTTTTTGGTGAAGCCTTGTTTATTGCCTGTCACATACTCAATAGAATTCCTCTCAAAGGAAAAAATGTTACTCCTTATGAACTTTGGGAAAACAAGAAACCTAATCTAGGTTTCTTGAAAACGTGGGGCTGTAGAGAAATAGTCAGATTGCCTGAACCTAAAAGGAATGAATTAGGTGAAAAAATGATTGAATGCATATTCTTTGGCTATGCTATACATAGCAAAGCATATAGGTTTCTAGTAGTAGAACCCAATGATTCAATAGAAACAAATACCATCACTGAATCACGTGATGAGGTATTTTATGAGAATCATTTCACAACCATTCTAAGGTTGGATTCTAATCAAGGAAATAAATCAACTCCCTTGATGTCTATCGAGAAAAGTGAACGACATGAACCCATTAAGCCTAATGAACCTAATGAGCCTATTGAGCTAAGGAGGAGTAAAAGGGCTAGGACTGAGAAGTCATTTAGCCCTGATTTCATTGTTTACCTTGTAGAAGAAACTAGGAAAGCTTATTGTAAGAAAACAATGATTTCTTTGAAAATGGATTAAGATCCATTAACCTTTGAGGAGGCTATGAAGTTCCAAGATGTTGCTTTTTGGAAAGAAACAATAAACGATGAGATGGATTCTATCATGGGTATCAATACCTGGATACTTACTGATTTGCCACCTGTATTCAAACCAATTGGTTGTAAATGGATTTTCAAAAGAAAAATGAAAATTGATGGCACAAATGACAAGTTCAAAGCAAGATTATTTGCTAAGGGTTTTACTCAAAAGGAGGGTATTGATTATTTTGATACATATCCTCAAGTGGCCAGAATCGCCACCATTCGAGTGTTGATTGCCTTAGCCTCAATCTACAAGCTTGAAATCCATCAAATGGATGTTAAGACCGCTTTTCTAAATGGAAAGTCAGATGAGGAAATCTACATGCAACAACAGGAAGGATTTATTGTACAGGATCAAGAACACAAAGTGTGTACACTCATGAAGTCACTATATGGACTGAAACAAGCCCCAAAATAGTGGCATGAGAAATTTAATAAAATAATAGTGTCAAATGATTTTAGGATACATGAATCTGATAAGTGTGTGTACAATAAGTTTACTGGCAATAGAGATATAATCATATGTCTATATGTAGACGATATGCTTATTTTTAGTACTGACAATGATGTCAGTTTCTTGTCGTCTAGCTTTTAGTATGAAAGACATGGGCTTGGCTGATATAATTATGGGTATTAAGATCAAGTGAGCGGACAATAATTTGATTCTTATCCAGTCGCACTATATTTAGAAAATTCTTAAGAAATTTAATCAATATAATTGTACACCCATGTCTACACCTTTTGATTCAAATTTGAAATTGTATCCTAATACTAAAAGAGCTGTTGATCAGCTAGAATACTCAAGAGTGATAGGTAGCCTGATATATGCCATGACATGCACTAGACCCGATATTGCATTTGCAGTGGGAAAACTTAGTAGATACATTAGTAATCCCAGTAGTGTGCATTGGCATGCTGTTAACCGAATACTTAGGTACTTGAGGAAAACGATAGACTATGGAATAGTCTATAATGGCTATCCAACAGTGCTGGAAGGATTCACGGATGCTAGTTGGATAACTAACCATGGAGATCACTCGTCCACGAGTGGTTGGATTTTTACTCTTGGAGGAGGAGCTATCTCATGGGGTTCTAAGAAGCAAACATGCATAACAGACTCAACCATGGCGTCAGAGTTTGTAGCATTGACTTCTTGTAGCAAAGAGGCAGAGTGGCTAAGGAATCTCTTGTTAGAGGTTAAGTATGGCCAAAACCTATGCCACTAATATCTTTGCATTGTAATAATGAAACAACTATATCACGGACCTATAACCATGTCTATAATAGAAAGTTCAAGCATGTAGGACTAAGACATAGCTGTGTCAAGTAGTTAATCACAGAAGGTGTGACTACCATTAGTTATGTAAAGTCAAATGAAAGTTTGGCTAACCCCTTAACAAAAGGATTTACAAGGGATTCGGTATGGAAAACATCAAAGGGGATAGGTCTTAAGCCCACTTAACATAATCACTCCTGGTGGAAACTCGACTCAACGCTTGAAGAAATATCAAGTCTTGAGTTCAATGAACCCAAGTACACCATATGTCGTGATTGCAAACACTTAGTTTTATTTCATTTTCATCCCAAGGTTGAAGTGCTTGGTACCTGTAATGTGAAAAGAAGAGGATGATTTAGTAAACTCTTAATAAGCTTACAACTGGGTTGTTAGGGTACTGTAAATTACAAGGGTACTCTCAATAAGCTTACCTATGTAAGTCTAGAATGTGGTGCCGTTTCCTATGAGTTCAAGGGCTTGACTCTAGAGCACTCATGAAACAGAGTATAGACACAAGGCCAATCCACGTGTCGGTTTGTTAATACTTGAGGTAACTTGTACTGTGCGTGAGATATGTCTAGTTAGTCGTATAAGATCGCTAGTTCAAAGACAAGTTTACTATGCCATCTTGACTAACTTTGAGATGTCTTTACTAAGTGAATGATTCAAATCGTACGATATCTTTACCTATGCATAAGGCTGCCAAGTGAACCAAGAGTCTTCATCTTGTGTTTTGAAAATGATGAGGGAATGTTGGGGAATTTTCAAAATGATTTTCAAAATTTATAGTTTAGTTTTTTGGTGTTTTCAAAACATTCCTTGTTTTTTTTTTTTTTAGAAAGCTTGAAATAAGCTTGGGGACTTTGTCCCACATTGGAAAGAGAGAAAAACATGGAGCAATTAATAAAGTGTTACATGGAATATTCCTTTAAATATGGAATTGTGGGGTGAAAGCTAGTGTTCATGCACTCACACCGCAAGGATAGTGCTTCGCACCATCGGCGCACGGGGCGTAGGCAGTGGGTTGTGTGGCGTTTGATGACGCACTTTGCACTACACATCAGCGCAAGGCGCCATGAGGGCGCTTTCTTATTTGCATCGAACAGGTTGGAGCGATGACGTGGATCCAACGTGGCATGGGTGACGTGGAATACAGTCAGCTTCGCGTGGTAGTGATGTGGTTTCCGTTGGTGATGTGTCAACCAACCGATCGAACGGTTGCGTGTCCGATCTGGAGCGGTTTGATCATAGCCGTTGATTAGAGATGCACGCAATCGTACAGATGAGATGGCACCCGATCGTAATCAGGTATGATCAGTCAATGCATCTATTCAGTGTGAGAATGATCTGCATCGTAGATCGTCGATCCGAAAGTCAAATCAGATCAAATGCGATCAAGAGACATGACCATTCAATCAGATGCATCAAGGTCTATAAATAGGCTGGGAAATCATCCATTTCAATCCCTCTAAAATTCAGAAAGCATTCCTACAATTCTCTCTCTCTCTCTCTCCCTCCCTCTTACTTTAGAGTTTTCGATCAAGAGTTTCTTAAGTGAGTTTATGTTTTTCTTATTCGCAATCAAATTATGCAGACTTGACTATCAGTATCTTGGTTTTCTTGATTATATCAAGAGTATTCTAATCTACTGTCGTCAGTGCAGACGCCGGTAGATTTGATCTTTAGATCAGGCTTCATTGTATCTTCGAAGCGAATTTGCTGCAACCCCTTGCACACATGTTGGTGGGTACAAAATATTGTCTTTAGAAAAGCAACTAAGTAACGCGACTTGAAGCACTAAATTTTTATTCTACATAGACAAGATCATCATTAAGTTTTGAAGACCCGAAGACCATCAATTGAAGAATTCAAAACGAATTGTTCCAGCATTCCGTCCGATGTGAGTCTCTTGGCGTTTGAAGCCAATCAACTGGGGACTTATGTGGGAGCCCGGAATGAGTTTGTCCCACATTGGTCTGAGAGACATCCACAACTCACTTTATAAGTTGATTAACTCCCCCTAACTGGCGTGAGGCTTTTTCTAAAGAATAACAAAACCATGAGGCTCTGGCCAAAACGGACAATATTGTGCTAGTCGGGTTGGGTTGGCAACTTCATTTGAGGTTTGTCCCACATGTAATCATTTGAGAACTTGAACTTGAGTCTGACCCTTTCCTCTTCTTCTTTTCCCAAATCGACGTTGTCTTGAGAAATTACATTCATACCAATATTCCATAACTAACTAACTTGACAAGTGTTTCCTTAATTTATTACTACTCAGCTCAATAAGCTTGTATACACTATAAAAAAAACCAACTTATTCGAGTTCGACTCATTAAAAATTAATTCAAAATCGACTCGTTATATAAACAAAATAAGTTTGAATGTAATTTTAAACTCGTCAAGTTATTAAACCAAAACTTAAACAACCTATTACTCGACTAGTTTTTAGCCCTAAATATCTATTTATTTATTTAAATAGTAGTATCAATATATTAAAATTCTTCATTACTCGTGATTTATTTGATTGTTTATTTGTTTATTTTCAAATTTTAATCAAGTTAATAAATAATCTGACTAATATTTCTGCAGCCGTCACTGTAATCACTGACTTGCTACTACTTCTTGCGTGGGCAAAGGCCAAACGAAAAGTTGATCGTTTGGAAAAGTATTTGTGATGCTTCCTTGTGTTTATTGGAGCAAAATAGACCAGACTAGTCAACAGTTCCACCAACAATTCAATTCATGGAAAAACCTTGTGTTGATCCTTGGTTCCACGTTGTCAATTCCATCAACTGTTCAAAACGAAGAAACCATAAAAGACTGATGATGGGTTTGCATTGCATGCACTCCAACTGTTCGATAATTTGCTTCTCTTAAAAAATCTTTGCACCCAGACAAAAACCCAGCATTTATTCTGTCCCATTTCCAAATTTTGTTTCTCTAATCTGTGTTTATGTTTGAAAAATGAATACCCATTTCTTCCCAAGCCCTTGTCTTTTCCTCATGATTGTAATTTTAAGCTAAATCCCAACATTTTTATGCGCCGATAACAATGAATACGCAAACTGCATCCAGGGGTTTCAATGTGCAAACTTTCCGAACATCGGTTATCCTTTCTGGGGAGGGAACCGGCCAGACTACTGTGGCGACCCGAATTTCAGGCTTTGTCAAGGTGATGCCCCACTGATCACAAGCCAGAGTAAATACCGAGTCCTTGCAATTGATACCACAACAAGGACTCTGACGAGTGTTAGAGAGGAATTCTGGGACAATACTTGCCCGGCGCAGTTCCAAAACACCACCTTGGATGCCACCCATTTCACCTATTTATCCGATTCCCAAAACCTTACGCTTTACTATGGCTGCCAGAGAATTTGGGCTAGTCAAACAACTGTTCCTGGTCAGCTCAATTGCAGCACAGATGGCGTGAACAACACAGTAAGTTTTGCGACAACCAGTGTCACATCTTCCGCAAACATCAACATTTCAACATGCAAGACGAGTGTCATTGTTCCCGTTAATCAAACAGAAGCCATGGCTTTGCAAGCAATTCAATAAATGTAAGACAAGTTATTGGCAGTGGTGTTGGGTTGAAGTGGGATGCAGATAATACTCTGTGTGACCAATGTGTTGAATCGGGTGGAACATGTGGGTCCAACTCGAGTAGTTTGCCATTGCCCAGATCAATCTCATAAAACTCCCTGCAAAACAAGTCAGTCAAAGCCGAACCGGTATGAGCTCCCTCTAATCTTGTTCTGTTTTCTTTAGTTGTAAGATAAAATGATTTGCTTTGGTCTGATCTTCTTTTAGAGGTTTCCATAGAGTCCAAATTGCAAGGGATCTGGTTTTCCATGTTATCAGACTTTGAAAATCATAAACTTAAAAATTTGGATGAGAGATGGTAAGCAAATTTATTTTTAAAAAATTGGTCATCCTAGAATTATTTGTAATAACTTATGGAATGGAAAATAAGATTTTGCATCTCACTTGAGTTTGAATGTTGCATCTTTCATTCATTGCTTTAAATAAATAGTTGTTTGGGTGGGAATATCCAAAGCTTTCCAAGCCTCATATCATAGAAAATCCTCCCATTTTAATCATAGAGAATGTCCAAATGACTTTTTACTTCTTAAGGCCATGATTGGATATGGATTTGCAGAGAAAATTTGTGGAGAGAATGGGGAGAAAAAAGGAAAAGCTAAAAAGAAATTGAATTGAAAGAAGCTAAATTTATTTCCAATTCATCCAAGAAACAAGAGAACAGCATGCCGGGGAACTTGATTCAGTAAAAAATGATAGACAGCAATAATTTTGAACAAAATGGTTCCCCCCAAAGAAAGTAAGCTCAACTTGCCATATTCACTTTCTATCACAATGTTTCCTGATGCTGTAGCAGTGTCTCATGATAATCTTCCTTGAACATTATACTACGTCATAGATGTAAATTTTAAGTATATATAGAATCATTTGGGGAATTACATAGAACCATTGTCTTGTCCATCTGAAGGTGACACTAATTTTCCCTTTATCTTGCAGGATCAACCTCCTGTTTTCATCTGGGGATCAAATTAATATTAACCGTAGGTAAGATGAGAATCAAGACTACTCTTGCTCATTGGAAGCCAAACTCTTCATAATTTAAAATGAACAAAACTGGAATTTTATCATCTCCCAATCTCAAGACTCATTCTTCTATGCTTTATTTTATCTTATATATGCAGCATTCTCAGTCATTATGGCTATAGCACGCTTAATCACAATAATCTTCTTCTGCCTTAGAAGACAGTTCACATCATTGGGTAATGCGGTGGCATTCTGGAAGACAGAAAGTGCAGATGATCAAAATGTTGAAGCATTTATAAGGAATCACAGATCTCTTGCTCCAAAGCGGTACAGGTATTTAGATATTAATAAAATAACCAACTCATTTAAAGATAAACTAGGTCAGGGAGGGTATGGTTCTGTATACAAAGGAAAGCTATCTGATGGCCGTCTTGTGGCAGTCAAGGTCCTCAGCCAGACTGAGGGAAATGGACAAGAATTTATTAATGAAGTTGGTAGCTTCAGTAGAACTTCTCATGTCAATATAGTCAATCTTTTGGGTTTTTGTTTTGAAGTGAAAAGAAGAGCTCTAATTTATGAATTTATGGCCAAAGGATCGTTGGACAAGTTCATTTGCAACGATGAATCTGTGAGTACAAACTGTCGCCTGGAATGGAGTATATTGTACCAAATTGCAATTGGCATTGCACGAGGGCTAGAGTACTTACACTGGGGTTGTAGCACGAGGATTGTGCATTTCAATATAAAGCCTCACAATATTCTCCTTGATGAAGATCTCCACCCAAAAATATCAGATTTTGGTCTAGCTAAACTATGCCAAACAAAACAGAGTACCATATCAATGTTGGGTGCAAGAGGGACTGTCGGATATATTGCTCCAGAAGTGTTTTCTAGAACCTTTTGCCCAACCTCTCATAAATCCGATGTCTATAGCTTTGGAATGATGGTTCTTGAAATGACTGGGGCAAGAGATCAGAAAGTTGGAGTAGTCCAGACAAGTGAAAAATACTTTCCACACTGGATTTATGAGCATCTGGAGCATGATAAGGATCTAACACTGCATGACGTTGTCACTACCAAAGAGGAAGAAGAAACAGTGAGGAAGATGATCTAAGTGGGGTTGTGGTGCATTCAGACCAGTCCATCAGACCGCACACCAATGAGTAAGGTGGTGGAGATGCTGGAAGGAAGCCTTCAGTCCTTGCAAATTCCTCCAAAGCCTTACATGTTTGCCCCTACAAGGGCTGACCCATCAGCCCAAGACTCTTCCAACTCATTATGGACAATGACAACGGTGGATGAAATGTCAGAAGGAAGCCTTCAATGTATGCAAAATTCACCAATACCCTCTCATGTTTTCTACTGTAGGGTCTGGCTAGTTTGCTTGAGACTCTTCCAAGTCATGGCCGTTACAGGCTACAACCCGGGCTCCTTGGGCAACTGCTTGAGCACTTTCAGCTGCCAAAATTGCCTAGGTGATGCTCTCTTGAGGAAAACAATCCATCAGATTGGCCATCGATGATTAAGGTGGTGGATATGTTGTCAAGAAGCCTCCAAACTTGGCAAATTCCACCCAAGTGTTTCTTGTTTTCACCTGCAAGGTCAGCGAAAGATTCCTCCTAATTATTGTCAGTAACAATGGAGGGCAGAGAAGGGGAGGAAAAGGAGAGAAGCTTCTTCATTGAGCAGAGCAAGAGTGTAAGAGAGCCCTCTTAACATCTTTCTTTCTTTCTTCTTTTGTTTCTTTCTTTATTTATTTATTTACATGTTTTCTGCTTCTTAATAGAAAGTGTGGCATTTCCCAACCGTAAGGCTTCTCATGCGTCCCTCGTGACAAAATTCAAGTTACGGAAATAACCTCTTTAAAAATGGGATAACTACGTATATCTTACATTTCCTTAAAACTTTGCTTTACCAGTAATCTCATGCACTGGTTATTTTTACTCACTAATCTGTTATGTACTTCAAAACTTCTTAAGAATTTCAATTGAGATTCAAAGATGGTTGTTTCAAAGTTTGATGTTGAAGTTTGTAGAAATAGTTTAGATGGTCCACAAGCTACAAAAATGTATACAAAGTTTTACAAACCTGAAAAGTCTAACATGAGCAATGAGAAGAAAGGGCTCACAGCTTATTAAATAAGCTTGAAAAGTCTTTGATGTTAACAATTTAACAGCATCTCCAACTCAACTCTGTTAAAACCAACATTTCCTATTCAAAAAGGGGTTAATTTCACTTTCTACCCTTGAACTATTAACAAATTATCTACTCAGTCATCAAATTTTCAATTGAGCCTACTAAGTTCCTTAAAGATATTGGTGATCCAACCTAATTATCATGCCTAACTAAATATCATTCTAGTAGATAAATAGTGAATTTGAATGGTCTCAAATCCACGGGATAACCATTTATGATGAGAGAAATCCTAATTCACAAAGGAAAACACTTAATTAATTAGTCTAATTACTTGCTAAACACAAAAAAACTAATAAGTTGTCATAAATTTTAAATGGTGAAAACCAGTAAAAATGTGTCAAAATATGTAAAACCAAAAACATTCTTATACAGTTACTATAATATATAGATACTACCTCCCTCCCAAAATATTGGTCTTTTTTTGGAGAATTTAACTTTTTTTTAATAGTACAATTATTACACTTTAAAAATATTAACTTGTCAAAACTACCCTTTGATTTAAAATTAAAATAGTAAAAATAAAATTGAGAATATCAATTGTTATAATTATATTTTTTGTGTAGATTAATGTTAATGAATTTAAAACAATGGCAAAATAAGAAATTTATCCTATTTTAGTCTTTCATTTTTTAGAAAGAACTAATATTTTAAGATTATAAAAAATAAAATAAAAAATATATATTTTGCGAGGGATGGAGTAAGTCTCTATCAATTCAGCTGCTCTCGGTCAAGTGACTTGTCAGTAATCACTGACCAGGGAAGGGCCAAGAAAGTTCATCCTTTGGAAAAGTATTTCCAATTTGTTTAGTTTGATCTGGTCGTTACTAAGCTCCTGAAGCTTCTGTTTTTACTAGAAAAACTTGTGTTTATTGGACAAAAATACTAATCAACAGTTCCAACCATAAAAGACTTTAATGAGTTTGCATTGGCTGCCCTGCAATTTTTCGATAATTTGCTTTTTATTTTTTTTTTATTCCTTTGAAAAAATCGTTTCTATAAAAATACCTTGCACCGAGACAAAACCCAGCATTTGTATGGTTGCATTTCCAAATTTTGGTGAGCTCTATCTGTCTGTATCTGTAAGAATGAATCCCCTTCTCTTTCCAATCTCTGTTACTTTCTTCATGATCATAATTTTAAGCCAAATCCCCACATTTTCGTGTGTCCAAAACGAGCAATACACAAACTGCGGTAAGGCGTTTCAGTGTGCAGACATTCCGAACCTCGTTTACCCTTTCTGGGGAGGGAGCAGCCCAGATTACTGTGGCCACCCGAGCTTCCGCCTAAACTGCACAGGCGATGCGCCACTTATCACAATCCAAACAAGACCATATCGAGTCCTTACAATCAATGATTCAACACAAATTCTCAAGGTCGTTAGAGAGGAATTCTGGGAAAATATTTGCCCTACAGAGTTCGTTAATGCCACTGCAGATAACACCCCTTTCACCTATATATCCTCCCAGGACCTCATGCTCTACTACGGTTGCGTGAGACTTCCTGCTACAACCATTCCTGGCCAGTTTGATTGTAGCGTTGATGGCACGACCAACACACTAGGTTTCCCGAGTTTGACAACCGCCGCGAACATGACCCTCGTTACGTCTTGTCACAAGGGTGTCAGTGTTCAAGTTAATCAAACAGAAGCCGCGGCTTTTGCTGCATCTTTAACAAGTAATCGAACTTCAGTAAATGTGACACAAGTTCTTGACAGTGGTGTTGAGTTGCAGTGGGATGTTAATAATAGTATCTGTGACCAATGCATCGGATCAGGAGGAAAGTGTGGATCCAACACTAGTTCTGGGTTGTTTGCTTGTTATTGCTCGGATAAACCTTATGCATTTACCTGCAACAAAACTCAAAACGGAGCCGGTATGTGCCCCCTTCTAACCTTATCACTCTTTGTTTAGTGTAATACAGTTATATATCGACTGATATTAGACAGTCTAGGATCACTAGACCTTTATCGAAGTAATTTCAAACTGTTCTATGGGAATTGAGACTAGGGTGGGATTGCTTGTTTTTAATCATAGAGAATGTCCAAATTCCATTTTAGAACTCTTAGGTTGTGTTTAAATTTTAAATTTGAGTAGCTAGTTGTGAAGAAAATGGAAAAGGAGAGGGGAAATTGCTACTCCGTAAATTTTTGTCACTTTTTCCATCCATTTCCCTTTCCTTCCACAAATCGCCACTTAAATCTAAGATTAAAATACAACCTTAAGGCCATGATTGACTATAGATTTGTGGTGAGAATGTGTGTGTGTAGTGGAGCATTTTCATTTCTCTTGATAATTTCAAAATCCAAACATAGCATAAAGCTAAAAAGAGAAAAGCATGTTGGAAAACTTAACTCCATAAAAACTGATAAACAGCTATTATAATTTCAAACTAAAGGGTTTCCCTAAGAAAGTAAGATCAACTTGCAATATTCAATTTACATCACCATGTTTCCTGATGTTGTGGCAGTGTGTTATCATAATCTCCCTTGAACATTATAATACATCAAAGATGTACTTTTTTTATTATATAGCATCATTGAGGGCTAATTATTTAACACCATTCTCTCTTGTCCATCTGGAGATGCCGCTAAATTTCTCTTTATCTCGCAGGATCAACCAATCGTTTTAATCTGGGGATCAAATTAACCATAGGTAAGATGAGAATCAAGATAGCTCTTGGTCATTGGAAGCCAAATTCTTCATAATTTGCAATCAACAAAACTGGAATTTTATCATGTCTTTGCCCCTCTAATTGGTTGGAAGATATCTCTAGATGAACTTAAGCTCTCTGTTCAACCTTAAGCCCCATTAGAGAGAAGAATTGACTGATATTATTATTTCCCAATCACAAAACTCACCACTTCTATGATTTATTTTATATATGCAGCATTCTCAATCATTGTAGCTGTAACATGCTTAATCACAATAATCTTCTGCCTTAAAAGACGGTTCACATCATCAGCTAATCCAGTGGCTTTCTGGAAGAAGGAATGCGTGGATGATCGAAATGTTGAAGCATTTATAAGGAATTACGGATCTCTTGCTCCAAAGCAATACAGGTATTCAGATCTTAAAAAAGTCACCAGCTCATTCAAAGATAAACTAGGTCAGGGAGGGTATGGTTCTGTATACAAAGGAAAGCTATCTGATGGCCGTCTTGTGGCAGTGAAGGTGCTAAGCCAGACCGAGGGAAATGGACAAGAATTTATTAATGAAGTTGCTAGCATCAGTAGAACTTCCCATATCAATGTAGTTAATCTTTTGGGTTTCTGTTTTGAGACTAAAAGAAGAGCTCTAATTTATGAATTTATGGCCAACGGATAATTGGACAAGTTCATTTGTAATGATGAATCTGTGAATACTAATTGTCGCTTGGAATGGAGTACATTGTACCAAATTGCAGTAGGCATTGCAAGAGGGCTAGAGTACTTACATCGAGGTTGTAGCACAAGGATTGTGCATTTCGATATAAAGCCTCACAACATCCTCCTCGATGAAAACCTCCGCCCTAAAATATCAGATTTTGGTCTTGCTCAACTATGTCAAACGAAACAAAGTATCATATCAATGTTTGGTGCAAGAGGGACTGTTGGATATATTGCTCCGGAAGTGTTTTCTAGAACCTTTGGCCAAGTCTCACATAAATCTGATGTCTATAGCTATGGAATGATGGTTCTTGAAATGACTGGAGCAAGAGATCAGAAAGTTGGAGTAGTCCAGACAAGTGAAAAATACTTTCCACATTGGATTTATGAGCTTCTGGAACATGATAAGGATCTAAGCCTTCATGGTGTCGTCACTACCACAGAGGAAGAAGAGACAGTGAGGAAGATGATCTTGGTGGGCTTGTGGTGCATTCAGACCAATCCATCAGACCGGCCACCAATGAGTAAGGTGGTGGAGATGTTGGAAGGAAGCCTTCAGTCCTTGCGAATTCCTCCAAAGCCTTACTAGTTTCCTCCTACAAGGGCAAACCCATCAACCCAAAACACTTCTAACTCATTATGGACAACGAATATGGTGGAAGAAACGCCGGAAGATGGCCTACAATATTAGGAATTTTCGCCAGGTCATAGTTGTTACACCCAGCAGCCCGGGTGCCCTGGGTAATTGCATGAGCCCTTTTAGATTCCAAAATGCCCAAGGCAATGCTCTGCCGAGGAAAACAATTTTGTTCATTCATCTGACAAGCAAGTAATTAAAACTCTTCTCTCTGATTGATTAAAATATTGAAGTGGGTGAACAAAATTCTACTATAGTAGCGGATATATGGTCGCTTAGTCAATATTTTGATTATCTTTGTGTATCTAAGGTCAAGCAAATGGATGTTAAGCCAGCACATGATTTGGCGCAGTCTGTAAATAACTTTCTCACTTAATATGATGCTTGTTATTTGTTGCTTTCTCCCAAAAAAAAAAAAATAGAAAAAAAGAAAAAAAGAGTTCAGGATGGATCCCATCTAAAACAGTAAAACCAACTGCTTTAACTAATCAAAGGGTCCCTGTTTTAACTAATCAAAGGGTCCAGTTTTATTCACTCACCTGTGAAGTAAGCTAAACTCTCTCATGAGCCATGGCTAATACCACCCAAATGTCATGTTTAGGCAACTTTGGTTGGTTGCACACTCACCTCTTTCTGTTTTTGTATTTTTTTTTTTTTTTGAATGGCACAAATGGCTTCTTTTTTTTTTTCTCTCTATGTTTTTTTTTCTTTTTTTTTCTTGTTTTGCTAAATTGAATGGCTTCAAATAGACATTTCCATAATTAAAATGACTATTCTCCGATAATTATTTGCGTCATGTGATGATAAAATTTTAGTGATTTGTGATTTTACTACGATAGGTATTGAATTTCTATAAAATTCATCCACAATTTATTGATTTTTTTACAATGTTATTTGTAATATTTGAATCAATAATTTGATCTCTCCATTAATTTTGGTTGGTCTAGTTGTTTCATGAACTCTTTATGTACTTATTCTATGTCAAGTATCTTGATCGTAATCACTGACGAACTTGTCAAGAAAATCAAGGAAAAGTTATTTGGAGTAGTATTTCATCAATTTATTACTATATTAGTTAGTTTCTCCTCAAATTTATTACTATATTAGTTATTTAGTTTGATCTGGCCATAACCAAAGCTTTCCTTCTGAATTCCAAGTTTACATGATGATGAAGTAGATTCCTCATCAAAAACCTTTGTTTATTAGAGCAAATAGACCTGTCCAAATGAATAATTAACCCTACTATGGCAAGTCAAATCCATCAACAATTAAAGACAAAATAGCTATTTTCACCAACATGCCCTCAACTATTAACAAATATTACTTTACTCCCTCATCTATAAACACATACATTTTGACTCCAACTATAAAAAAATGCATCACTTTCACCCCTTACAGACGGTTTTCAAATCCCTCCAAAAAGGAGCTATATTTGTATAATTTTTATAATTGAGAGTCAACATATATGGGTTCATGGATGAGGGAAGTAAAATGATATTCACTAATAAGTGAGGGGTTTTAGTGTAATTAACCCAAAACAAAAAGAAACCATGAAAGCCTTGATGGGTTTGCGTGTCTGCATTCCAACTGTTCGCTAATTTGCTTCTGCAAAAACCCAGTATTTGTATTGTTACATTTCCAAATTTTGTAGCTCTCTATCTGTTTGTATCTGTGAAAAAAATGAATCCCCATCTCTTCCCAAGCCCTTGTCTTTTCTTCTTGATCGTAATCTTAAGCCAAGTCCCAACATTTTTGTGTGCGGATGACAAGCAATACACAAACTGCAGAGAGTTGTTTCAGTGTGCAAACATTCCAAACCTCAGTTATCCTTTCTGGGGAGGTAACAGGCCAGACTACTGTGGCCACCCAAGTTTCGAGCTAAATTGGCGAGGTGATGCCCCACTGATCACAATCCAGACAAGACCACACCGAGTCCTTGCAATCAATAACACGGCACAGATTCCGACGGCTGTCAGGGCTGAATTCTGGAACAATTCTTGTCCGGCAGAGCTCCATAACGCTACCTTGGATACCGCTCATTTCAATTATTCATCCAATACCCAGGACCTGATGCTCTACTACGGTTGCCAGGCACCTTCAAATGGTGTCAGCCCCAGTCAATTCGTTTGCAGCGTAAATGGCACAAATAACACAGTAGGTTTTGCGGTGAACAGTGTCACATCCACCTTGAAGGTCAACGTTTTGACATGCCAGAGCGGAGTCACAGTTCAAGTTAATCAAAGAGCAGCTCAGACTTTAGAAAATTCAACTTCAAATGTAACACAAGTACTTGACACTGGTTTTGGGTTGCAGTGGAGAGCAAATACTACTGACTGTAACCAATGTGTTGGATCGGGCGGAATATGCAGGTCCAACTCAACTTCCGGATCATTCGTTTGCTATTGCACAGACCAACCTTGTGCAATTACCTGCAGAACTGGTATGAGCCCCTCAATCTTTGTTACTTTTTGTTTGGTTGTTAGATAACTATCCTTTTTTTATTTTCTTTTTTTTACTCTTACGATCTTTGGAGAAAGATAGCTATAATTTTGATAGTTGCTTTGCTTGGGTGAAATCACAACACACTGGTTGATCCATTGACCAGTTTCCAAGAAAAATTTGAGGGTGAAGAATCTGTTTCTTAGCGCACACAAAAAAAAATTACATAAAATGGTCAATTTGTCTATGTTCATTTTCCTAACAGGCCTTTCTCTGTGACACTAGACTCACCAAACCCTCTCACCCTTTTGACTTGGCCATGTCCAATGACCCCTTCAAAAAAAAAAAAAAAAATCCGAATCCTCCCCCTTTGAATTTTGTTCGGATCTATGAATTTGAATGAAATGATTTGACACTATTCATTCAAAAAGAATGACTACATTTTAGATTTGACAGTTTAGATATGGATTTCAAGTTTGAATTTGAGAAGTTTTAAAAAAATTCCATGCACGAATCCTCCCCTTTGAATTTTGTTCAGATTTATGAATTTGAATGAAATGATTTGACACTATTCATTCAAAAAGAATGACTCCATTTTAGATTTGACAGTTTAGATATGGATTTCAAGTTCGAATTTGAGAAGTTTCTCACAATGGATTTGAAATAACAATATAAAATTAGTTATTTGAAATCCTTCATTGCTAAGAGTACAAATTCTACAAGAATCCTAATAAAATTACTCCTCTTTTATCTCTAATTCATCTTCTTCTTTAGTTTTTCAACTCACATATAACAGCTTAATTTCCTATATTTTTATAAAATTCTACCTCAAATTCCTTCATTTGAAATCCATCTATCCAAACAGAGAGTCAATATTTTTCTTTGCATGTGTCTTCTTCTCAAATTAACTAAAACTCCTTATCATCTCAGACATCAAAAATTGCATCATTGCCCTATTATCTTGTCATGATGACCAAAGAGAAAGTGTCAATGGCAAAAAGGTACTTTGTTAGGGAGGGGTTGCTTGATTGAATATAAGATAGATAACAAGAAACACCTTATCTTAACTGTGATATGAATTTAACACATACATACCACACAATTGTCCAGTAACTCTAGTTTTGAACCATTTCTGATCCACATGTTAATGTTTCCCCCCAAGAAAGAAAGTTCAACTCGCATGAAAATCTTCCTACAACATCATTATAATTCATCACAAATGTTTCCTGATGCTGTGGCTGTTACAGTGTAGCATGATAATCTTCCTAGAACATTATAATACATCATAGATGTAAGCTTTAAGTATATAGCATCATTTAGGGATTAATTATATAGCACCATTCTCTCGTCTATCTGGGAGGTGTCACTAATTTTCTCTTTACCTTGCAGGATCATCAACCTATTCTTTTCAACAGGGGATCAAATTAACCATAGGTAAGATGAGAACAAAGATAAACCCTCTCTTCCTAGCATTTCAGTAAACATGGTCATGGGAAGCCAATCTCTTCATAATTTTTGTCATCTCTTTGCCATTCTAATTGTTTGGAAAAGATCTCTAGATGGGCTTAAGCTCTCTGCTCATTGTTAAACCCAATTAGAGAGAAGAAATAATTGACACTACTATTTCCTAATCACATGATTAACCACCTCTATGCTTTACTTTTGGAGCATTCTCAGTCATTGTAGCTCTGGCTGTAATGTTCTTAATCACAATAATCTTCTACGATAAAAGACAGTTCACATCATCAGTTAATGTGGTGGCCTTCTGGAAGAAGGAAACCGTGGATGATCAAAATGTCAAAGCATTTATAAAGAATCACAGATCTCTTGCTCCAAAGCGATACGGGTATTCAGATCTTAAAAAAATAACCAGCTCATTCAAAGATAAACTAGGTCAGGGAGGGTATGGTTCTGTATACAAAGGAAAGCTATCTGATGGCCATCTTGTGGCAGTGAAGGTCCTAAGCCAGACCAAGGGAAATGGACAAGAATTTATTAATGAAGTTGCTAACTTCCCATATCAATGTAGTTAATCTTTTGGGTTTCTGTTTTGAGACTAAAAGAAGAGCTCTAATTTATGAATTTATGACCAACGGATCGTTGGACAAGTTCATTTGCAATGATGAATCTGTGAATACTAATTGTCGCTTGGAATGGAGTACATTGTACCAAATTGCAGCAGGCATTGCAAGAGGGCTAGAGTACTTACATCGAGGTTGTAGCACAAGGATTGTGCATTTCGATATAAAGCCTCACAACATTCTCCTCGATGAAAACCTAAGCCCTAAAATATCAGATTTTGGTCTTGCTCAACTATGTCAAACGAAACAAAGTATCATATCAATGTTCGGTGCAAGAGGGACTGTTGGATATATTGCTCCGGAAGTGTTTTCTAGAACTTTTGGCCAGGTCACATATAAATCTGATGTCTATAGCTATGGCATGATGGTTCTTGAAATGACTGGAGCAAAAGATCAGGAAGTTGAAGCAGTCGAAACAAGTGAAAAATATTTTCCACACTGGATTTATGAGCAACTGAAACATGACAAGGATCTAAGACTTCATAGGGTTGTCGCTACCAGAGAGGAAGAAGAGACAGTGAGAAAGATGATCCTAGTAGGGTTATGGTGCATTCAGACCAATCCATCAGACCGGCCACCAATGAGTAAGGTGGTAGAGATGTTGGAAGGAACCTTTAAGTCCTTGCAAATTCCTCCAAAACTTTTCTTGTTCTCTACTGCAATCTCTGACCCATCAGCCCAAGACACTTCCAACTCATTATGGACATTGAATATGGTGAAGAACCTGTCAGAAGGAAGCCTTCAATCTATGCAAATTTCAGCAATGCCTCTCTTGTTTTCTACTGCAAGGTCTAACCAGTTAGCCTAAGACTCTTCCAAGCAAGGTTTCAAAAAACG
This sequence comes from Camellia granthamiana, assembly GCA_036172215.1. Classification (NCBI taxonomy): domain Eukaryota; kingdom Viridiplantae; phylum Streptophyta; class Magnoliopsida; order Ericales; family Theaceae; genus Camellia; species Camellia granthamiana. The sequence goes on along the minus strand of CM069906.1, from coordinate 15,427,301 downwards.
GTTACGGTTGCTGTAAGGGTTGCTGTAACGGTTGCGGTGATGTGGTTACGGGGTGTAAAGGCTGTAGCATAACTGTTGTGGTAACCAGAACCGTAAATTTTTTTATTTTTCACACAATTTGAAAAAAAAAAAACTTACCAAATACACATATTTTTTTTGTTTTTCAGAATCACATTTATTAGGGTTTAAAATAGATTTTGATCAATTTTTATTAGTTTTTAAGTATGATCCGACATATTTTATATTTTTAAATCACTATAAAATGAGTTATTTATATATTATTTCAATAGTTAATAACTTTCTATGTCATAAATCCATATTGTACCTCTTATTTTTATTTATTTTTCAAAAAATAATTGATTTTAAATGTCTACAAAATTATTTTTGACCAATACTTGAACTAACTAAATAAAAAATATTTACAATTATTAAATGAAATGATTATAAAAATAAAAATTGAGACAAACAAAAATTATTTTTGAGCTACTGAACATTGCAGAATGTGTATAATGTATATTTTGTAAATTTTTTTTTTTTTTTTTTTTTTTTTTGGTGGAACGAAAGCTATTCAGAATATTCTAAATGTGTATAATGGTGTGTAACGGGCCGTTACGGTATTGCTATGGCCATTACGTAACACTGAAACGGCCGTTACACGTGTGAATTTCCGTCACACCGCAAAAGCAGGTGTAATGGGTAGTGCTTACTGCTGCAACCGCTACGTAACACCGCTTTTTAAAACCTTACTTCCAAGTCATAGTTGTTACAGTCAGTAGCCCAGGCGCCTTCGGCAACTGCATGGGCACTTCCAGCTACCAAATTGCCTAGGTGATGCTCTCCAAAGCCATAGCTTAATCTAGTGACTACCCAAATGTTAAGTTTAGGCAACTTTTCTATGTTGCACACTACAATTGTGATTGATCTCTACAACTGTGATCAATCAGAGTGGCCCAGCGCATTGATTCCAAGGTGGAGCATTCTTCGAGTTCTGTGAGTCTTGATTTGCTATTTTTAGTCCAATAACCTTCCAAACGTTTGTTTAGCAAGTTTGAATAGCTCAAAGTTGTGTGCAAGGCCTTGGTATGCCACAGATAACACTTTGGAGATTTTAGGTTCTTGTAAAAGGCTCAAACTATGGTAACTTCTCAATCGGTTAGCCCCCAAGTCTAGTTTTATCTATTTTTGTGCAATCAAGTGCAGCATTATCATCCAATGGAGACTTTTTGGCAAGCGTTATCAAATCATATAGATTGATCAAATAGTTGTCTTTTTATCGTCTTGCTCGATCTTGTAATGTAATCTGTTTTTATTGGGTGTGTTTCATGGTTTGTACTGACCTAGGTTGGTCCTATCATAGATGGTTTTTTTACGTTGTTTGGTCCTTTCTTAGCTTGGTCCTGCCACAACATTGCCACACTTTGAATTCAAGGCAGATTAGAAGTTTCTAGTCCAGAATTAATGCATTTTGGAGTTCTTCTGACCATCCTTAGCAGCCATAACACATCAGATCCATCCCAGTTCATAATTTATAATTCCATAAGTATAAAAGCAAATATTTTTCTTGTAGAATTATCCTAGGTAGAATAAAAACTAAATTCAAAATGAATCACTAAATTGGTCATTAATGCTTACGTCAAAAACAAATGAAGAGAAAATGGAACCAGTGTAGAACTAATCAAAAACAAAGATGCTTTAGTTGTATGTAATTAAACTCATCACTAGAACAATGGGAAGTGATCATATAGGTTATAAGGGATTAAAAAAATAAAATGACTGCATCAGTATCAGTCAATAAAAAAAAATTATTTATTTTATCACTCATTATTTGGCTCACTGGACCGACTAATCTGGGGAATCAATCCCACCATTCACTAGGGATGCCCAATTAAAGTAGAGGCAAAGTCCCAGACTAGCCCCAAGAAATTGTTTCCACTTAGGAAGTTTTGAACATGAGAGCTTAAAGGAAGCATGCCCCCAGGCCCCAGGTACAACGCCTGAGACCTTACAGATACAATACTGATTGTTAGATCACCAATTAGCTAAGTGAAGAGAACTTTAGACTATCTGAACTAAGTTTGTGTGGCTTAGAGAAACGAAGTGCGACAAGTTTCTAAGACTTAACACTCCCCAGACGTGGAGATGATAGAAAAAAGAAAAAAAAAAATTTTAAAGAAAACAGAGAGAACGAGACCCAAGACTTAGAATTTGACTCCAGAGACCACCCAAGACCCAATTTTGATAAATCTATCAATTGTCCCAAAAGCTTAAGCTAGTTAGAAAACGAACCCAACAATGTATATTAAGATAACACTGATGAAGCAAATTATTTGGAAAGAATGGGTTATAAGGAAAAACTCATATTCATATCAGCTCATTGTCAAGATTTCAGCAAACCACTAAAAACAGATTGTGAGTGAGTAGGAAGCTTCAAGATAAGTTCCCCATATCTGAAAAGAGCAATGAGCTTCTGATATTGTCTACAGATCCCCTAATAGGAGGTATCACAATCTCAGTAGTTTACTAATAGTGCTAATGATGAGAATTTCTAAAGCAGATTCCAAAATAATAATAACAATAATAGAAACAATGAAAGCAGAAATTCCTACTGAAATTGTCTTTATCAATAAGCAATTCTAATACTGAAAAAAACAAAACCCAATTCGAGTTGGTGGGTATCAGATTCTTCAATTGTTTGAAAATTTGAAGATCCAGGGGTTAAATTATTGATTCCTACGGAGAGAAATACAATACAGTAAAGAGAAATTCGCGAAAAAGATAAGGTTTTGCTTACCAAGAACTGAAGTGCTGTCCATCATCAATCTTGTAACCCTAAAACATTCTCTCTCTCTGTTGCTCTATCTCTCCTCATTTTATGGTGCGGAAACGGAATGTCTTGTAAAAATATATTAGGGGACCTATAGTTGGGTTTTGAGAAATGTTTTTTAAACACTTTTTCTTCTTTTTTTTTGAAATTTTGTTGTTGGAAAAAAATAGTTAAATCTCAGACAAAATTTATTTTTAAATATTTTTAACTTAGAAAGCCTAAAAGAAATAAAAAGGTCTAATTTTAAAAAATAATGTGTGTTTGGTTTTAGTTTTTGAATTAATTTTTTTGAAAATTGAATTTTTTAATTTTCATATTTTTTTGTTTTTAGTGAATATTTCTAAAATTTTAAGTATGTTTTTACTTTTTTAGATGTACCTTACTTAGATGTATTTAAAAAGTAAAAAAATTGTGAAAAAATATTTTAAAAAATTAATAAATAGATAAAAATATGAAAAATATATTGAATTCTCGTGTTTTTTTTATATTTTTGGTATTTAGTGAATTTTTAAAATATTTTTTTCACAAAAATTATACTTTTTATGGTATTTATGTTAAGTGTGTCTAAAAATTTTAAAAATTACTTAAAATATTTAAGAAATTCAATAAAATAAAATAAAAAAGAAAAAAATAAGAAAGTAAAATTTTTTGAAAACTGTTTTTGAAAAACCAAAAATAAGTTTTTTTAATTTTATGAACTTTTTTGAATTTAATTTAATTTTTAAAATCGTAAGATCTTTTTATCTATCTAAAACGACCTAGTTGAATTTACACAACTTAGTTTATAAGTCTTTATTTTTTTCACAATTTAGAAAATAATTTTACCTAAAAATAAACACCTAATAATATTTATAATTTTTTTAAAATTATATCTCTTTGCCAAAAAATTAAATGAAAATAATAAGTTTTTTTATTTTATTTTTCTCACTAAACTAGTTTTTGAAAACATTTTAGAAAAAAGGATTACAGAAATTAAACCAAACAAGTTTTAACAAAAATCTAAAAATGTCACAAAAAAGTTTATAATATGTGGTAAAAATGTATTTGTCAGTAATATGAGTTAGATTGCTTAATTTAAATTAACTTGCGCAAATTATCTGGTCCACCTTTTAACCTAGAATTTCATATACACATAATCACATGCAAATTACACGAATTAGTTAAAATTGAGTGTTCTTTTTGTAAAGATCAAACTTAAAACCTCGAGAGAAATTACCTATAATTGAGAGCCACTTGGCCACCACCAAGACATTAGGGGAAGCAAAATCATGCACATGCACATATCACTATTTCATTTCTGAAACATTTTCACATGATTCTTCAAAGAAATTTAAGGTCACATAACAGCATATGCAATCTGAACTATGTAGGTATATAAACTTTGCAATTGAAGGGCACACACACAATCTCTCTCTCTCTCTCTCTCCCTGTATGCCCAAGAAAAACTAAGACATTGTTAAGAGTAAATTGACTCTGCAGTCATGGACTAACACTAGAACCGACTTTTCTAGTCAAGAACTTGATAATTTAACTAGAAAAACAACAAAAATTTACACACAACCCACACACCAAAACAAGTCAAATTGGAACACGAGCTTTAACAAATTGAATCACTGAAGAATTTAGGCCAATAAGGATGAAGGCATATACGCTACGCATCACATGTTCTTGGACTCATCATCGTCGGTAGGATGGCAAAGAGTTCCAAACATCCATATTGTGAAGTGACCATAATTGTGGCAGTATGTGATGTGGTGGACGGTGTGGTAGCCCGTGCCCATTACAGGCCAGAGTTTTGCGTTGATGCAGTCGTGAATGTTTACCGTCCATAGTAACTCCAAAAATACGAGGAATATATGTGTTTTGAAATGCATTGGCACTAGGAAGAGCGCTATAACGGCGGTAGCGCCTGCAGTACCCCATCCAATGGGTGGAATGCCAAACAAACCTGATACAAAAGGAGATGAATTAGTTTATTTAGATACATAGGGGCAAAGGTGCAGATTATATGATCCATTTATGGTTTTTTTATATTTTGAGTTGGTGCAGCTTCTGTTAGGGGAGGGGTGTTTTTGGTTTTTACTTTATGATGATCAGTTTTTAGCTAAAAAGCTGCACCAAACAGGCCTATAGACCAAGCTTTCAACTATGAGGATGCTCAGAAACATGAAAAATCGAGCATAGAGATTGTGTTTCAACGGCAACTGAAGAAGAAGATCCACCCTTCAGTCAAGCTGTCTCCAGGGACTGAGGGGTGAGGGAGTAATCACCAATGAGATATACATTAGCCAACAACAAGAAGAAGCAAGTTTAAATCTTAGTGATATATCAAGATTCTAAGCACAATTGATTATCCACCAAAATCTTTATTACACCATGTCAGAAATTGTTTGAATGGCAAGAATCAAAATTTTCCATTTTACATTGAAAACAGATCGTAACCCTCCGAGCATTTCCTGAGAAGTGATGGTTCCAAGTGATAATACTAGCCTAATAATGCACTATAATACACACAAAAATGAGTGAGGTTTTGGGAGATGAGTTTTCACCTATTCGACGGGCTTAATAGTTGGGAGGGAAAAGTTGGAATCTAACTTGTGTTATCAAGTTTTCACCTGTTCTAGAAATTGACTGCGAATGAAGTCATCCTTTCCTTCAATCTAAAAGTATTTTCTTCGTTCATCTGAATTTCTTTTATATAAGTCTACATGAAAGCCTTTATAGATTTACACTTAACACAGCATCACCATGTTGATAAACCTAGTTGAGCTGAGCCAAGGATTGTACAAACTTGTTTTACCATAACAAGTGAGAGGGAGATTAATGATCTGGTACTGGGCCGGACAGATTTGGGCCGAACAGAGTTTTGCCGGACAGATTTGGGCCGGGCAAGTGTTGGGCCAAGGACGTGTGGCCCAGTTTGGAAAGGATCTGCTCGGTTAAGGCACGCTTGGTTGGACCGAGCTGCATGTTTTGACGGTGGCGAAGCCAGTCGTGTTAAGTGACCGGCGCCCGAAAAGGCGTGGTCAGCCGAGGTACCTGCTTGTTCGGCAGGAAGGCCGACCACAGGTGAGCACGAGCTGTCCCGGGCTCGGCTTTGCCGATATGCAGCCTAGCCCGGTCCTCATTGAGCTTAGCTAGTTGAGTGCTTGGACATGAAGCACAGCACGGCCGATGTCAGCCGAGATGATGTTGCCCGGCTGCCAAGCTCCCAGTAGAGTGGGCTGGCAGTCGGGTTAGGTGATGTTCAGCAAGGTTTACGCTGACAGATAAGATGGCAGGGCCACGTGTCAGGAGATGACTGGGAGTAGATATGGGGCGCAGAGGGTATATAAGCATGTCTGCGCCCCCCATACAGGGGGCACGAACACTTCTGTAAGGAACTCTTACACTCAAACATACTCCCATTTCCCTCTATCCCAATGTGTGTTCTAACTTGATCGTCGGAGGGGTTTTCCGGCCACACACCGCCGGGTAGCTCACCGCTGTTGTCTACGCAGGTGATCGGACAGAAACGGAGCTTGGAAGAAAGGAGTACGGGCTTGCCTGAATATTTGTGCGCCATACAATTGGCGCCGTCTGTGGGAAGCTTGCAGATAAAACCTTGTCTTCCGAAGCTCATCTGATCGCCTTCTATGGCGAACAACGAGGAGATTTTGTTGTCCGCCATCGACGGAGTCACTCCGGAGTCGGGCAGACGAAGAGAGGGACCCCCCACCATCTCTCCGATGGGGGACCTGGAGACATTCCCAGGAGGACAGTCAGGAGACGCACGGGATAAGCGCGGGAGGAGTTATGGTCATTCCCGGAGTCCAGACGGTCATCGGCGGCGGAGAGACTCTTACGCCAGACGTCTGGAAAGCAAGTTGAAGGACCAGGATGCCGTCATCTGGCGAATGGCGGCAGAGATGGAGGAGTTGAAGCGGCATGTCAGAGGGAAGGGTGTAGCTGGAGTGGGCAACCACAGTGAGCGCACCCAACCCCGCCGTTCAGGTAGTCAGAGTCAGCGACACACTCCTTCCATCTCCATTACCAGAAGTTACAAGGTTGGTGATTCCGATGTGCGCGCAGAGAAGTCCAGCGCGCAAGATAGCACTTACCAGCCCTCACGTCCGGCGACGACGTCGAGATACACCTATTCCGCCCAATCAGAAGATTTGCGAGCAGTCTTGGAGGAAAGGGCTCGCCGGCGGGAGGCTCGGCGGGTACCGGCGTTCCAGCGGTTGTCCTATAGGGTTCACGCCAGTGAGGAGGTCGGAATGCCTCCACCCCGCCAAGCAGCGCCACTCCTGGTGGATTCCGACCTGGCAAGGTTGAGCGCCACCTCTTTCTCCCTAGAAATAGAAACAACACCTCTTCCATCGGGCTGCCACCAGCCAAAGTTCACATTGTACGACGGGAAGACCGATCCTTACATGCACGTAAGTCATTTCCGACAGGTCATGGCCGGACATAGGCGAAATGATGCTCTTATGTGCCTCATCTTTCCGTCAAGCTTAGGCGAACTGCACTTGAAGTGGTTTGAAAGGCTACCGGAGGGGAGTATAGAAAAGTGGTATCAGTTGGCCGAAGCCTTTGTCACGCGCTTCAAAACCAACACAAAAACACCAAAGGAAGTTGATCACCTACTGAGTGTCAAGATGGAACCGAGCGACACATTGAAGGCATACAACTCCAGATATTGGGAGACCTTCAACGAGATCTTGGATTGCCCGGTCAACCTTGCAATCACACAATACAAGCGTGGTCTCCCGGTCGGACATAGACTGCGGGACTCGCTTACCATGCACCAACCGACGTCCATGGGCCAGCTCATGCAACGCATCAATGAGCACATCCGAGTAGAGGATGATGCGTCAGCATCTACCGTGAAGGTGACTCCGGTAGCAATAGACAAAAGGTCAGGTGGCAAGGTGCACGCAGTCGGACAGGAGTCCAGCCGCTCAAGTGACCGAGCAGAGGAATCGAACCGTGGCTCGAACTGCATAAATCGGAGTAGAGGACGTCGGAATGACCGGGACGACTATCCACGAGATGATGTAGCCGATGCAAACAGAAGGTTGAAGGCAAGGACAGGTATAACCACTGTCTTCAAGATTCCAATCTATCGCATACTTAGTGAGATCCGTGACGAGGAGTACGTCCGGTTTCCTGCTAAGTTGGGCGATGGACAGAAGGGCTACAATCCGCGGTATCGTTGCACATTTCACCGGGAGCGAGGCCACCAGACAGAGGATTGTTTGCCTTTGAGGCAACACTTGGAAGAGCTAGTTGCAGCCGGACACTTAGATCTTTACGTTGATGGGGGCGTAAAGGCGAATCAGGCTCCGGTTGATCCCAGAGGACAGGATGACCGAGATGTGCCACCACAGGGAGTTATTAATGTCATCCACGGCATAGTGGAACCGGCGCGCGTTTGCGAACTCCGGGGTATGATCAAGAAGACGGAACACATGAGGGAAGTTTTGTCGGTTCAGCCTGCGATCAAGAGGGGGAAGACCGAAGAAAAAGATGTGATCAGTTTTTCCTCACGGGATCTAGAGCGCATTCAGACGCCGCACAACGATGCCTTAGTGGTGACACTCCGCGTCAAGGAATTTGACGTCAAACGAATCTTGATCGATCAGGGAAGCTCGGTCGAGATCATGTATTATGATGCATTCAAGCAGCTCAAGCTCCGAGAGACAGACTTGGCTCCGGCAACTTTGCCACTGGTTGGTTTTAACTCGCAACCGGAGTGGCCTTTGGGGAAGATAATCCTGCCGGTCAAAGCGGGATCCGTGGTCAAGCAAGTGGAGTTCTGGGTGTTACATGTGCCTTCCACCTACAACCTGATCCTTAGAAGGGGATGGCTTCACGCTATGCAGGCCGTAGCGTCGACCTACCATCAGGTGATGAGATTCCCCTCGGCTATGGGGGCAATCGAAGAGATTTGGGGAGATCAAGTTATGTCCAAGCAGTGCTTTGTGGCAGTGAACGGAAGTCGAGCTGCCAAGGGCTTCGTTCAAATGATAGAAGGACCGGAAGACCGGGGAGTTCTTGATGATGTGGGTACCAAGGCAGAGGACAAAGCCGTGAAAGACTTGGTGGAGGTGCGAATTGATACGGAGCAGCCGGACAAGTTCTTCCTGCTCGGCTCCAGCCTTACTGCCCAAGAAAGAACTGAAATGGTTGAGTTTTTGATGAGCAACATCGAAGTCTTCGCGTGGTCGCCTTACGACATGCCCGGCCTCGATCCAAGTTTCATCTGCCATCACCTGAATGTCTTCCCCGGCGCGAAGCCAGTCATTCAGCAAACGAGGAGATCGGCGCTGCATCACTCCGAGGTAGTTGCGGAAGAGGTAAGAAATTTGCTTGAGGCACGAGCAATTCAGGAAGTGCACTACCCTCGGTGGATTTCTAACACGGTAGTTGTACCCAAGAAGAATGGGAAGTGGAGAGTTTGTGTCGATTATAAGACCGTTAACCGAGCTTGTCCGAAAGATAGCTTCCATTTGCCCAGAATTGACCAGCTCGTGGACTTGACGGCTGGTCATAATAGGCTCAGTTTCTTGGATGATTACCACGGCTACCATCAGATTGCCATGCATGGGCCCGACCAGGAAATCACCTCCTTCACAACTCCAAGAGGGCTCTTCTGCTACCGGGTCATGCCTTTTGGTTTGAAAAACGCCGGGGCAACCTTTCAGAGAATGGTGACCAAGATGTTTGCTCCTTTGCTGGGTCGAACAATGGAGGCTTACATTGATGATATGGTGGTTAAAAGCCGGCATGAAGCAGACCACTTGTCCGACTTAGCCGAGATGTTCGCTATTCTCAAGAAGCACAAGTTACGCCTGAATGCGTCTAAGTGTGCCTTTGGCGTGGGTTCCGGAAAATTTTTGGGATTCCTAGTCACGAACCGAGGCATCGAAGCAGACCCCGCACAGATCAGAGCCGTACAAGAATTAAAGCAGCCCAGTTCGGCTAAGGACGTGCAGCATCTGGCCGGAATGGCCGCCGCGCTTAATCGATTCATAAGCCGGTCATCAGATCGCTGCCGTCCTTTCTTCAAAACATTGAAATCAAAGTTCTCATGGGATGAAGAGTGCGACTGGGCTTTGGCCGAGCTCAAGGAATACCTGTCTTCAGCGCCACTGTTGGTCACACCGCATCCTGGAGAAGAGCTTTACTTATACCTGGCCGTTTCCCAGCACGTAATCAGTGCGGTGCTTGTCCGGGCTGAAGGAATCAAGTACCTCCCTATCTTTTACGTCAGCAAAACCTTGCTACCGGCGGAGTCGAGGTACTTGCCGTTGGAAAAGCTTGCGTTGGCATTGATGATGGCTTCAAGGAAGCTGGCACATTATTTTCACGCCCATACCATCATCGTTCTGACCGAGTTTCCTCTTAAGGCTTTGTTTGAGCGGGCAGACTTTTCCGGTCGGATTCTCAAGTGGGCAGTCGAATTGGGACAGTTTGATGTCAAGTTCCAACCGCGCACAGCCATCAAAGCTCAGACCTTGGCCGATTTCGTTGCTGAATTCTCTCTTGGAACTCATCCGGTGTGCCCGGTCGATATTGCCGCGGCATATGAGGAGGTTAATGTGAGGCCAACCGAGATACAACAACTTGGTGGCATCGGCGACGCGGAATTGGCGCGCCCCACCAAAGCACCTCCAGTCAGTATGATTTTACGGACCGGTGATGCGATGACGGAGACAAGAGTCACCGACCAACTTGCTCCGTCCGGTACCGCATCACCAAGGGGGGAAGAAATGGAACCACTCAGCGCAGAACCTGCGGCCGGCATAACACCGCAACCTGGTGATTCGCCTACGGACTCGGACATTATAGATCAACTTGCTGAGTCCGCCGCCGAATCACCAAGGCGGGCTGAGGTAGAACCAAACAACATAGAAGTTGAAGCCGAACAGCCGAGCAGCCTTGATCAGATCAACCTTCAAACCTCTCAAGATCCATCAGATTGTTGGAAGCTTTTTGTGAGGGAGATGTGGAAACTTTTTGTCGACGGAGCATCGAACCGTCACGGTGCCGGTCTGGGCATTGTTTTGATTTCGCCAGACGGCTTGACTATTGAACATTCCATCACCCTCGGTTTCCCGGCATCCAACAATGAAGCTGAGTACGAGGCGCTTTTGGCCGGACTCAAGAGCGCCCTCCAGATGCAGGCATCCGAGCTAATGGTGTACAGTGATTCCCAGCTTGTGGTTAACCAAGTCTCTGGGATTTATGAAGCAAAAGATGACAGAATGGCAAAGTACCAAGCTCTGGTCAGGGAACACATCAAGCAATTTCAGGCAATCAGAGTCCAACAGATTGGCCGCGAAGAGAACAGCCGAGCAGATGAGTTGGCCGGCCTTGCTTCAATGGTTGATAGTACATATCCTAACCCCCTGTTGATTGAATTCCTTCCATGGCCCAGCATTGAAGAGGCCGGGCAGACGGATGTTCTCTGCGCCGCGCTAGGTCCTTCCTGGATGGACCCCATAATCCTGTTTCTCAAAGACCGGACTTTGCCAGCCGACAAGAAAGAAGCGCATAAAATACGGGTGAAGTCAGAGCGGTTTTGGCTCTCTCCATCCGGAGTGTTGTATAAAAATTCTTTCACCGGTCCCTACTTGAAGTGCATTCACCTGAGTAGTGTGGAAGCCTTCTTGTACGAAATTCATGAAAGCATTTGCGGCAGTCATATAGGGGGCAGGTCCTTGGCCTACCGAGCTATTTCGCAGGGCTACTGGTGGCCGTGCATGCAGGCCGACGCACAAAAGTATGTCCGCAAGTGTGAAAAATGCTAGAAGTTTGCCCATCAGATCCATCAGCCAGCCAGGGAACTTCTTCCCCTCACCAGTCCTTGGCCATTTGCCATGTGGGGGCTAGATATAGTCGGGCCGCTACCAACAGCACCAGGCAACCGAAAGTTCTTCATCGCGGCCACAGATTACTTCACCAAATGGGTTGAAGCTGAGCCCTTGGCAACAATCAAGGAGAAAGACATGAAGCGGTTTGTCTGGCAGAATGTGGTCACGCGATTTGGCGTCCCCAAGATTTTGATCTCTGATAACGGCACTCAGTTTGACGGTCGTCTATTCAGAGGATTTTGTAAGGATCTCAAGATTGAATTCTACAACTCCACTCCGGCTTACACACAGTCTAACGGTCAAGCCGAGGTATCAAACAAGACTATCCTGGATGGGTTGAAGAAACGGCTGGAGAAGGCAAAGGGAAAATGGGCTGAGGAACTACCCAGCGTCCTTTGGGCATACCGAACAACCCCGCGGCGGTCTACCGGGGAAACTCCATTTGCTTTGGCTTATGGCATGGAGGCGGTCATACCTTTGGAAGTCGGCATGCCCACCCTAAGAAGTGAAAATTTTGAGCCCGAGCTGAACACCGAGGCTGTTGCCCTGAAACTAGACCTAGTGGAAGAGCGTCGGGAGAAGGCCCTCATCCACGTGGCCACCTACCAACAAGAGCTCTCAAGGAAGTACAACAAGACCGTGCACCCCAGACTGTTTAAAGTGGGTGATTGGGTTTTGAGGAAAGATATGGGCAACACCCTGGTGCCAGGCGAAGGCAAACTAGGGGCGAATTGGGAAGGACCCTACAAGATCACCGGTCTGGCGAGCAAGGGGGCATATTACTTGGAGGATCTGGAGGGAAGAGCAATACCCCGGCCGTGGAATGCGGCCAACCTCAAACTGTATTATTTCTAGCTTTAGCTTTCTTTTTTGTGCAAAGGAATTTTTTGGCTTGCACTTCAGAATGTAATTCTTTTTGTCAATATATAGAAGTGACTTTACTCTCGCATTCAGATTGTTGTACAAACCGAGATGATTTACTTCGGTTGGAAGAGTTGGTGTTGTCCAACTTAGGATTCCCAACCGAGATGATATACTCCGGTTGGACGAGTTGATGTTTTGTTCAATGTAGTTATTTCCAACCGAGATGATTTACTCCGGTTGAAAGAGTTGGTGTTTTGTCCAACTTAGGCAATCTCAACCGAGATGATTTATTCCGGTTGAAAGAGTTGGTGTTTTGTCCAACTTAGGATTCCCAACTGAGATTATATACTCCGGTTGGAAGAGTTGATGTTTTGATCAACTTAGTTATTTCCAGCCGAGATGATTTACTCCGGCTGAAGGCGTTGATGTTTTGTTCAACATAGTTATTTCCAACCGAGATAATTTACCCCGGTTGTAAGAGTTGGTGACTTGTTCAACTTAGGATCCCCAACCGAGATGGGTATTCCGGTTGAAGAAGTGATGAGTTCAACTTTGCTGTCTCGACCGAGTTAGGTATTCCGGTCAAAGCCTATTGGTGATATGTTCCATTTTGTGATTTATATCGAGATATTTTGCTGAAAATGAAATTGATGACAACCGTGCAAACACTTGTTGAAATCAGAACTTTTCATTGATAAAAAGTGTACAAAAGGTGGGGAACTTAGCCCGGTTACATCAGAAAAGCAAAAACAGAAAAAAGAAAACTAAACCAAGGGGGAAAGGTTGGTGAACTCGTCCTCGGTGGCCTCTATGTTGATGGTTAGACTTTTGTCTTGGGCACCGGGCTCATCATGGCCGGGCTGCTCCTGCACTTCGTTGTCGTCTCCCTCGGCATCTGTCTCGGCCTCTCCTTCTTCAAGCCCTTCCTCGGCCTCTGCCTGCAACGCGCTGAAGACGTCGTTGGCGTATGGCACAAGGTAGGTCGGAAAGCAGGAGGCGGAGTGGCAAATACGTCGGTCTCAGAGCCTTGACCGAGATGCTCGCAAGCAGATTTTCAGCCAGCTTTGAAGTATATGTCTTGAGTTGCAAAGACCTGCTTTTTGTAGTTTTCCTCGGCCTCAAAGAAGCCGGCGTTGTTGGCAGTTCGGCAGTCCTTCTTCCTCGACTTCTTCCAAGCGTCAAGCTCGGTCTGGAGGTTATCCCATTTTTTCTCGGCCGCTTCGAGCTGACCGAGTAGTCTGTTGTTGTCGGCATTGGCTATCTCAAGTGAAGACTTTGCCCGGCCAAGCTCGGCTTAGAGGCTCTGGACTTGGCTGGCTGTGTCATTTGCCTTTTGCCTAAGTCTATGGATGCGCTCCATTACCAGGTGCTGCTTCTGAATGGCCTGCAAGAAGCGAATTTGATTAGTGAAGGAACCGGACAAACACTTGTGAAAATTTCAGAGGCAGATTGAGACTTACCCTGGCCATGGACTTGACTGATGACTTCACCAACCGAGTGTCAGGAACGTGGTCGCTGCCGACCACGTCGCTCGGTAGAAGAAGTGCCTTGGAAAGATCATAGGCGAGCAAGTGCTCTTTATCGCCCTTGATCGAAGCCGTAGCCGGGATGTCTTGTCCCCGGTGTTTCAGCTGTGGTCGCCAGATCGGTATTGGGTCAACCGTGGCAGTTGGTTGCTCGGTGGTAAGCTCGGCCACCAGCTCGGTAGACGGATCTGTGCGAGCTCTTTTACCAGCCCGACGTGGAGTGGGTTCCTTGCTAGACTGCCCAGCAGCTTGAGAAGCCAGAGCGACCACGGCGCCGCTTGATTGACCTGCGGCTGGTGAGCGGGTGACTACGCTCGGTATCTCGGCTGAAGTGGCGGTGAGCAGGTTTTTTATTCGGCTTCATTTGGCCATCTCTTGTTCTTCTGTCAGCCGGATTAGTGGGACGTCTGGCAAAGTTGGATCTGGAGGAGGTGATGGAGCACGGAGAAAGTCTGTAACTTTACTCCGGCGGGGAGCTGAGTATCTGTATGTTGGAGTGTAGCCGAGCAACTGGTTGCAATCTCAGTCGCGGTAGCGGAGCGCGGTTCTGATGGCTTCTACGTTGGGATATTGGTAGTTGGCTTGCAAGGCTTGAATTGCTGCAAAAGAAACAAGAAAAATGGTTAAGTACAGAATAAAAAAGAAAATGGGCAAACCGAGAAAATAAGCGCGGCTTACATGTGGAACCGAAGTTCTTGCTTATGATCCAGCCCGGTACCGCGGCTGTTTCATAATTGCCAGACACCCAGAAGAAATCGTCATCGTGCAAGTCCTTGTCTGGTGTGCCGGTCACAATTTTTTCTCTGCCCGGCCTAATTTTAAGATAGTAGGCGAGGCCATCGCCAGTGTGCCCTAAGGTGTATTGGCGCAGAATTTCGGCTAACCCTAGGCTTATGCCTAGCCGGTTGTTTAATTCATGCACACCGTTTATTATCCGGTAGGTGTTGGTGGACACTTGAGTGGGCGCAAGTTTTGTCCGGCGCAGGAACTCGGTCATCAGAGGGTTGACCGGGAAGCGGAGGCCTCCTTCTACGATTGACAGCACGGTGAAGGGGCACTGGTCTAGTCTGCCCCAAGGTGTTGTCTTTTCTTCTGCCAGTTCAAGATGGACGTCGGCCGGGATGCCGTACTCCTCCCTGAACGCAGCCAGCGCGGCCGGACTATCCACTAGGAAGCGGAATTTCCCCATTTATGGCCGGCCTAACTTAGCTCGGCTGAGGGGTTTGGCACTGTGGTAATTGGTGGTTGCTCAGTCTTGGAGAGCCTCAGAAGTGGTCAATGGTCCCCTTGGACTCTGCAGGAAAAGGATGGCAAGTGTAAGTGTGAGCGCGGTCGCGCGAAGTGAGCTTAACTTTAGCTCGGTCATTAAAGTGCCAAACCACCTCGATCGTCTAAGCTAACCAAGGAGCTCGGTCGCCCAAGTGGACCAGATGTTAGCCCGGTTGAGCGACGAATTCCTTTTGCTATCTCGGTTTTTGCTGGGGTTGAGACAAACATGTCATTTGCTCGGTTAGATTGGTTTTTTGGATCAAATGAAGACCAGGAGCCCAGTCCGCCCCAGTTCTTCAGTGTTCCTCAGGAAAAATGAAGAACACCATGAACAGTTGAAGGTCTAGGATGTTTTTGACGCCTAATGTCCTATAAACTATGTTTTATTGCCCTAATGTGTGAAGTATCAAAGAAGATAGCAACTAAAGAGGAGTTGAAGGACATACCTGTGAAGGGCAGAGGGGGCAGGGCCTTCTTCTTCTTCTTCCTCTTCGAGCACGAGGTCAACAATGACAAGAGAGAGTAGGCACCAGAGCTCTGGATCGCTTGGAATGAAGGGGAGACAGTAGGAATGAATCGAAGAGGGGGGGCATGTATATAGGGGAAGAAAAAACTGCCCAAATTCAAATTCGTGCGACGGCTGGTGGGCTGCTCGAGAACCAATGGGAGCACGCCACGTGTCCCCGTTGATGGCAGCGTCAGAAATAAAGAGACAGTAAGGTCAGGTGAGGCGACGACCGGGCAAGCCGAAGAGACAGGAATGTCAGACCGAGGAAGTTTGAATTCATGCGTGTCATTGGCCCGGTTGCCGATTAGGAAGCATGGGACCGAGAAGGTGCTACCCCGGTTGAAGTAGGTAATCCCAGTCACGCTTCAGCGGACGGAATTAAGGGGCAATTGAGAGGGAGATTAATGATCTGGTACTGGGCCGGACAGATTTGGGCCGGACAGAGTTTTGCCGGACAGATTTGGGCGGGGCAAGTGTTGGGCCAAGGACGTGTGGCCCAGTTTGGAAAGGATCTGCTCGATTAAGGCACACTCGGTTGGACCGAGCTACATGTTTTGACGGTGGCGAAGCCAGTCGTCTTAAGTGACCGGCGCCAGGAAAGGCGTGGTCAGCCGAGGTACCTGCTTGTTCGGCAGGAAGGCCGACCACAGGTGAGCACGAGCTGTCCCGGGCTCGGCTTTGCCGATATGCAGCCTAGCCCGGTCCTCATTGAGCTTAGCTAGTTGAGTGCTTGGACATGAAGCACAGCACGGCCGATGTCAGCCGAGATGATATTGCCCGGCTGCCGAGCTCCCAGTAGAGTGGGCTGGCAGTCAGGTTAGGTGATGTTCAGCAAGGCTTACGCTGACAGATGGGATGGCAGGGCCACGTGTCAGGAGATGACTGGGAGTAGATATGGGGCACAGAGGGTATATAAGCATGTCTGCGCCCCCCATACAGGGGGCACAAACACTTCTGTAAGGAACTCTTACACTCAAACATACTCCCCTTTCCCTCTATCCCAAGGTGTGTTCTAACTTGATCGTCGGAGGGGTTTTCCGGCCACACACCACCGGGTAGCTCACCGCCGTTGTCTACGCAGGTGATCGGACAGAAACGGAGCTTGGAAGAAAGGATTACAGGCTTGCCTGAATATTTGCTCCCCGTACAACAAGTAAAAAGAGGAGGGGGTATTTGGCCACGGATGTTCTAGAGTAACAAACTTCTCAAATTCAATCAATCATAAATAAACAAAAATCCTATAATAGGTATAACCTAAATGAAAAATCATAAGAAAGAAAGAAATAATGGCATGTTATAACCAATTACATGATCAACCAGGGAAAAGATCAATCGAACAAAAACAATAAGAAATGGCAAGATTTAACATGGCAAAATCCGCAGAAAAAAAGCATCCAAGAAAAAGCAACAAAACAAAGAAAAATTAGACAATGAAGGAGAAGCAGTCAAAATTACTGTTCTTTTTTTTTTTTTTTTTTTTTTTTGAGATTCACGGCTGAAATATGTTGCTTGGCTAATCTTAATCTTAATCTTAGCTCTTAACTCTGTTTGCTACTTATTGCTAACCACAAATCAACAATTGTGATTCCACCAAGAATCAAAAAGGAGTACTCACCAGCAAACGGGGAAAGAGTATTTTGCTTGTTGTAGATATGATGCGTTGCGTGAAGATACTTATAGAGAGGTTTGATGTCGTGCAATTCCCTATGCACCCACTAAATCATGAACTCCACACTAACAAGATAAACCATTAAATACACGAGATAGGCAGGCCAACTGACGTCACTCATTCGCACGAAACACCTCGTCCAACCACTTTGGATCATGAAATCGGAAATTGTAGGAAAAACAGAGTATTATGGCAATCCCTTCGTTGCAACAGATATTTGCAAGAGCATGGACTTTGTTGAAGGGATGGCATCTGCAACAACGCTGTTCGTTAGATGTACAATTTTTCTTTGTCGCGTGGAGACAAAAGAGAGAACATTTACATTCTAAAGAACGACTCTGAATACCTATAATAATTGCCTAATTGTGTAGCAAATGTGTAAACTCGGAAAATTGAATCTCAACAATGTCCAAGATCAAAAATCTAACAATGATACATGAAAGTGAATGCAAGTGGAAACAATTTCTTGAGAAGGAAAACATTAATGATCAAGCCTATAATACATCATATGAAGATCATGAATTGAATCCAAAATGAAACCGTTACCACGACCTTAACATTGTCTCAAAAAGAATCAAAATTCCCTCATTTTCCTACAAATAAACAATATAAATCATTGAGATAGACAATGTTCAAACTTGTACCAACTCAACGACTAAAATTTTACAACTAGATAAGATTATTTTAAGATTCATATGATTTCAACTATTGATGATGATAACACATCAAGCAATAAACAAAAACCTATACCTAACACAGAATTATTAGTAACACAAACAAACAGTAATTCATAAATTAACCACAAAATAAAATAAAATTGATTGAAAACTTTTAAAATATGTATATATATATTGAATTAAGCACAAATAAGAAAATTAAGAACTAATAACTTTTAAAAAAAAACCCAGTTGGTAATGAGATCAAAGATAGTTTCATAAAACAAATCATGAAGACAAACAGGAAAAAATATGCATCACTTTACCTAAAGACATTTAGAAGGTACAAATTATAATTTTTTTAAGAGAGAGAAAGAAGAAACAGACACAGAATCTGATACAGACAAACAACTTTCTTTGGAACTTTCCATTATTTTTCTCTATAAAAGCACAAAAACAAAAACAAAAAAATGAAATCGAAAACCATACCAACAAACCCTTAACAGTCTATTCTTTTTTTGGTAAAATTTAACAGTCTATTATTTTTTGGGTGAATAAAACAGTCTATTATTGATTTAACTAAAATCACTAAAAAAAACAGAATAAAATTGACAAACAAAGACATCATATATACATGATAAAAGTATATTAAAGCATAGAAACAGAGTGATTCAAAACCCATCAAATTCCAACACACACCCCCCCCCCCCCAAAAAAAACCATCAATTCACTAAAACTAAATAAACAAGAAACATAAATCTGAATATCAACAAGTATAAAAAATAATAATAATAAAAATTAAATAAATAACAGGTAATTAAGAGAGAATGACAATCAAACAGTGAAATAACAGGTAATCTAGCTTTATTTTCTCGATCCTCATCGGTGTCAATACATCTGCTCGAGTCGAATAGATAAGCAACACGTTTTTCCATGTTTACATTCAAGC
Organism: Camellia granthamiana; assembly: GCA_036172215.1. Taxonomy (NCBI): domain Eukaryota; kingdom Viridiplantae; phylum Streptophyta; class Magnoliopsida; order Ericales; family Theaceae; genus Camellia; species Camellia granthamiana. The sequence goes on along the minus strand of CM069906.1, from coordinate 15,408,175 downwards.
ACAACCAGTGGTTTTTCCTATGGCTGAAGGGCATGTAAATCTAAAAATATAACGTCGAATGTACATGCAAAAAATAAATAAATAAATAACATGGATCAAATGTTATTGTGCATGGTAAATTTGGAAATTGGGTAATAGTAGTATTTTATCATGTTACCTCTTTACAAGCATGAAAGGGGCAGTGTATCTGTAAATTTCAAAATAATCTTCTACTGTGTCTTTCATTGTATCATCAGAAGGTTGACACAAAATCTTTTGCTACATATTCAATTTCAACATATAAATAACTTGTGCCTATATGAGCAGAGTCTTTAGGTATGGCTAATACTTACCGATACATGGGTCGGAAGGTACCAAACCATGTGATCCTTATTTGGAAACTTTTTTCTCTGTTTATTTGTCAACTTCACAACAATGAGATTTATAACCTGCAGTGCAAAATATATGAAATTTATGAGTAGGCAAAGTAAAGTAACTTGGATGATGGAATGGTAGCAAATAAAATAGGAGAAGAAAAAAAGTCTTACACATGAAGATATCCATTGATATGGTTTCAATGACCACAATTCCTTGCGAGTTGCAGATTGTGCTTCCACGTAGTGGAGTTTCATCCTCACAAGATATTCCCTTGCACATGGATAACTATGTGAGTTAGAAAGTATAGTACTTCATACATAACAAGTTAAAGGTAGTCAAATTGTACCCTTCTGGAAGAGCTTCATCAAATGCATATCGTAGAACGAGACTGTCATAGTCATTCAATGGGCCTGGCAAAGGCACGGATGACTTGTAAAGGTATTGAGAAGAACAGAGCATAAAACAAATCAAGCTTGGTTAGCGTATGTTCATGAAGATGGAGTTAGCGCAAAATAACCACATATACAAAAGAAACTATAATAGTTAGTTCCAAACCTTTGGGGTTTCAGGACCAACATTACCTCCAAGTTGATCAAGTAAATTATCAAATAGCTGATACAAGTAAAAGAAAAGTAAGAAACAAACACTATTTGTTACACACAAATCAAATATGTTTTTGAGACAATCATTTAGTTTACTTGATCGAGATTGTCATGAATATTATTGTCAACGTTGTTGTTTGACGATGGCTTCAACTGTGATCTTTTCTTCATTACATCAAATTTCACGAAAGGCGTACGCAACCACTGACTGGCTTTGCAATTCAGGGTCCCTCGAGTCTGAGGACCACAAACAACACTACATGATGATGACATTGTTATAGCATTCACTTCAACTGCCTTTGTATCGCTCTTTTTCGCGCTTGATCACCCCTTTTGTATACTAGAAAGTCGTTCATTATTTAATGCTTTCCCACCAACCAATTTGGCTTGTTTCTTTGTAGTTGCCTTTGCATTTGGTGGTGTGAGGATTGAATTTATTTTTCTCAAATGCAAAGTTTCCATTGGTTCTTTGTCATTCATATTCCTTATCCCATCCTCATCTACAAACTTCGAGGAATTGGCTACAACCTTTTCGATACCACTAACATTGAGATCAACCATTTCAATGTCAATTCAATGCTCCTCATGTAGTTTGCTTGGTGGTGCTTTAACATGTCCACCATCAAATGGCACGTGTCGTTCTAACAACTCAAGAATTTGACCAACTTGGTTCTCCACTTTGACCAGTCGCTGCTCCGCAAGTAGTTTGCTTGGTGGTGTTTTAACATGTTCTCCATCAACTAGCATCCGTTGTTCTAACAACACAAGAACTTTTCCAACTTGATTCTCCACTTTGGTCAGACGTTTCTCATCCTCATCTTGCCTTGTGTCATTATGGCCTTGGACCAAAAGGGCATGAATTTCAATGACTTGCTTCTCAACTTTGGCCAATCGGGAGTCATCATCGTTGACAATTCTTCCCTGGCCAAGAGTTGGTGCATGCGACTTTTCAACAACATTAGGCAAAACTACCTATTCACACATATACAATAACTTGTTAATGTCACAGGTTCAATGTAAATTGAGTTACAATTATAAAAAGTCATGTGTTGTAAATATTTACCTCAACATTTAAATATCCTCCCAAAACTTTAATTCGATTCAAACCTTGCTTAATTTTTGAATTACCCCAATTGGACAAGCGAGGGATGGGGTTGGAAGTAGCCACCAACTCCCTTTTGCGACCAAATCGTTCCAAGTAAAATAACTACATGGAAAAAAAAAAATCATCTTAATGTGTGTTAGACAATATGCAATAAAAATCAATAGATGAAATAATTACACATCAAGGGGAGGTACCATTAGAAGACCGCACGCATCAGAGCGCTCTTTCACCTTGGCAATATCAATGCGGTCGATAAGAAAATCAAGTGTGTGATTGCCCAATTGAATTGACTAATGGAGTCAACATTCTTAACCATTTGAATGAATGATTAGTGTACGCATAAGAGGGCACCTATGATGTATAAGACAAATTTCCTTTTAAATTTAGTTCCAGCATCTTTTGTTTCAATCAAATAAGATTTTAGAGATGTGAACGGAACAAATTTATTCTTCACCGCAAGTTCATCACATAGGTTTGTAATTTCATTTGCAGAATCTGTTAACTTCACAGGTAGACCATTGAAAGGTAATCCCATAAACTCATGAACATCTTCTACGGTGAGAAATATTCGAAGATCGTGGACGTTCAATGAACAAGCTGAAGGATCAAAGTTCTAAACTAACCAATGGCACAAGTCATGATCTATGTGCATGCACCTAAGGCTTAGGATGCCATGAAACCCCATATCAGTCACTGCTCGTTGTTGTGCTTTGTCTAGCCTTCTAATAATCTTACAAATTGATGTAAGCTCAATCCGGGTTTGAATTTTTACTTTTGAAGGCTTCTGTTGAACCATAGTTTTTAATTGGGCATATCGTTCAGATTGCAGTGTTATGTACTCATTTTTTTCTTCTTCGGGAAGTTGATTCCATTTGTGTCCAATATCCTACTTGGCATGCATAAAATCATATGAACAATTACATACAAGCTTACAAGTACAAGAGGAATACTACAAACAACAAGAATACGTTGCACTTACCTTCACATCTACTTTCATTTGGGTTTTTTTGAACTCCATTGATTGTTCTTGGCTATAAACATATGAAAATGAATATAAGAATTCGTATAATGGAAAATATATAACTATATACAAATAGATATTAACGAAATACCAAAAGAAAATGAATGGAGTGATCGGGCGCTTTGGAGGATCAATCGGTTTATCCATCAAGCTTCAATCAAAATTCCTTGTGAAGAAAGACAAGAAAATAAACTTATAATATCTTCGATTAGGAAAAAAACAAACAAACAAAAATCTTAAAGGTTACAGTACATTCATCAAATGCACGAAATGCACACATGAATGGATTTGTTTAATAATAATGTAGTTAACAAATACTTAGACTATGTTTCCAATGTAAAAAGAAAAAACACTAAAAAAAATTCTAATCATAAACAAAAAAAAAATGATACCCCAGCAGCTTAGGTCATATTACCGTAATAAACAGACTAAAGAAGTTAATTTTTTTAGACGAAATTTGTAATTTGGTAAGGAAATTTTTTGTCGCAAAAAGGAGCCAAATATTTTGGCACCATACGAATTGATAATAAAAACGACATCATTTTTTTTTTTTTTGGGACTATTGTAGACAAAAATAAAAACCGATGTCGTGGTTATGTATAGCTCCTTTGCTGCTTCAAGTCTCAATTTAGGTGTACAGTCAGAAGGTTGAATAACTTTATTAACTGGTTTTACTTGCTTTGGTTTTAGTTATGTTGTGGTTCACTTTCCCACATTTTATCTTGCAAATTTTTTTTATTCTTTGCATGGGTTTGGGGATGGCTTAAACCACATAAAGCACTTGAAAACTCTAAATGTTTAGAGAGACAATTTGGTTTGTAGAATACAAAATACAAGAAATTAGGAGATGGGAGAATGATTTGATACTGTTGTATTCAATAATATCCATACACTAACTAAAGATTTGATGCACTAATTTAGGACCCTTGCTTACCGCTATAACCCACCGCCACTCACAATTGAATCTTGGGCTATGAATAGAGCTTCTTTTATATCAATGCTATGCTTATTATTTGATTTTATTATTTACATTTATTCTATCATTGATACTTTAAATTCATAATAAATAATACTAATATATGAGCACTACTACAAAATTGGTTAAAGGTGACAATTTTTAACTGTGACCTTAAACCTTTAATCTCAGTTTTTTTTTTAATACGAAAACTGTAATGAATGAGGGTGTGACTGTACAACTTATATCATAAATATTTTACTTTTTAATTTGGCCATCAGGCATACCATATAATTTAAATATACTGAAGCTTAGAGGACCTTGTAGGACAAAATATGTACCTGTCCAAGAAGTAGTTCAGCAACAACACAACCAGCAAACCAGACATCAATAGCTGTAGTATACTTCGTCAATCGAAATATAAGCTCAGATGTAAGAGGTATTGGGCTCTCCTTTTTCCTGCCAAAAATAAGGAATGAAGCATTTCAACCAAAACACAAAACTAAGAGAGAGGGGAAAAAATTAAAAGACATAAAAGAACATGCCAAAACTTTATAAATTCCAAAATGAAGTTGTTATTTGTAAAAGAGTTAATGAGGTGGTGGGAAAATAGTATATATGAAAGGGCACCATTACTACTAGAAAAATGTGAAATAATTACAATTACACATGAGGGGTTATAGAACTCTAAGAAGTATATAATTAGGACACATGTTAGAGTGTAATTAGGATAAATGTTATAATTTGCATATTGTACACATCCCAAAAGGGGTGCAGTAGCACGACCATACATACCACACATAAACCCATATAAACTCTAGTTTGGAATGAATCAATAAATCAAAGACCCCAAAAACAGAAGAACAATAATTTTTTAAAGGCATTTCTCTGTTTCATGTATCTTCATACTCTTGTAGAAAAAGCAATAAACAACAAAGAAAAAGGGAGGGGGGAAAAAAAAGAAAAAGAAAAAGTAACTTAACAATTAGTGCCTTTGAAGTTTGAGGGTTTTGAATGAAAATAGATTTTTTCTGGAATCAAGTAATTTTGATATTTTTTTTACTATTTAATGGAAAATCAGGATAGGTGTATTTGCTAATTCGAAATGCAGTGAGATGTGTTATTTGTCATGAATGTTGGGGGTAATCCTATCATCTCTCTATTTCAATCCAGATGAATTTTTATTTTTTATATTTTCTTTATTAATTTGCTTGTGTTTATCATTGTTATTGTACTAAATTTAACTTACCTTCTATGTCTTGGCCTGTGCTCATTAAAGGTTTTTGTTTATTTCTCATTTTTTTAAAAGCTTTTGCATTACATATCCTTATGATTTTGTTGAGTTAGTACACGAGCTCTACAAGTTCCAACTTCAGGTACCAATCCAACGAAATGGCATGGCCAACTGGATCACATGGCTAATTAGAGCTTAATGATTCTCCTAAAGAGGGAAAGAAAATTAAAATCTAAGTTCAAGAGTTCAAATTCAACTAAATGGCATAAATTGACAATGGAGATTAGAGTCAACAAAAGTTTACAATCACATTTACAGTACATTGTAGTATAAGATTTCAAACGCAAATTTAAGTCCTTACATCTTTGATAGGGCTTGAATATCCAAATAAATCAAAGACCCCAAAAACAAAAGTACAATAATTTTTTAAAAGCATTACTCTGTTTCAAATATCTTTATGCTCTTGTAGGAAAAGCAATAAACAACAACAATTAATAAAAGTACAGTTGCAAATAACTTTAACACAAAGAATATTGCCAAACAATATACTTGGTGCCACAATGTGAACTATTTAAGAAAGAATACATAGAAGCTAAAAAGATCAAAAAAGTAAGCATTAATTGTGTTCACATGCTATGCCAGTGACTGTAGAGTGTAAAATACTAGATTTAGTACAGATAGCTACATCACTAATTAACCGAAAACTTAGTAGGTAACAATGTAAATATTACTCATTCCAAAATAAACAACACCTATATTAAGAGTCATATAAATAACACAGTGACTTGTAGCATTACATCAATTGCAAGCTTCAATAGCAAACATTCAGTTGGTAGTACAAAGAAACGGATAAACCAAACGAATATTACCATTTGCACCAAGAATTTAATTTGCATCTGTTACTCAAAATAAATGATTGGTTTTGGGTCTCATGATATTTTTTTTGTAAATCTCTTATACGTTATGGAGTCTGCAAAAGCCTTTCTTTTGGATCATCTTTATAGATTATTCTCTCATCAAATATAACAATCGAAAATGTTATAAAACAAAGCTTAAAATATACCAATAAACCAAGCAAATTAATCTTTAACCATGAAGATTAGAACACACATACATCGCTATGAAACTAATATAAATGCGATGAAAGAGACCTTTAACTGTCAAACTCTTAGTAAACATCATGATACCCAACTTTTATTCACCCCATTTGAATTAAATGATTGTAAATTGGTTGAGCTGAGCAATGAGCTGCTGAATTCAGATCCTCTATTACCAGTGCTGACCATGGGTTAAAGTTAAAAAGAAAAGAAAAGAAAGATTGGAAGATAATTTTAAAATATTTTCCCCTCATCCTTTCCCAAAAAAACTTAATTTCATTTATACAGCTTTGGACAGAAGTTTAAACAAAAAAATAATAATAATAATAAAATTTAAAATAAAATATTTTCCTTTTTACCTTCTCCCCACTTTCTTCTCAACCAAATAAGGGAAAGTAGTTATTTTGAAAAATAACATCTATGTACATTTATACACAAGATATACATATTACAAAAAGAAAATTGGAAAATGCAATTGAATTGTATACAAGATACACATTTATATTCAAGACACAAGTTTCCTCTTCATGAAAACATATCCATCTAGATGTGTTCTTATTATTACAAATAAGAGCTCTATAAAAGTTGGACTAAATTGACAAATTCAATAGACACATCCCCATAAAATCTTTAATCGAATTGCACACATACACAAGTTTCTTCCATTTATCTGCAAAGAAATTCTAAACTACGTTGGAGTCAAACAATTCATCTCAATATTCCTTAGTCCCTCAGTCCCTGCAATAGATTTGGACGGTTTGATTGCAGTGTTGAATCACAGAGTTTGGGATTGGGTGCTTTCTTGCATATTTTGATTATCAAATCATTTCAAGATGCAATTGAGAATTTAAAGGCTACAAAGATGGTAAAAAGAAAGATGAACCAGAGAGAGTCTCAAAATCTTTCTCATATTGGGTAGTTTTGGAGAAGATGGTCCATGGATGCATGTTAATCAAGCCAAAGAGTTGGCTATTTATAGAGGGAGTGTAGATACAAGAATTATCAATTTTATTGGTTTTTAAAAAAAAATAAAATGTAAAAACAAAAAAAACAAACAGAGAGCTAATGAATTCCCAAAAAACAGAGAAACATACAGAAACAAATGAAACAAAGGATGATTTGGGAATGTGATCAATGACATTGCTGATTATCGATGGAATCAAAGAGAGATAGAGAAAGAGCCAATAATTGGATTACAAATTTTGAACTTTTTCAAAAGAAAAAGCTAAGAAAATAAAAATTAATATCAGATATTCATTCTTCACAGTTAGAGTTTTGAAATCAAAGTGGCACAACTATTGGCTACAGATGTCAATTTTCATTGAGAACCAAACTTAATATCATATATTCAATAAGGGTTAGGGTTTTCAAATCAAAATCCCTAATGTAAATGAAGTTTAGAGTTAGAAACAAACCTGAGCTACAGAAAATATCTCTTCGAAATATTCGATTAGAATGAAAGTAGCTAGTTCTTGACGTCGAGCGAGTAAGAGATTATGAAGAAGATGTCAAACACTGAGAGAACGATGGCCCCGACGCCAACGGGCTGGTGGTCTTCGACAATGGCTGAAGCTTCGGCTATGGCAGAAGAGAGGAGGGAGAAGAGAAAAGCAAGAGCAAGAGAGGGAGGCCAACTGACTTGGGACCCCTCGTCTCCTCTGATTTCCTTTGCCCTCTTTTTGGTAACCGATGCCGATGGAGCTGGTGGTCTTCGGCAATGGTTGAAGCTTTGGCTATAGCAGAAGAGAGGAGGAAGCAGAAGAGCAAGACCAAGACCAAGAGAGGGAGGCCAACTGACTCGGGATAGGGATGGCAATGGAGGGCAATGGGGGTGGTTATTAATTTCCCATTCCCATTCCCCTATAATTATTTTTTCTCATTCTCTATTTTTCATCCCCTAATAGGTTTGGATTTTCCCCAACCTCATTTGATTTTTTTTTTTTTTCAGGTTCACAACCAAAACTAAACATACATTTAATTTATTTTTTTGACTTCAACAAAATCAAATACACATTAATTAATTAATTAAGAAGTTCGTTTTAAAGTAATCGAATATATAATTTTAAAACAATCAAACAAGTTTTTAGTAATTAAAAAAAAAAATTTATTTGCATGTAATCATACTCAAATTTTTCAATCAAATTTCATTGACATCTATATTTACAACACACTAATTCAACTAAAAGTAAAAGAAATAAAATAAAAAATAAAAAAACAAACTAATTGAGGAACTGCTTGGAGTTGACTTAAAGAATTTTGCCATCCCTAACTCGGGACCTTGGACTCCTCTGATTTCTTTTGGGCTCTTTTTACCCTCTTTTTGGTAACCGGTTACACTGGTTGCCAATTCAAAGTTAAATTATTAAAATAATTTAGTTATATGATAGTTATGAGATAATATGGTACGCATGAATAACTAAATATAGCTAAGTTATGAGTTAATATGATAATAGTTATGATTTATATGATATTAGTTATAATATAAAATCACATAACCTCATAACTAATGTATGGTATATCCAAATGTACCATAGCATCATTCGTCAATCAATTTGTGGTCAACCTAAAATAGTGACTTGCATGGTTGTGCATACCATGACGACCGCTTGATGATTCAAGTAACTTGTAGAAAATGTTAGCTCCAACCACACATGCATGCATGTAGAGTCAAAGAGGATGGCGTACAAGGACCTCCACCGGAAGTGAAAGTCTGAGCTAGGCATCTGCAAGACTCTCCCTTCTCTTCCCATTGTAGCCATTGTTGACACTCAGCCTCACCATTAAATAGGGTAGAAATTTTTTGTGTGTTGGTATCTCTCTCTCTCCCTCTCTCTCTTTGTGTATAAATAGAGACGAGAGGGAGAGGATGAATTGTATCAGAAATTGAAAGATAGAGAGTTGTAAGTTGAGTGAGTCTTTCTCCTCCTTGTTTTTGTATTTGCTCTGTTTTAGTAAACTCTCGTTTCAGTTCCGTGGACGTAGGCATTGGGCCAAACCACGTAAAATTTGGTGTCTCAATTGTGTGTGATTGTTTATTGTTTATTATTATGGGTGTCCATGATCCTAACAAAGTGGTATTAGAGTTGGTTTTGTATGTTTTCGGAAAAACAGAGTGTGTTTTTCAAAAATTGCCCAGAAATCAAAGTGGTCGAAATCTACTTTTGATCAGACCAGGTTGAAGCTCTCGACAAGACGAGCAGACAGGAAAAAATCGCGTCAAAAATGGATATTGGAGTAGGCCGAACGCGCCCCACGAGCCTTTGATGCCGTTCCCACATGCCGGAGACTGGTCGCACGCGTTTCACGCGCGAAACCAAGGAAGAAGACGATCCTTCTGTTTTTATGTAATAAACACCTATTTGTGAAGATATACAACACAAATCGTGTGTTAGTAAAATGGCCAAAGCCCAGGTGTAGATGCTGAAAGTCAGGAGTTCAAAACTCCTTAGCAACAATATTTTTTTTGAAAAATCCAATGGAGCCAAGCCGAAACCGAGCCGTCCAAGCTGCTGACCAAAGCCGAGACTCGTTAACCGAGTTGTTGACCAAGCCGCACAAGCCACGTTGACCAAGATGAGTTGACCAAGCCGAAGCCAAGCCTCTGACGCCCCGCTGACGTCAGCCGATCCAGAGAAATTATCCGGTGCTTCTCAGTCGCACCAAATTCTATCGATCTGAACCGTGCAACTTGTTTTGGCTTAATCTGAGCCATTCTGAGTCCGTTTTTGATGATCCAATAGTACTTTCCAACTATTTGGAATATTCTGAACACATCCGTATGGTCAAATTTTGAAAATCAAATTTCAAAATTTGCAGTTTTCATTTTGGCAATCCGAAGTGCTTTCTCGACTAATTTGACCAATCCAGACTCAATAGCGAAGCCTGATTTTCAAACAGAGATCATTTTTTGTAGAAACAAGTGTTAATGGAGGAATCAACGTCGAATTCGAGATATATGATCAAGCCAAATGCTTCCAACTATGCAATTTGGAAGCCTAGAATGGAGGATGTCCTGTATTGCCGAGATTTGTTTGACCCCATTGAGCTTAATGGAGTCAAACCAGCAACGGAAACTGACGAAGACTGGAAGCGAAAAAATCGAAAGACCATTGGTTAGATCAGACAATGGATCGATCACAGTGTCTTCCACCATGTCGCCCAGGAGACTGATGTCTATGCTCTCTGGACGAAGTTAGAAGGCATGTACCAGTTGAAGACTGCTTGGAACAAAGCCCTCTTAATGAGAAGACTTATAAATTTGAAGCTAAAAAGTTGTATCTCTGTTGCTAAACACAACAATGAGTTTCAAAATCTGGTGAACCAATTGGCAACCGTCAAAATGGAGCTAGATGATGAGATACAAGCCCTATTGCTGCTCAGCTCTTTGCCAGACAGTTAGGAGATATTGGTGGTATCCCTGAGCAACTCTGCACCAGAAGGAAAACTGACCATAAGCATGGTCACTGATTTTTTATTTAGTGAAAAGGCAAGAAAGAAAGACATAGGTGGAGATCAATCCCATGCCCTCGTCATAGAAAATAAAAGCAGAGGCAGAGGCAGGGGAAGAAACGAAAGCAGAGGACGCAGCATAGGAAGATCTCAAGATAGAGGGAAATCTAGAAAAGGTATGAGCCGGCCAAGGTTCAAGTGTTACCATTGTGGCCAAGAGGGTCATATAAAGAAATATTGTTATGCCTTGAAGGGAGAACAAAAACAAGGCAATAGACAGCCAAAAACCGAAGATGGGAACACTGCAGTTACTGTCTCAGAGGATATTGAATTATTCTTTATTGAAGAAGAAGAAGAATGCCTCCATATGTCAAACAACGACACCGAGTGGGTAGTAGATACAGCAGCTTCCTACCACGCCACACCCCGGAAGGAATTCTTTAGTACGTACCAAGCTGGAGATTTTGTTATAGTGAAGATGGGTAACTCCATTTTTTCGAAGATTGTGAGACTCGGTGATGTTCGCATCCAAACCAAAGTTGGGTACATGATGGTGTTGAAAGATGTCAGCCACGTTCCCGATTCACGCCTGAATCTTATCTCAGGGATAGCCTTAGATCGACAAGGCTATGAGAACTACTTTGGCAAAGGCATATGAAAGTTGAAAAAGGGATCTCTAGTGGTAGCCAGAGGACAGGCAACTGGCACACTGTACAAGACTCATGTGGAGATGAATTCAGATAGCCTCAATGCAGTAGAAGATGAGGTATCACCAAATTTGTGGCACAAAAGGCTAGGTCACATGAGTGAGAAAAGATTGCAAATTTTGGCAAAGAAGTCTCTTATTCCTTTTGCTAAAGATGGGAAATTGAATCCTTGTGACAACTGCTTTATTTGGGAAGCATCATAGAGTCATTTTCCACTCATCATCCAGAAGACAATCAGAGTTATTGAGCAGCGTATACTCTGATGTATGCGGTCCCATAGAAGTGGAATCTTTGGGTGGCTGAAAATACTTCCTGACGTTTATTGATGATGCATTACGGAAGGTATGGGTTTATGTCCTAAAAACCAAAGCTAAGGTGTTCTAGGATTTTCAAACATTCCATGGTATGGTGGAAAGGAAGACCGGAAAGAAGTTGAAGTGTCTCCAAACAGACAATGGAAACGAGTACACGTCAAAGGAGTTTGAAGCCTACTGTGCTACTCGCGGCATTCGGCATGAGAAGACTGTTCCTGGAACCCCATAACACAATGGTGTAGCTAAGAGGATGAACCGAACCATTGTGGAGAAGGTCAAATATATGCTTAAAATGGCAAAGTTGCCAAAGCCATTTTGGAGAGAAGCTGTTCGTGTTGCCTGCTATCTGGTTAACAGATCGCCATCCATTCCACTGAATTTTTAGATTCCATAAGAAGTATGGTCTGGAAGGGAGATTTCTTACTCTCACTTAAGAGTGTTTGGGTGCAAAGCATTTACATATATATCCAAGGAGCACAGACAGAAGCTGGATGATAAAGCCACTCCATGCATCTTTATTAGCTATGGAGATGAAGAATTTAGATATAGATTGTGGGATCCAAAAAACAAGAATGTCATTCGAAGCCGAGATGTGGTGTTTCAAGAAGGCCAAACTTTAGAAGACTTTAGGCAACCAGCCAAACCAAAAGTTGATGATGTTTCAAAAATTATTTTGAATCCTGTACCATCACAACATGCCACTAATGAAGAAGAGCTACGCCAGCATACAGCTAATGATGTAGAGTTACAAGATGGATTTCCAGAAGAAGAAGATCCAAAAGCAGAAGGTGTTGAGCAGAGAGAGCCACAACCCCCTCCGCCAGAGACTGTTGGTCCACAATTATGAAGATCAATAAGAGAGCCTAAGCCGTCGTCAAAATACCTTTTTTCTGAGTATATTTTGCTTACTGATGAGGGGGAACCAAAAAGTTTTCAAGAAGCTCAGAATCATAAGGAGAAGAGTAGCTGGCAGCAAGCTATGCAAGAAGAGATGCAGTCCTTGCAGAAAAATCGGACTTATGATTTGGTAAAACTTCCCCAGGGTCGAAAAGCATTGCAAAACAAATGGGTGTTCAAGTTGAAGAAAGATGGCAAAGGAAAGCTAGTCAAGTATAAGGCTCGATTGGTTGTCAAAGGTTTTGGGCAGAAAAAGGGTATTGTTTTTGATGAAATCTTCTCTCCAATTGTAAAGATGACATCCATTCGAGTAGTTTTGGGACTAGCGGCCAGTTTGAATTTGGAACTTGAACAGATGGATGTGAAGACGGCATTTCTCTATGGTGATCTTAAAGAAGAAATTTACATAGAGCAGCCAGAAGGTTTTGAAGTCAAAAGAAAAGAAAACTTAGTTTGCAGATTAAAGAAGAGTCTCTACGGCCTCAAACAAGCACCGAGACAGTGGTACAAGAAGTTTGACGCATTCATGGTGGGTTATGAGTACAAGAGAACTGCTGCACACCAGTGTGCATATGTCAAGAAATTTCCCGGTGGAAACTTCATCATACTCCTGCTCTATGTTGATGACATGCTGATCGTTGGACAAGATGCCACAACAATTAAATCATTGAAGAAGGAGTTATCATAGTCCTTTGACATGAAGGACCTAGGCCCTGCACAACAAATTTTGGGCATGAAGATTATGCTTGACAGGGAAGCCAAGAAGTTGTGGCTGTCACAAGAGAAGTACGTTGAATGGGTGATTGAGAAGTTCAACATAAACGATGCCAAGCCAGTCAATACTTCGGTGGCTAATCATTTCAAGCTAAGCAAGAGTTCTTGTCCCTCCTCTATAAAAGAAAGAGAAGAGATGGAGTGTAACAACCCTCGCCTCTGATTAGTGTTAAACTGTGATTGAACATGACAAGTAACTGATTAAGCTGAAATTCTGAACTGATTGCATGAGCATGTTGCTTAATTGCATTTCTATCTGTCTGTCATTTAATGATCTGTTCATGTTTTGATTTCGAACTGCGAATTGGAAGCCTTATCGGCGACCGAATCAGAAATTGATTAGTGTTATATGCTAATTAGGATTTATGTGATTTTATGGTAGCTCTAATTAAAATTCGATTTGGAATGATTAAATTAGCATCGCTAATGTTAAATTACATCAACATGAATTATTTGCATTTTTTCCACTAGTGGGCACTTTAGGCCATTAATTGATTTTATATCATTTTGTTGCATCATCTCATCCTTTTCCTCAAGACCAAAACCGTGAGAGAGAGTGAGTTGGGAGAATTTGTGTTTAACAAGAAATTGGCTTGGAGACTTAGAAGAATTGAAGGGAATTTGCATATTTGGGCTTCCATACTTGGAAATTCAAGACCTAAGGTAGGAATTCACCTTCTTCATTATGAAATTATGTTGTTTCTTGCATGGTTCATGGAAAGATTAGTGATTTGAGTCAAGGATTAGCTTAATGTGGTAAATTAAGAGTGATTTCATGCATGCATGTTCATATCATAGCATTTTGAAGTTGTTTTTTTCATGAAATTCTTACATGCAAGTTCATATTTTGGTTGTAGTCCATGAATTTACCATGTTTTAGAGTTCAAACTTGCATTTGGTTATGTTTTGGAGCATTGGAGTTCTTAGAGACTCATGCATGTTATGTTCTTACATTGTTCATGAAAGTTGCTTTGAAATTGTGTTCAATTGGCTTACCTTTAGGCTTGATTTTACAAATTGATCTTCAAAAACATGTTGTAGTAAGAGTTTCCAAGTGTTTTCCAGAAAATGGGCCCAAAAGGTTGAGTTTTGATAAGTTTAATTCTTGGTTTGAGCTTTGGGAGCAAATCTAGAAATTCCAGATTTTGGCTTCCACGCTCGAGCGAAGGATTCCACGCTCGAGCGTATTTTGTTCAGAGCTCCGCTCGAGCGCAGGAATGCTGGCTCGAGCTTAGATTGCAAGCTCCCAGGTTTTTAGTGCACGCAAACGCACGCTTGAGCGACGAGACCTACGCTCGAGCGAAGAGCTGTGTCTCACGCTCGAGCGAGCATCGAGCGGGGATTTTCAACATCCAGTACTTTTGCATTTTTACAAACCGCTCGAGCGAGGAAGTCCACGCTCGAGCGACCCCTCTATTTTGGTAAGCTTGCTCGAGCGTAGAAAGCCATGCTCGAGTGAGGCCCATGTTTTCAGCAAATTTTGAAAAGTGTTTTAAAGTGAAATTTTTGCATCCTTATTCCATCCTTGGCATTCTGAGGCCAAGTTTAAGGCATCTTAATGAGGATAATGTTGTAGAACCACACCAAGTCAAGTTAAGGGGCTAAGTCATTAATCCCAAGAATGTAATTTAGTGTGTGTTCGTTCTGTAACTGTGTAGGGTTGGCATCCGAGGACGCTCATTAGCTTGCCTATAGCCCAGTGCTCTGTGAGTAACAATGTTGTAAAGATACGTTCAATCATAATTATTTCTGAACGATTGACTGTACCGTTTTCTGAAATGACATTACTTACTGAATGAATGTGTGTCCTATTTATAAACTATATTCGTGGCATCCATAGCAACTTACTATTACTGTACTGTTACTGCTACTGTTACAGAGATCTCTGTCAGTTCTCATGTCTGGAACTACTATTGTTTACAGTTATGATGACCATCAACTGACTGTTCGGTCTATTAAGACCTACTGTACTGTTTTGCTATTGGATGTACCACATATGACTATTATGTTTCCTAAATGACTGTTATGGCATGAAATATGAGCCACTGATTGAATAACTGATTTACTGATACAATTGATTGTTTTAATTACTGAAAGAACATTCATTCTTAACCCCTTTACGCATATGTTATTCATTGGGCTTTAGCTCACTGTTTATATTTATATGTAGGTGTCCAGGCACCGGGCCGGAGCTAGAAGCTTCAAGTTAAGCTCCCGTTTTGTCAAGCCAACCTTTGTGCCTCACTTCGAGGTTCCAAGTCCGTTCAAGCTAAGGCTATTTTTGGGGTGTCTCAGTTTCACCCTTTTGTCTCTGATCTGTAGTAAATGTTTAAGACTTGACTGTACAATTATAGTTAGGGATTCGGTCCCTAGTCTGGATGTTTGTGTTTCTGACGTATGTATATATGTTTTGATTATGAATGCGACTTGTTTATAAAGGTCTTTTTGCATTCAGTTTATCACAGCTCGTTGGACATCTTTTATTTACTGTTTGGCTTCCGTCAGCCCCTTACTCTATATTACTGTCATTACTGTTAAGCAGGCCTTCGGTAATCACGTATTACTGGCCGGCTACGATGCTAAACCCATAGGGGTGGGTTTGGGTCGTGATAGAGTGGTATCAAAGCGATATCAAAGCACGAGTTATACCGCACACACGTGTCCAAATGAGCTATAGGATGTCCTAGAAAAGTAATTAAGGCATTGCATGAGCATGAGCATGAGCATGAGCATGAGAAAGAGTATGTGTCCATGATATGAATATATGTGCTAATATGCTAATGTGCTTAAGTCAGCAACTTCCTATGTTTATTGTTACCATGTTGCCTATAGTGAAATGGACAATGCAAGAAATGCCGATGAATCTGAATCATCTGAAGTAAGAATAGCAAGGTTAGAAAGAACGGTTGAACTGTTGACTGAGGCCCTAAGGCAACAACAGAACCAACAGCCCCCACCTCCTCCAGTACGACCCGAACCGAATATTCATGATGATGTTATTGCTTTGACACAGAAGTTCAACAAAATGAAACCACCATCATTCCAAGGAGGCCTTGAACCACTAAAGGCCGAAGCGTGGGTCGTAGAAACTGAAAAATTATTTGAAGTGTTTCCGTGTTCTGAAGCACACAAGGTGTTACTGGCTACCTTCACTTTACAAGAAGAGGCCAGATGGTGGTGGATGCTCGTCCGTGACACCAACAATGCTATGACTTGGGCTCAGTTTAAGGAAGCTTTCTTTGAGAAATACTTTCCTCAGTGTGTCTGAAACCGCAAGGTAACAGAATTTGAACAGTTGAAACAGGGCACCATGTCAATAGCTGAATATGAATCAAAATTCACTAAACTCGCCCGATATGCACCACACATGGTAGACACTGATTATAAAAAGGCCAGGAAGTTTGAAGGCGGGCTCAATGTAGAAATACTTGATCGAATCAATGTCTTGAAACTGCTTAAATATGTGGATGTTCTTGACCGGGCAATAATAGTTGAATCGAATATCGAAGCATTAAAACAGACTGAAACACCAGCGACTGAGTGGCGCGGTAAGAGACGGGGCTTCAAGTTTAAGAAAGGCCGAAACAATTCATTGAATAAAAAGCAGAACACAGGGTCAACAAACAGTTCTAGTCAGGGAAGTGGTTCCACACCACCCTGCTCTGAATATGGAAAAAGGCATAAAGGGGTTTGCTATAAAATTTCTGGTGCTTGTTATAGGTGTGGCAAGGTGGGCCACATGGTCAAAGATTGCCCTTCCACTCCCCAAGGCAATAGTAAGGCTGCAGCTAGTGCCGCAGCATCAGCTGTTACATCGAAACCCAATCCCAAAGCTACTGGAAAGGAGCCTTTAAGGCAAGGCCGGGTGTTTGCACTTGTACCGGGAGACGTGCAAAACACCGAGACAGTTGTGTCAGGTATACTCTCAATCTGTGCCCAAAATGCTTATATTCCAATTGATTCGGGGTCTACACATTCATTTGTCTCGCATGCTTTTTCACAAAAATTAAATAGACCACTGGAACCCATGAACTATTTGTTAACTGTATCTTCACCCGCTAGGGGATCCATGACTTGTGCTTATGTGTATCCTGCATGTGAGATTGTTGTTGGGGATGTACATTTGTATATTGATTTGCTGCCTTTGAACATTGATCATTTCGATGTAATTTTGGGAATGGACTGGCTAACAAAATATCATGCTACCATAGACTGTGTGACGAAACAAGTTGTTTTTCGTCCACCTGGATTGCCTGAATTTGTGTTTAACGGAGTTGGTGTAGTATCTCCCCCATATCTGATTTCGTCTATGAAAGCTTTTAAATTGATTAAAAAGGGGTGTAAAGGGTATTTATGTTGCATATTGACTGTACCTACTGATACTAAAGCTAATGTGGACAATATTCCTATAGTCAGAGAATTCCCAGATGTTTTTCCAGACAATTTGCTAGGGGATTTGATTGATAGGGAGATTGAGTTCACTATTGAAGTTACCGAGCACACAGCCAGTTTCCAAAGCTCCGTACAGAATGGCACCTACTGAACTGAAAGAATTGAAAATTCAACTGCAAGAGTTGCTGGATAAGAAGTTCATCAGGCCTAGCACTTCACCGTGGGGCGCACCAGTTTTGTTTGTGAAAAAGAAAGACGGCTCACTGAGACTCTGCATTGACTACCGTGAACTGAACAAGGTAACAATGAAAAACAAATACCCACTACCTCGTATTAATGATTTATTTGACCAATTACAGGGTGCTCAGGTTTTCTCCAAAATTGACCTTAGATTTGGATACCACCAGTTGAAAGTCAAAACAGGGGACATTGAAAAGACTGCCTTTCGAACGAGGTACGGACATTATGAATTTCTTGTTATGCCTTTCAGAGTTACTAATGCACCTACTGCATTTATGGACCTTATGAACAGAGTTTTCAAACCATTCCTCGATGAATTTGTGGTTGTTTTTATAGATGACATTTTTGATTTATTCCAAGAATAAGGAAGAACATGAACGTCATTTGAGAATTGCTTTACAGACCTTAAAAGAACAGAAACTGTATGCAAAACTGACAAAGTGTGAATTTTGGCTTGATAACGTTATGTTTTTGGGACATGTGATTAGTAAGGATGGCATCTCAGTTGACCCACAGAAGATTGAAGCAATGGTGAATTGGTCTAGACCGACTAATGTTACGGAAGTTCGAAGTTTCTTAGGTTTAGCCGAGTACTATAGAAGGTTTGTGAAAGATTTCTCCAAAATTGCTCTACCATTGACTCAATTGACTCAAAAAGGGATATCATTTGACTGGACCGATCAGAGAGAATCGGCCTTCTAAGAGTTAAAGACTCGACTTGTGACCGCACCGATTCTTACCCTAC
This sequence comes from Camellia granthamiana, assembly GCA_036172215.1. Lineage (NCBI taxonomy): Eukaryota > Viridiplantae > Streptophyta > Magnoliopsida > Ericales > Theaceae > Camellia > Camellia granthamiana. The sequence continues at coordinate 15,389,286 of CM069906.1, read as the reverse complement.
CCTCAGGTACGGATGGATTTACTATTTTTAGTGATGCTTCTTATAAGGGTTTGGGATGTGTATTAATGCAGAATGGTAAAGTTATTGCGTATGCTTCCCGATAACTGAGACCACATGAAAAGAATTACCTGACTCATGATTTAGAACTTGCTGCAGTGGTATTTGCATTGAAAATTTGGCGTCACTATCTATATGGGGCAACATGTGAAGTGTACACAGATCACAAGAGTCTGAAATATTTCTTTACACAGAAAGAGTTGAACATGAGACAACGGAGATGGTTAGAACTAATAAAAGACTATGCCTTGCAAATTTTGTACCATCCGGGGAAAGCTAACACTGTTACCGATGCACTGAGTTGGAAATCAATTGGGAATTTGGCCTGTTTACTCACCGGACAGAAAGAACTGTTATTTGATCTTGAAAAGTTTGAAGTTGAGATTGTTTTACGAGAACAAGGTGGGACATTGGCTGCCATTTTTGCTCAACCGGCACTTATTGAGGAGATTAAAGAGAAACAACACCAAGATGACCTTTTGAAGAAGCTCATTGATGGACGGGAATCTAAACCAAGGCCGGACTTTACATTTGAAAACAATGTATTGAAATTCCAGGGAAGGTTGTGTGTACCAAATGAATCTGAGCTGAAAAGGTGAATTTTGCAGGAAGGCCACAATTTAAAACTTTTCATCCATCCAGGAAATACAATAATGTACCAAGACTTGAAACTTAACTTCTGGTAGCCGAGAATGAAGAAAGAGATTGCTGACTTTGTGTCGAAATGTCTACATTGCCAACAAGTCAAAGTTGAACATCAACGACCCGCAGGCTTACTTCAGCCCTTACCGATACCGGAGTGGAAATGGGAACATATTACTATGGACTTCATTGTCGGTTTACCTCGCTTCAGTAAAGGTATGGACTCAATTTGGGTTATTGTTGATAGATTGACTAAATCTGCTCACTTCTTACCTGTCAAAACAATTTATAATGCGGACAAATTGGCTACAATTTATATTGATGAGATTGTCAGATTGCATGGAGTGCCTGTATCTATTGTTTCTGATAAGGACTCGAAGTTCACATCGAGATTCTGGCAAAGTCTGCAAATAGCGTTGGGTACCGAATTGAGATTGAGTAGTGCATACCATCCTCAGACAGATGGTCAGTCAGAAAGAACCATCCAGACTCTAGAAAATTTACTGCGTATGCGTGTTCTTGATTTCCAAGGAAATTGGAAAAGTCATTTACCGTTAGCCGAATTTGCCTACAACAACAGCTTTCACTCAAGCATTAGTATGGCGCCTTTCGAGGCTTTATATGGCAGGAAATGCCGATCTCCTATTTGCTGGGCAGAAGTTGGAGATGGGCCTTTGCTTGGACCCGAGATTGTACATGAAACCACAGAAAAGGTAAAACTGATTCAACAGAGATTGAAAACCGCACAAAGCCGACAGAAAAGTTATGCGGATGTCCGAAGGCGAGACAGGGAATATGAAGTGGGCGATCATGTTTTTGTTAAAGTGATACCAATGAAAGGACAGACTCGTTTTGGGGCTAAGGGAAAGCTAGCACCAAGGTATGTTGGGCCGTATGAAATCATTGAAAAGATTAACCTAGTGGCATACCAAGTAGCGCTTCCTCCTGAAATGGAGCATATACATAACGTCTTCCACATTTCAATGTTGAGGGATTATCTCTGGGATCCCTTCCATGTTATTGAGCCTACCCGTGTAGTGCTAAGTGATGACTACACTTATGAAGAACAGCCTATTCAGGTTGTAAACCGACGAATCAAAAAGTTGAGAAATAAAGAAATTCCGTTAGTGAAAGTGGACTGCCAAAACCATGGTGGCGTTTATGCCACTTAGGAAAGGGAAGACGATATGATAAAGAGATATCCTGAATTGTTCCCCCTGAATCCAATGTTCTTCCAAAATGAAGGTAATCCGAGTTTGGAGGACCAAACTCTTTTAAGGAGGGAAGACTGTAACAACCCTTGCCTCTAATTAGTGTTAAACTGTGATTGAGCATGACAAGTAACTGATTAAGCTGAAATTCTAAACTGATTGCATGAGCATGTTGCTTAATTGCATTTCTATCTGTCTATCATTTAATGATCTGTTCATGTTTTGATTTCGAACTGCGAATCGGAAGCCTTATCGGCAACCGAATCAGAAATTGATTAGTGTTATATACTAATTAGGATTTATGTGATTTTAGGGTAGTTCTAATTAAAATTCGATTTGGAATGATTAAATTAGCATTGTTAATGTTAAATTACATCAACATGAATTATTTGCATTTTTTCCACTAGTGGGCACTTTAGGCCATTAATTGATTTTATATCATTTTGTTGCATCATCTCATCCTTTTTCTCAAGACCAAAACCGTGAGAGAGAGTGAGTTGGGAGAATTTGTGTTTAACAAGAAATTGGCTTGGAGACTTAGAAGAATTAAAGGGAATTTGCATATTTGGGCTTCCATACTTGGAAATTCAAGACCTAAGGTAGGAATTCACCTTCTTCATTATGAAATTATGTTGTTTCTTGCATGGTTCATGGAAAGATTAGTGATTTGAGTCAAGGATTAGCTTAATGTGGTAAATTAAGAGTGATTTCATGCATGCATGTTCATATCATAGCATTTTGAAGTTGTTTTTTTCATGAAATTCTTACATGCAAGTTCATATTTTGGTTGTAGTCCATGAATTTACCATGTTTTAGAGTTCAAACTTGCATTTGGTTATGTTTTGGAGCATTGGAGTTCTTAGAGACTCATGCATGTTATGTTCTTACATTGTTCATGAAAGTTGCTTTGAAATTGTGTTCAATTGGCTTACCTTTGGGCTTGATTTTACAAATTGATCTTCAAAAACATGTTGTAGTAAGAGTTTCCAAGTGTTTTTTCCAGAAAATGGGCCCAAAAGGTTGAGTTTTGATAAGTTTAATTCTTGGTTTGAGCTTTGGGAGCAAATCTGGAAATTCCAGATTTTGGCTTCCACGCTCGAGCTAAGGATTCCACGCTCGAGCGACCATCTTTTGTTCAGAGCTCCGCTCGAGCGAAGGAATGCTGGCTCGAGCATAGATTGCAAGCTCTCAGGTTTTTAGTGCACACAGACGCATGCTCGAGCGACGAGACCTACGCTCGAGCGAAGAGCTGTGTCTCACGCTCAAGCGAGCATCGAGCGGGGATTTTCAACATCCAGTACTTTTGCATTTTTACAGACCGCTCAAGTGAGGAAGTCCACGCTCGAGCGACCCCTCTATTTTGGTAAGCTTGCTCGAGCGTAGAAAGCCATGCTCGAGCGAGGCCCATGTTTTCAGCAAATTTTGAAAAGTGTTTTAAAGTGAAATTTTTGCATCCTCATTCCATCCTAGGCATTCCTAGGCCAAGTTTAAGGCATCTTAATGAGGATAATGTTGTAGAACCACACCAAGTCAAGTTAAGGGGCTAAGTCATTAATCCCAAGAATGTAATTTAGTGTGTGTTCGTTCTGTAACTGTGTAGGGTTGGCATCCGAGGACGCTCATTAGCTTGCCTATAGCCCAGTGCTCTGTGAGTAACAATGTTGTAAAGATACGTTCAATCATAATTATTTCTGAACGATTGACTGTACCATTTTCTGAAATGACATTACTTACTGAATGAATGTTTGTCCTATTTGTAAACTGTATTCGTGGCATCCATAGCAACTTACTGTTACTGTACTATTACTGCTACTGTTACAGAGATCTCTGTCAGTTCTCATGTCTGGAACTACTACTGTTTACTGTTATGATGGTCATCAACTGACTGTTCGGTCTGTTAAGACCTACTGTACTACTTTGCTATTGGATGTACCACATATGACTATTATGTTTCCTAAATGACTGTTATGGCATGAAATATGAGCCACTGATTGAATAACTGATTTACTGATACAATTGACTGTTTTAATTACTGAAAGAACATTCATTCTTAACCCCTTTACGCATATGTTATTCACTGGGCTTTAGCTCACTGTTTATATTTATATGTAGGTGTCCAAGCACCGGACCGGAGCTAGAAGCGTCAAGTTAAGCTCCCGTTTTGTCAAGCCAACCTTTGTGCCTCACTTCGAGGTTCCAAATCCGTTCAAGCTAAGGCTATTTTTGGGGTGTCTCAGTTTCACCCTTTCGTCTCTGATCTGTAGTAAATGTTTAAGACTTGACTGTACAGTTATAGTTAGGGATTCGGTCCCTAGTCTGGATGTTTGTGTTTCTGACGTATGTATATATGTTTTGATTATGAATGTGACTTGTTTATAAAGGTCTTTTTGCATTCAGTTTATCACAGCTCGTTGAACATCTTTTATTTACTGTTTGACTTCCACCAGCCCCTTACTATGTATTACTGTCATTACTGTTAAGCAAGCCTTCGGTAATCACGTATTACTGGCCGGTTACGATGTTAAACCCATAGGGGCGGGTTTGGGTCGTGACATGGAGGCTATTCCCTACTCATCCGCCATAGGGAGTTTCATGTATGCAATCGTGTCCACCCGACCAGATATTGCTTATGCTATTGGAGTAGTAAGCAGATTCCTTTCCAATCTAGGGAAAGAGCATTAGGAAGTAGTCAAGTGGATTCTGAGGTACCTTAAGGATACATCTAAAGTGTGTTTGTGCTTTGGAGGAGCTAAACCAGTCTTGGAAGGCTATACTGATTCAGATATGGCAGGCGATCTTGATGGTAAAAAATTTACATCAGGATTTCTATTCATTTTTGCAGGGAGAGCTGCATCTTGGGAATCCAAGTTGCAAAAGTGTGTTGTTTTATCCAAAACCAAGGCAGAATATATTGCCACAGTAGAAGTTGGGAAAGAAATGTTGTGGTTAAAGCGGTTTCTCCAAGAGTTGGGATTACAGCAAGAAAAGTTCACGGTATATTGTGATAGCTAAAGTGCCATAGACCTCAGCAAGAATTCAATGTACCATTCTCGCACAAAGCACATTGATGTTCAGTATCATTAGATATGCGAAGTGATGGAAAAACAGTTATTGGAACTGATCAAAATCCATACATATAAGAATCCAGCTGACATGCTTACAAAGGTGGTCTCAAGAGACAAACTCGAAATTTGCAGAGACATTGCCGGGATAGACTTCAAGTGAGAAGTCAGTCATGCATGTGGGTATGGAGGGGGAGAATTGTTAGCTCCAACCACACATGTATGCATGTAGAGTCAAGGAGGATGGCGTACGAGGACTTCCACAGGAAGTGAAAGTCTAAGCTGGGCATCTACAAGACTCTCCCTTCTCTTCCCGTTGTAGCCATTGTTGACACTCACCCTCACCATTAAAGAGGGTAGAAATTTTTGGTGGGTTGGTATCTCTCTCTCTCTTTCTGTGTATAAATAGAGACAGAAGGGAGATGATGAATTGTATCAGAAAATGAGAGATGGAGAGCTGTAAGTTGAGTGAGTCTTTCTCCTCCTTGTTTTTGTATTTTCTCTACTTTAGTAAACTCTCATTTCGGTTCCCTGGACATAGGCATTGGGCCGAACCACGTAAAATTTAGTGTCTCAATTGTGTGTGATTGTTTATTGTTTATTATTCTGGGTGTCCATGATCCTAACAGAGAATGGGTCTACAAACATAACCCAAAATGTTAAGCTAAGTTACTAACTTGAAGTTTGTGGTTGCATTTAGAAGCTCCCACCAAAAGTTTTAAAAGAACTATAATCTGATCCAAAAATTATTACCTTTCCGTTAATTCTGTTAATCCAGCTGCTCCGTAAACTCTTCATCTTAACTTCATAGTAATCACCAACCAAGTGGATGCTACAACTTGGGGAAAAGGGCAAGGAAAAAGTTCATCTTGTGGAAAAGAATATCTCATTAATTACATGATGGAATATTGGTCATAATCAAGCTCTTGAAGCTTCCTTTTCTGGATTTCCAAATTCTCATGTGACGATGATGTTGATTGCTCATGGAAAACGTGTGTTTTATTGGAGAAAATAGAATGAATGATTGATCCACTTCATTCAATTCCATCAACAGCTCAAAATCTTACAAACCTTAAACGACGGCTATACTGGCATTGGCTACACTCCAACTGTTCTGTAATTTGTTTATGTTTTCCTTCCCTTTGAAAAATCACACTACCGAGACAAAACCCAGGATTTGTAGAATCCGGATCCTCGGTAGTTCTTTCCTGTAGCCATTTCCTGTAACGCCCCAAAACGACGTCGTTTTGGGGCAACTTTTCAAGAAAAAACAAAAAAAAAAAAAAAAAAAAAAACAAACAGAGCAGAACCCAGGGTGCTCTTTGTCCATTGATGATAATGGCTTTCCTGTTTGGAGGAATCGGCTTTCCTCTACGACCGTCCCATCCGCCGCATCGTCTCCGACGTCTCCAAAACCCTCACCCGAACTCTAACCCTCCTCCGCAAGTGCAAGCGCCGGAGCATCTTCCGCCGAGTCGTCACAATCGTTTCCCAAGCCGATTTTCGCAAACTTCAGAACCTTCTCGACGCTTCCATCGGCGATTTGAAGTGGCTCTTGAGCGTCTTCGACTTCGATTCTTCTTCTAATGGAGGTATTGTTCTTTCTCTACCCCCAATTGCGAGTAACGATCCGATTCTGAGTTGGGTTTGGTCTTTTATCGCTTCAATTAAAATGGGTCAGTTGAGTTTTCGAATTGAAGCTACAAATGAACTCGCTCCTGTTGCTCAAGACAATGATCGTAACAAGAAGCTTATAGCAGAGGAAGGTGGGGTTCCACCATTGTTGAAGCTCTTGAAAGAGAGCTCGTCTCCGGACGCCCAAATTGCGGCTGCGACTGTGCTTTTTCACTTGTCTAATGATCAAGAAAGGGTTCAATTAATTGCCGATGAACTCGGTGTTCCGATTATAGTTCAGGTTTTGGGTGATTCCTCCATGAGGGTTCAAATTTGGGTTCGTCGTTGTCGTTTTCTTCACTTCAGGCTTCTCATTCTCTCTCTCTTTCCTATTATTCCCACAAAGCCATTATCATCAATGGACAGAGCATCCCTGGGTTCTGGTCTTTTTTTTTTTTCTTGAAAAGTTGCCCCAAAACGACGTCGTTTTGGGGCGCTACAGGAAATGGCTACAGGAAAGGGCTACCGAGGATCCGGATTCGTATTTGTAGTCTTACATTTCCAAAATTTGTTGTACAGTCTGTCTGTTTCTGTAAAAAAAAAAAAATGAATCCCCATCTCTTCCCAAGCTCTGTTGCTTTTGCTTTCTTCATGATTGTAACTTTAAGCCAAGTCCCAACATTTTTATGCGCCAATGATGAGCAATATGCGAACTGCAGTCAGTTTTTTCAGTGTGCAAACATTCCGAACATCGGTTATCCTTTCTGGGGAGGGAACAGGCCAGACTACTGTGGCCACCAGAGTTTCAGCCTAAATTGCCAAGGCGATGCCCCACTGATCACAATCCAGACAATGCCATACCGAGTCCTTACAATTGATGATTCAACACAGACTCTCAAGGTCATTAGAGAGGAACTCTGGCAAAATAGTTGCCCGACAGAGCTCATTAATGCCACCTTGGATACTGCCTATTTCACCTATTTATCCGATTACGAAGACCTCATGCTCTACTTTGGTTGCCATCTGCTAATCTAACAGCCATTCCCCATTGGTTTGATTGCAGCGTAGATGGCATGAACAAACACAGTAAGCTTTGCGCTGACCAGTGCGAGTGCGAGTGAGAGTTTTATATCTACCTTGTACGTGAATGTTGCGACATGCCAGAATGTTGTCAGTGTTCTAGTTAATCAAACAGAAGCTGTGGCTTTTGCAAGCAATCCAAATTCAGTAAATGTGACACAGCTTCTTCACAGTGGCGTTGGGTTACAGTGGGATGCTAATAATACTATGTGTGACCGATGCATAGGGTCTGGAGGAACATGTGGGTCCAACTCGAGTAGTTCTGGTTCGTTACTTTGTTATTGTTCAGATCAACCTTATGCACGTACCTGCAACATAACTCATATAATAGTAATAATCATTAATTAGTATCAATTAATAATTAATTCATTACAAAAATATACAATATTAAATTTTTTTGATATTTCTGATTCTATTTTTTAAAATTTTTTTTATCACAATTAATAATATAACAATTTTTATTTTTTTAATTTATTATTCTTTTTCATTACAATTAAATTGTGTAATTTATTTAATGGATATAAATTGCACAATTTATTTCAATATTAATAAATTATTTTATTATTATTATTTTCATTACAATTAATATCCATGTATTTATATTAATGTTGTGATGGCATTACATATTATTTTTCTTTATATTAATTTCAATTATTAATTTAATAGAAATTATAATATTCATTTTTTATTTCATTTAATATAAATTATTTCATTTTTTTTCTTCAATTTTAATTTTTTTTTTAAAAATTATGATTATGTTTTTATTAAAAAAAATTTCATTACAATTAATAATTTTTTTATTTTTTATTTTTTTTCCATTACAAACCCTAGCTACCGCCGTCGGTGGCTAGGGTTTCACATCGCAGATCGCGATGGCAACGGCGGCGATCAGATCACGAAGAGAAAGAGAGGAGGCGATGACGATGGTGCCCTAGCCACTTCCTTTAGTTCGTGAGAGAGAGAGAGAGAGAGAGAGAGAGAGCTCTGGTGGATCGATCGTGACACGACGGTGAGCTCTGGTTTCAGATTGCGACGGTGTGGATCGATCGTGATGGTGAGCTCTGGTTTGAGATCGCGATGCGACACTGAGCTCTAGTTTGAGATCGCGACGATGAGCTCTGGTTTGAGATCGTCACGTCATTGATGGTGATGGTTAGGGTTAGGGTTGTCGACGCTGGAAATTACATGTGCAAGCCAGAAATCGCCTGCGCGCCTTCGTCTCTCTCTGGTTCGTGAATAGTAGTGTTGAGATGTGGTTTATATATAGTGGCATGTTCGTAAATAATGGAGATTAAGAGGGGCATTTAAGTCATTTGGGTGGCCCACTGTGTAGCTTCGCGCTTAAGCTTAAAATATAAGCATCCCCTGGATCACTTTTCAAATAAGTTGAAAATTAGCTTCTTTTAAGCTATAAGTTGGTGAAATAAGCTGAGTCAAACACATGTTTTTAGCTTAAATTAAGTCAAAAGCTGAAATAAGCTGCTTTTAAGTTTTACCAAACAGGGCCATTGTCTAGTTGCTGACTTAGGCATCGGAGGGGTTTCCGGCACACACCCGCCGGTTAGCTCACCTTTGTGTTTTCAGGTGGCTAAGCAACGATATTTGAAGGAGTGCAAACTTGATCAACAGGATTATACGAGAAGATTATTTTGTGCTCGTACAATTGGCGTCGTCTGTGGGAATTGCACAAAGAACAAAACCTTTTGATCGAGTTTTCCTCACTAGTTGAAATCAATGGCGCACAATGAAGACTTGCCGCATTCTGCCATTGATGAACAGACCCCGAAGGGAGGAGGGAGACGCGAAGGATTACCTTTTATCTCGCCCATGGCAGAGTTAGATCCCAAACGACGGAATCTGCGAAGGGATACCCGTGGAAGACAGGGCTCCAGTCCTCGTCGCTCCCAAAGCCCTGAAAGGCAGAGGCGAAGATTGGATCCTCAAGTTCTAGAAGATCGGGTGAGGGAGCAAGACGAATTGATACAAAGGATGGCGGCAGATATGGAGATTTTGAAACGCCAGATAAAGGGCAAATGGGCAGCGAAAGAAGAAGTGGGCAAGAGCAGGGAGCACCCTCGCCACTCAGAAGATAGTGACAGACAAGTCACACCATCACAAGCTGAAAGTAGAAACCTCAGGTCAGGCGATACACAATCGAGGACTTCCAGGACTCGTTACTCCAGGTCTGAGAGAATGAGGACTGAAAGGTCTTACACAAAAGGAAGCAACTATCAGCCCACACATTCACACCAAACGACATCTAGGCACACGAAGTTGCCTAGGTCGGCGGACTTGCAGACAGTGCTTGAAGAAAGGGCTCGAAGGAGATAAGCCACTTAGGCTCGCGACCCCCACAGAGTCTCCGCATTACAACGATTGGCTCCTAGAGCACATGGGAGTGTCGAGGTTGGGATGCCAGAGCCGCGCCTTGCCTTTCAACCAGTAGACAAAGCGTTAGCAAGGTTACAGAGCTCGCCGTTCATTCCGGCGATAGAGAACGCACCATTACCCTCAGGCTTCCACCAACCCAAATTCACTACTTATGAGGGGAAGTCAGACCCCTACATGCACTTGAGCCACTTTCGCTAGGTTATGGCCGTGTATCGGCGAAACGAGGCTCTGATGTGTATCTTGTTTCCTTCTAGCCTCGGCGACATGGGTTTAACATGGTTTGAAAGGTAGCCTGAAGGTAGTATAGCTTCATGGGCGCAACTAGCGGAGGCATTTGTGACCAAATTCAGAACAAACACCAAGACGCCATTGGAGATTGACCAGCTTCTCTCCATAGACATGGGCGAGAAGGAAACATTGAGGTCCTACAATAACCGGTATTGGGAGACGTTTAATCAGATTGGAGATTGCCCCACAAACCTAGCTATCGCACAGTACAAACGAGGTTTACCGGCTGACAATAAATTAAGGGATTCAATGACAATGACGCCGCCTCTTACTATAGAAGCCCTGATGGAGCGAGTGCTCCAACACATCTTGGTCGAGGAAGATGGGATGCGTATTAAGACAGAGTCCGATACAAACAACAATGTCGGACAAAACACCCTTGGCAAAAGTTAACACGGTCGACAAGAAAGACCGACCACGCAAAAATCTTTGCCCAACTGGGGGGCAAAGTGGGTTGGCAAGTTTGACCAACTCTTTCTAAATTCCTTGCACAACTGGGGGGCAAAGGCGGTTGGCAGGTTTGACCAACAAAATTTTTTAGACTCCTTGCACAACTGGGGGGAAAAGGCGGTTGGCAGGTTTGACCAACGAAACTTTCTAGATTACTTGCACAACTGGGGGGGGCAAAGGCGGTTGGCAGGTTTGACCAACAAAACTTTCTAGATTCCTTGCACAATTAGGGGGCAAAGGCGGTTGGCAGGTTTGACCAACAAAACTTTTTTACACTCTTTGGCCAGGATGACAGTTACCTCGGCCAAAGTGGGTTGACAGGTTTGACCAATAACTTTTTTGGATTCTTCAGCCAAGATGCGTACCTCAGCCAAAGAAGGTCGGCAAGATCAGGTAAGGCCAAGCTAATTAGTTTGGCTAGACATGCCGTGGGAATAATGCAAAACATTGAAAAAGATACACAGTAACCGCGCCAAGAGATCAAAAATTTTCATTAATTGGAAAATGATTGCAAAAGGTGGGACATATAGCCCGGTTACACAGAAAGAACGACTCGCCGTACGATTGCAAACTCGAAGGGTATATACGTTGAAGGAAAAAATATGAGACTAGTCAAATTTTTGGCATGATGGCTGTAACAGGAGAACGGGGCTAATGAGGGCACGCCACATGCTAGATTAGTGGAAGGACATGCTGAGCAACTGACAAGACTTATTGAAACCGAACAAGTTTTCTAGCTCGGCAGAGTCGGGCGTTCTTAGCTCAGCTGGAAGAAAATAATCCCAATCATGCTACGCAGATGGAATTAAGGGGCAATTAAAAGGGTAATTTATACATAAATTGGGCCGAGCTAAGTAAGTCCGTTGGAATGGACCGAGATGGATATAGTCTTGGGCCGAGCCACAGACCGAGGTAATTATCTTGGTAGACTTGGTCCTTGGTCGCATTGGTTCGGTCAAAGGTAGGCTATCAGTGATCTGGTCTAGCGGTCGTAGACCGAGGTATCTGTGGGAATCGGACCGAGCTAAAAGATAGCTCGGCAGGAGGTCATTTCAAAGACTAGGTTGATTAAATTGACTTAATTAGGACCGAGCTGTGTAAGCATGGTTATGTCTTATGCTAGCCAAAGAAAGAGTTGCAGCTATCTCACTTAGACAAGCAGTGAGTAAAGAGTTATCAGAATATGCATTATCCTTGGGAATGTAATTCCTAAGAGGACTCTGCTAAGCAGAGTAGAGTCCTACTAGGATTGTGCAAACCATCTCACTTGATTGGTAGTGAGTAGGGTGTGTGATTCCTAGGAGGACTCTTATAAGAAGAGTTGGAATCCTACTAGGATTGGGCTAGGCAGAATCTATAAAAGCTCATAGCAGGACCTATGTACAGGTATTCCAATTCTTACTCTAGAATACACAGAGCTTATTGTCTATTGTTTAGTTGCTGACTTAGGCATCGGAGGGGTTTCCGGCACACACCCGCCAGTTAGCTCACGTTTGTGTTTTCAGGTGATTAAGCAACGATGTTTGAAGGAGTGCAAACTTGATCAACAAGATTATACGAGAAGATTATTTTGTGCTCGTACACTAAGTAATATGCATCTATAAAAGTAAAAAAATTGTTTAAAATTTTAAAATATTTACTAAAAATAAAAAAAAAACGAAAAACAAAAAACTCAATTTTTAGAAAACTGAAACCAAACATACTGAATAGTGTAATAATAATCACATTTTTTCTATTATATTTTGCTGTTGCCACTGCATTGATAGCATACATGAGTTGTAAGACATCAAATCAATACAAAGATGACACAAGAAAAGTGGCTGAAATAGATGATTTTTTTTTTTTTTTTGAAAGTCAGTTTTCTCTACTTTTTCCCAATAATTCCACCAATTCGTCAAGTTGAAGATTCAAACACCCACAAATTCCTCTTTTAAATCAAAGATCCAAACACAAAATGACAGGGCAATTGAAGTATAAGAGGGGTATACATACTAAGAGAAGTATACATACTTTTTCCTAATTTGAAGTCAATACCTCCCATAATTATGCGAGCACACTGCCATGTGGTAGGCCGAAGGTGTGAAATAACTTTTTGTCTATGACATTGTGACTCACCAAACCTCTCTCTCCATGACATACATGTCCAACAACCCTTCAAATAATCCGTGCATGAGTCCTTCCCAACAAAGTTTGAGTATCATCCAATGTTTTTCTTACTTCACGTGTCTTCTTCTCAAAACTAAACTAAACCCATATAGCAAGATTACATTATTGCCCTGTTATCTTGTTATGATGCCCATAGAGAATGGCAAAAAGGTATTGTTGTTGGAAAAATTTTTAGCCTGATTGAATTTATAATAGATAATAAAAGATGTGATCTTAAACCTAAGTTATGAATCTAACACATACATACTGTACACACAATTGTCCAGTTCTGAACCGTTTCTGATCTACTTGTTACCAGTTCCCCCAAGAAAGTAAGGTCAACTTACATGGTAATCTTCGTATACATCACAATTTTTCTTCATGCAGTGGTTGTGTTACTATGTTGCATGATAATCTTCCTAGAACATTATAATACATCATAGATATAAGTTTTTAGTATATACCATCATTTGGGGAATTGCATATCACCATTCTCTCTTGTCCATTTAAAGGTGTTACTAATTTTCTCTTTATCTAGCAGGATCACCGAAACATTTTCATTTGGGGATGAAGTTAACCGTAGGTAAGATGAGAACCAAGATAAACCCTTTGTTTCTAGCATTTTAGTAAACTTCGTCATGGGAAGCCAATCTCTTCATTTTATGATCTCTTTGCCCCACTAATTGTTTGGAAGAGTTAGCTAGATGGGCTTCAGCTCTGTTCATCCTTAAGGCCCTTTAGAGAGCAGAATTAATTGATGCTACTATTTCTGAATCACTTAACCTCTATGCTTTCTCTATGGAGCATTCTGTGTCATTGTAGCTGTAATGTTCTTGATCACAACAATAATCTTCTACTTTAAAAGACAACCCACATCATTAGTTAATGTGGTAGCCTTTTTGAAGAAGGAAAGCTTGAGTTATCAAAATGTCAAAGCATTTATAAGTGTTAGGTTTTATTCTTGACAATCCCGATTGACAAGGATTTCTATAAGAAGTTGGTTTTCTTTTAAAACTAGGATTACTTTTGTTTTCTTTTAGAAGTTGGTTTTCCTTCAAAACTAGGATTACTTTTGTTTTCTATAAGTAGTTGGTTTTCTCCCAAAACTAAATTAATTCCTCCAGATCTTCTTTTTGATTCTTAAGGTTTATATCTGGGGATATTTTGTTAGTTTTCTTTGATGTTTTATTGAGTATTCAACTCATGGTTTAAAGAGAGTACATCAAAGGTTTTGTTTGTTATATACAAGAGAGAGAGAGTTGTTCTTCGGTAGATTCTGAAGAATTCGAGCCTGAAGCTTTGGTGGATTCTGGAGTGGCTCATCGTAAAGACAATTTCGAGGTGAAGACAGGGTTGGAAGAGGCACATAGAGGTTGGTTCAATTAGGCGTGGATTCGCTAGGTAATTGAGAGTATACCTGTGTAATTCCTTTAAATCTTCTTAGTGGATTGTTTTGTGGCTGTTGCCCGTGATTTTTTAATCACAGTTGGAGGTGTCCAATTGTGGTTTTTCCACGTAAAATCGTTGTGTCGATTTGTCTTTTATTGTTTGATTGGGATTGTTATATTCTGCTTAAAATTGGTACATAATCACAAATCAACATCTAGGGTTTCTAGATTTTTCAATAAGAAATCACAAATCTGTTGCTCCAAAGAGGTACAAGTATTCAGATCTTAAAAAAATGACCAACTCATTCAAAGATAAACTAGGTCAGGGAGGATATGGTTCTGTCTACAAAGGAAAGCTATTTAATGGCCGTCTTGTGGCAGTGAAGGTCCTAAGCCAGATAGAGGGAAATAGACAGGAATTTATTAATGAACTTGCTAGCATCAGTAGAACTTCCTATGTCAATGTAGTCAATCTTTTGGGTTTCTGTTTTGAAGCAATAAGAAGAGCTCTAATTTATGAATTTATGGCCAAAGGATCGTTGGACAAGTTCATTCGCAACCAAGAATCTCAGGGTACAAACTGTCGCCTGGAATGGAGTACATTGTTCCAAATAGTAGTGGGCATTGCACGAGGACTAGAGTACTTGCACCGAGGTTGTAGCACAAGAATTGTGCATTTTGATATAAAACCTCATAACATTCTCCTTGATGAAGATCTCCTCCCTAAAATATCTGACTTTGGACTTGCTAAACTATGCCAAACGAAACAAAGTGTGATATCAATGTTGGGTGCTGGATATATTGCTCCAGAAGTGTTTTCTAGAACCTTTGGCCAAGTCTCTCATAAATTCGATGTCTATAGCTATGGAATGATGGTTCTTGAAATGACTGGAATGAGAGATCAGAAATTTGGAGTAATCGAAACAAGTGAAAATTACTTTCCGCACTGGATTTATGAGCATCTAGAACATAGTAAGGATCTAAGACTTCACAGCATCGTCACTAGCAGAGAGGAAGAAGAGACAGTGAGGAAGATGATCTTGGTGGGATTGTGGTGCATTCATATCAATCCATCAAACCGACCAACAATGAGTAAGGTGGTGGAAATGTTGGAAGAAAGCCTTGAATCCTTTCAAATTCCTCCAAAACCTTTCTTGTTTTCTCCTACAAGGTCTGACCCATCAACCCAAGACACTTCCAAGTCATTATAGACAGTTAATATTACATAAGGGTAGAGATTTCAGAAGGAAACTTTCAATCTTTGTAAATTTTGTTCTTTGAAAAATAAAAAAAGATATAAAAAATTAAATGTCCTTATCACATAAGGCATGTCCCATCCGTATATTGATTTGGAACATTGTGCCATAGTGGTAAGCTCTCAAATTCTCATAGTAGAAGTTGTGAGTTCGAGTACCATATAGAGCGTTGAGGGTGATCCCTTTCCCTTTCTGCTTAAATCTAGGCTAAAGTAGTTTTTTAAAAAATTATATATATAAATAATAATTGTGGGAGTCCGAAATGGGTTTGTTCCATATCAACCTGAGAGGCATCCGCAACCCACTTTATAAGTTGACTGACTCCTCCTAACTAGCATGAGGCCTTTTCTAAAGAAGAACAAAACTGTGAGACTCCGGGCAAAGCGAACAATATTGTGCTAGTGGGGTTAGGTTGGCAGCTTCATTTGGTGTCGTATATGGGAACTCCCTCCGATATGAGTCCTTTAGCGTTCTGAGCCAGTCAACTAACTCCTCCTAACTACCACTTTATAAGTTGACTAACTTCTCCTAACTAGCATGAGGCCTTTTCTAAAGAAGAACAAAACCGTGAGTCTCCAGCCAAAGCAAACAATATTGTGCTAGTCAAGTTGGGTTGGCAACTTCATTTGGGGTTTGTCCCACATGTAATCATTTGGGAACTTGAACTTGAGTCTAACCATTTTCTCTTCTTCTTTCCCCAAATCGGCATTGTTTTAAGAAATCACAGTCATACCATATTACATAAGTAACTAACTTGACAAGTGTTTTCTCAATTTATTACTACTCAGCTCGATAAGCTTATACGCATTACAACAAAAAAACCAAGTTATTCGAGTTCAACTCGTTAAAAACTAGTTCAAAATTGACTCCTTATATAAACAAAATAAGTTTGAATATAATTTTAAGCCCGTCAAGTTATTAAACTAAACTTAAACAACTTATTACTCGGCTAGTTTTTAGCCCTAAATATTTATTTACTTATTTAAATAATAGTATCAATATATTAAAATTCTTTATTACTCGTGTTTTATTTGATTATTTATTTATTTATTTTAAATATTTTAAATTTTAATCAAGTTAATAAATAATCTGTCTAATATTTCTGCAGCCGCCACGGTAATCATTGACTTGCTACTACTTGTTGTGTGGCCAAAGGCCAAACGAAAAGTTGATCGTTTGGAAAAGTATTTCTGATGCTTCCTTGTGTTTATTGGAGCAAAATAGACCAGACTAGTCAATAGTGGGGGTGTGCGCGGTGCGAGTCGGTGCGGTTTGAGAGAAAAATAAAAATTGTATAACGGGTAGCGGATTGATAAAAGTGTCACTAGAATTTGCCATTTTTCTTATCAAAAACCGGCGGTTCGGTTGGCAAATAATGGCGAATTTGCCTTGGCGGTTCGGGCGGATTGGCGGTTTATAAAAAATATAATTCAAATTACAAAACTTAAATCAAAGAGTAAAAAAAAGACGAGAGATACCGTGATGTTAAGCATCTTGCGAAGCTTTCTTCTGATGCAGCAAGTGTAGCAACAACATGATAATATCAACGACTATGCCATCAGTTCATTACAAGCATCTGTGGAAGCTACAATGATCAAATACAATACATAAAATTAATATCATTCAGGGTTTACAATATATTGAAAATGTTTACTGTTGAAAAGTATTTAGATTGAAAAGTGAGCTGATGCAAGTTTGCAACATGGCCAAAAAAAAAAAAAAAAGATTGAAATGTAAATTGGAATCCAACTTTATTTTGGATTACTGACATTTTGAATTCCCCTCGAGCAGTAATATAATACTATATTCTAAGGTATAGAACAACAAGCAAACTTAAGCAAAAAAGAATTTTTAGAATCTTATAAAACATGATTTAATAGCGGTGCGGGTCAATGCGGTTTGGAAGAAAAATAGAAATCGGCGGATTGATAAAAGTGTCACTAGAATTTGCCATTTTTCTTACTGTTAGGACCCTTTGTTGTCAAATTCCGTGGATCAAAACCAAGGTTGTAACATGTTATAGCTTTCCAGAGTTTTCCAATTTTGGTCTCCCCGCTCGAGCGAGGAAAGTGACGCTCGAGCGGGGATTACAAGGTCACAGTATCTCTGCTTCGCCTGAAAAAGTACTGGATGGTGTGATTCGACGCTCGAGCATGGAAACTTCCGCTCGAGCGTGAACCCTATATGAATCACACAATTTTGAAGCCTCCGCTCGAGCGGGCATTCCCACGCTCGAGCGGACCGCACGAACACAGATTCTATAAATTCGCATGTTGGGTCTGTTTTAGGATTACTTCTCCTAGATCTTGTTTAAGGTTTTCTAAGGTTGTGTTTGAGGTTTTCTTCTGGAGATTTTTGAGAGTTTTCCTTGATGTTTTGAGAGAGTTCTTCACTCATGATCTAAGATTCATACATCAAGGTGTTTGATACTTTAAATTCAAGAGAGAGTTATCTTCGGTGGATTCCGAAGATTCAAACGTATAGTTTCAAAAGGCGTTTGATTCTGTACGTAGTCATTAATTCGACAAGTGAAGATTGTGGATTCAACTTCAGGATTGATCAGTTCCGAGACGAAGGCGTGGTGAAAGAGTTACAGAAGATTCGAAGACAAATTGACTGAGTTGGGTAATTTGTATATTATCTTTGTAATCTTTCTTCCTTCAGTAGTGGATTGATCAGTGGCATTTCGCCCGTGGTTTTTTATTACAATTGAAGGTTCTTCAATTGTGGTTTTTTCCACATAAAAAATCGTTTGTGTCGATTTATTGGTTATTCTGAAAAACAAACAATCTAAATCACTTTCGTAAGTGCTTGTTGATTTAGATTGTGTGTTTTGGATTATTGGGATTTGGAATATTTTAAATCTTGATCTAATCACGAATCACTTAGGATTTTCAATTGGTATCAGAGCAGGTCACTCTTTGTTTTATCAAAACTATAGGAGTGTGATTTTGTGTGACTAGTATTATGGATTATATTCGTGAAGGTAACTCGACTCATAGACCTCCTTTACTCGACGGTACAAACTATTCTTATTGGAAAGCTCGTATGAGAGCGTTTTTAAAATCCATCGATGAGAAAGTTTGGCACTGCGTGATCTATGGGTGGAGTGAACCTATTGTCACCATTGATGGTATAGATATTCCTAAACCCCTTGATAAATAGGACACAACTGATTACCAAAACTCGAGTTGGAACAGTAAGGCTCTCAATTCCCTGTTTTGCTCCGTCACACCTGAAGAATTTCGTCGTATCTGCACGTGTGAGGTAGCAAAAGAGGCTTGGGATATTCTTGAAACGATTCACGAAGGTACTACCTCGGTCAAAAGGTCAAAACTTTAACGTTTCACATCCGCCTTTGAAATCCTTTTTATGCGGGATGATGAGACGTTTGATGATTTCTATGCAAAACTCAGTGATATCGTTAATTCCTGTTTCACACTCGGTGAAAAAATCCCAGAAGCTAAAGTGGTTGGAAAAATTTTGAGGTCTTTACCCGAGAGGTTCCAATCAAAAGTGACAGCCATTGAGGAGACTCAGAATGTTGATACCCTCAAGCTTGATCAATTGGTTGGAAACTTGTAGACTTATGAAGCCCACCAGATTTCAAAGAAAAAACAAAAAGAAAGTGTGGCTTTCACTAGTGCTCA
This sequence comes from Camellia granthamiana, assembly GCA_036172215.1. Classification (NCBI taxonomy): domain Eukaryota; kingdom Viridiplantae; phylum Streptophyta; class Magnoliopsida; order Ericales; family Theaceae; genus Camellia; species Camellia granthamiana. Next base: position 15,370,052 of record CM069906.1, on the reverse strand, counting down.
TGAGACTGCAAAAACTCCGGAGACTGAATTTGATTTAGAGTCTGAGATGACGGCTATGCTTACAAAACAGTTTAAAAAAATTTTGAAGAAAAAGAAGCCTAATTTCAGAGACCCTATTTCAAAAGACAAGAGTAATGAAAAACCCAAAACTTTTCCACCAAAATTTGCTCAAAAAACTGAAAAGAAGATTGTAAAGGGGCAAGGGGTAAAGTGCTATGAATGTCAAAGGTTTGGTCATATTGCCCTTGAATGCCCTTCAAAAAAGAATCGAAAGAAAGTTTACACTGTGACTTGGGATGATGAAAGCGGGTCGGAACAAGAACCCGAAGAACCTGAATCCAGTGAAGACGGGGATAGTGCTTTCATGGCTTTTTGGTCCTCTTTCGCTCAACCTCTTCCAAAGCCAGCGGATTTAGCTCGTGGTCAGAACTTGCATCATGCTCCCACCTTTGATGGGACTAACTACCTGTATTGGAAAATCAGAATGAGAGCTTTTCTGAGAGCTTTTTGAACCAGAAGGTTGGCAAGCCATTGAAGAAGATACAGAAAGTGCAGACAATCCGGGCAACCAGAGAGCCCTGATTACTATTTGTGGAGTAATTTCTTATGAAGAACAGCAACGAGTTGCTCATTGCACAAAGGCTAAAGACGCATGGGAAATTCTGAGCCAATTCCATGAAAGAGGAGATTCACCTTCCCCATCATCCAGCAACTTCTCTGTCTTAGTTGCTAGATTGGATGAAGTCAAGCAGAATGAAGAGCAAAAAGAGGATGATGAAACATCTGAAGACAATGATGAGGTAAATGGCGAAGAACTACAACAAGCTTACGAAAAGTTGTACGAGGAATCTCTGAATTTGTCCAAAATCAATGACAAACTCTCTCTCAAGCTCAAAACATGTGAGAGTGAGAATGTCAGGCTGAAATGAGAACTTGTAGCAGCAAAGCAGAATATCATCAAGATCTCGAGTGACAGGCAAGACTTATGTGGAAAACTACTATCCTGTGAAACTGAAAGGAATGAACTTCTGAAGGTGTATTCTACATATGAAGAAAAGCTTGAAAGTCTTGAGATGTCACAAGCTAAATTGGAAGAGATAGTCTGTCAGAAAGATGAAGAACTTCGTATTGCTAGAGCAACAATCTCCATGTGGAACAAAGGTTCCAAATCTCTAGAAGACATCCTCGGGTCTCAACAAATGGGTTGTGACAAAAGTGGGCTAGGCTATGGCACAACAGCTCACAAGGGACAGGCCTCTACCTCACATAACCTGAAGACTCAAGCAAAAGGAAAGTTGAAGGTAGACCAAGATGATTCCTCTCTTCATCTACCGAAAGTGGGTAAGATCAACAAAAAGAAGGTAAAACCTGTTTTTATTTGTCATCATTGTGGTAGGTATGGCCACATTCGTCCTTATTGCTATGAACTGTTTGGTAAGGTGTCTCAAAAGGGTAGAAATTCGAGTACATTTTGGGTTAGGAGACAACCTTACATGTCTAGGCGGAATACCAAGATTCATGAGGGTGTTCACAATGCCAAGACATTGACCAAGACCAAAAGGATTTGGGTAAGGAAAGATGATTTGACTTGTTTAGTTGTTCACACTGCCTTAAAAGCACGTGACTCACACATGTGGTATCTTGATAGTGGCTGCTCTCGTCACATGTCCGGTAACAAATCCTACTTCACCTCTCTTGAAAAATATGAAGGAGGAATTGTTACCTTTGGAGATGGCGGCACTTCTAGAGTCATTAGTAAGGGCTCTATAAGTGTTGCTGGTCTTCCCAAACTGGATAATGCTCTACTTGTTGATGGTCTTAAAGCAAATCTTTTAAGCATTAGTCAAATGTGTGATTCCCATCATGAAGTATTGTTTTCAAAAAATAAATGTGAAATTTTGGATAAAAAGGGAAATACTGTCTTACATGGGGTTCGCACATCTGATAATTGCTATGGGATTGTTACTACTAATGATCTCACTTGTCACTCTGCCATCATAAGTAACATTGATTTGTGGTATCAAAGATTAGGTTACATGAATTTCAAAGACCTAACTAAGATAGCCAACAAAGAACTTGTGAGAGGAGTACCTAAACTGGTAAGAATTTGAGCCATGTGTGTGGACCATGTCAACTTGGAAAGCAAACCCGTGCCCCTCATAAAAAGGTGAACAGCTTTACAACCAAACGTCCTCTTGAATTGGTTCACATGGATTTAATGGGTCCTACTCGCACTGAAAGTATTGGAGGTAAAAGATACATTTTTCTAACTGTTAATGATTTTACTCGGTTTTCTTGGGTAAATTTTTTAAGGGAAAAATCTGATACGTTTGATGCGTTCTAGTCTCTAGTCCTTAAAATCCAAAATGAACAGGGTGTTTCCATTGGGCGTATCATAAGAATCTGAACTGATCATGGTCGTGAATTTGAAAATAGTTCGTTTTCGGATTTTTGTGATATGCATGGAATTAAGCATGAATTTTCTGCACCTATTACTCCACAACAAAATGGAGTGGTTAAGAGGAAGAACAGAGTTGTTCAAGAAATGGCTAGGATCATGCTCCTTAGTAAGCAACTTCCTCCAAAGTTTTGGGCTGAAGCCCTAAATACTGCGGTTTATGTCATAAATCGCGTGTATTTAAGGCCCGGCACTTTACAAACTCCATATGAATTGTGGAAGGGATTGAAACCTAATGTAAAATACTTCAAAACTTTTGGGAGTAAATGTTACATCTTCAAAGATAGGGAGCCCTTGGGCAAATTTGACTCCCGAAGTGATGAAGGTATTTTTCTAGGGTATTCAACCAACAGTAGGGCTTTTCGAGTCTATAACCTGCGAATTTCATCTTTAATGGAATCTATCAATGTGGTTATAGATGACACAGGTGCACCTACTCCAGCAACAAATGAGGATGACAATGGTGAGTCTCTAATCTTGGATACTGAACCACAAAGTCAAGGAGAAGCTGCGGTCCAATCACAAGAAATTGATACAGCACCATCCTCACAGGTAAGTTCAAGTCCAAAGAGTGCTCAAAGGGACATCACTCCTGTTGCTTCTGTCACCGCAAGTCCTGAGCTTAAACCATCAGCAAGGGTGAAACTGAATCATCCAGCTCAACAGGTGATTGGAAGTGTTTCGGATCGTATGAAAACCCGAAAACAGATTCGGGATGAGGTATCACATATGTGTTATGTTTCATTAATTGAACCTAAGAATTTTAAAGAGGCCTTGCTAGATGATAGTTGGGTCAATGCTATGCATGAAGAATTAGGTCAATTTGAACGGAACAAAGTTTGGACTCTAGTTCCCAGACCTAGAGACATGAATGTGATAGGTACCAAGTGGATCTTTAAAAATAAATCTGATGAGAATGGTACTGTTGTTAGGAATAAAGCCAGGTTGGTTGCTCAAGGCTACATACAAGTAGAGGGTGTTGACTATGATGAGACGTTTGGCCCAGTTGCACGTCTCGAATCTATTCGTATTTTGCTTGGTGTTGCTTGTTTTCTTGGCTTTAAATTGTTTCAAATGGATGTGAAAAGTGCCTTTCTGAATGGGTACTTGAAAGAAGAGGCATATGTTGAGCAACCAAAAGGGTTTGAGGACCCTAAATGTCCTAATCATGTCTACAAGTTAGACAAGGCTTTGTATGGGTTGAAACAAGCCCCTCGGGCTTGGTATGATAGACTGACTACCTTTCTTCTTGACAATGATTTTCAAAGGGGTAGTGTGGATAAGACCTTATTTGTGAAACATACTAAGTCTCATATTCTTGTTGCTCAGATTTATGTTGATGATATTGTGTTTGGATCTACTGCTGAACATCTTGTGAAATATTTTTCGGATTGCATGACACATGAGTTTGAGATGAGCATGATAGGGGAGTTGTCTTATTTCTTGGGTCTTCAAATTAAACAGTCTCCTTCGGGTATGTTTGTTTCTCAGTCTAAGTATGCCAAAAATCTTGTGTCCAAGTTTGGTCTTGAGTCTGCCAAACATGCACGTACTCCCATGAGCACCAATCTTCACCTCTCCAAAGATTCCTCTGGTATTGATGTTGATCCTACCCTTTATAGGAGTATGATAGGGAGTCTTTTGTATCTGACAGCTAGTCGTCCTGATATTTCTTTCAGTGTCGGTGTTTGTGCCCGTTACCAAGCCAGTCCTAAAGAGTTTCACCTTCTTGCGGTCAAACGCATCATCAAATATGTTAATGGGACCTTGGGGTATGGGGTTTGGTTTTCCACTGATACTACAGCTGAAATTACTGGTTTTTCTGATACCGACTTGGCAGGGTGTGCTGATGATAGGAAAAGTACATCCGGGGGGTGTTTTTACCTTAGGAATAATCTGGTTTCCTGGCATAGTAAAAAGCAAAATGCCATCTCTCTTTCGACTGCTGAGGCTGAGTACATTGCTGCAGGGAGTTATTGTGCACAAATGTTGTGGATGAAGCAAATGCTTCATGATTATGGGATAGAACAAAACACTCTCACTCTTTTTTGTGATAACACAAGTGCCATAAACATTTCAAAAAATCCTGTACAACACTCTCGCACCAAACATATTGACATTCGTCATCATTTTATTCGAGAGTTAGTGGAAGAGGGCCTTGTTGTTCTTGAACATATACCCACTGAGCATCAAAAAGCTGATATTTTTACAAAACCCCTTGATCTTCTTCGGTTTGAGTTCCTTAGAAAGACCTTGGGTGTCATGCTCGATCACTAGAGTGTTACTTGTTCCTTGAGTAGGTGTAAGTGTTTTGCCTTATTTGTGCTTGGATGCCATAATCCCATTATCATTGATATCTGTTTTTCTTGCATCCAACTTTTTTATGTACACTACTCATGCTGCTTACAAGATCTCATTGTTCATTGTTCATAGCTCATTTTGAATGCCCATGCTCATTAACCTCATGATCTCATTCTGTACACATCCTTGAGATAAACTGCTACAGGGGTTTCCGCACAAGTGATCAAAGTTCTCTATGGACCACTAACAGTGTTTCTTGTACTTTTACAGTGGAATTGACCGATACTAGTATATCATGGGTGATGTTGAGTCTCTTAACCATCTACCATCTGTTTTCACTTCCACGGTTTCTCCCTCAGTTCCTTGAAGTCCGGGCATTAGGAAAAGGCTACCTCAGAGGCACCAACCAGGCCATCCTTTATGATTTCATTCTTCTCTGGTTTGGTTTCCATACTCTTGAGCGTGAATGCCACCAGTGAGTGCCCACAAGAAAGAAACAGTCAAAAAATAAGTAAATAAATAAATAAACTAAAAAGGACTCATTGATTGAGGGGGAGCCTCCACTTTTACTCAATAAATACCCCGTGATTCCTAGTGGTTTGACTTTTCTCTGTGATGTTCAGTTACTCTTGCCGGAGGTCCAGCCATCCGATCACTACTAGGATTAACTCTAGCTCAGTGGACTCTCATGGATTGCACACACACACTTTATTTTGTGAGCTCTCATATTGGATTTTGAGTTGTTCATTCTCATGTAGCTTATGATCTCTGATTATATTTTATCTGCTTTGCTCATGATGTCCAGTGTCTCTGTTTTCAAAATTGCAAGTTTACAGAATTCATGAATTGCGGATTATTTCATCTTAGTATCCATTTTGGCTAAATGTGATCATCTACTTGTGTTCTGGGGCTCACTTCATGTTTTTGAGTATCTTGTTTTTTGTTATAATAAAAAAAAAAAAAAATTCCCGCTCGAGCGGAACTTCCCACGCTCGAGCGCGGTTTTGAGCCTTGCAGTAGTTTGCTCTTTGTTTTTGCAGTTCTGGGAGGGTTGATTTTCCGCTCGATCTTCCGTTTTCAAGCTCGAGCGCGGCTTCGCGTGTTTTGTCTCACGCTCGAGCGTTAAAACCTACGCTCAAGCGGACTGGTTTTATATATCTTTCCCTCCTTCGACCCTTCAAGTTATTTTTGCCTCTCCACTCCTCCTCTTCTAGGGTTTTTGGCGATTCCTTGCCTCCCATTCCTTGGTCTGCACATTGGGTGACTTTCTTCTTCACTTCCATCTCAGGTAAATCCCTTCTCTTTTTGTCTTCTACTCTAGTGTCGTGTCTCTGTCCCTCTCTTTTTTTATTTATTTGGTTTGAGTTTGTTATACCATAGGTCGATGGGTCTCTATTGTCCATGTTCATCTCATTTAGGGTTAGGCAATACTGATTTTGACTATTGCACAGTGGTTTTGGTACTGTACCTCCCCTCTAGCGTTTTTGATTTGGGCATCTTGCTCATTTTAGTGTGTCTTTTGATTTGGGGCTTTTTGTTGGGGTTATTTTTGTCTACAGTTCGTGCCTTGTGAAAACTGTGTTTTTTTTACTGATTAAGCCCCTCACCATGCTAGCTACATCTGTGCTTGACTGCTGTTTGCTTGGTCCTATTTCACATCACATTTACTCTGCTTCATTTTGCAATATTTGGTTCTCTTATGCTTATATTGTTTGCATCATCTGATATCTTTTATTGCCTCATGTTGCTATATCACTGTGGTACTAATGTTTTGTGGTTTTCTCTGCTGGTTTTTGTTTGTCTTGGGTTGGGGTTTGTTTGTAGTGTTTAGTTATGTCCACCTTCAAACGCCGTAAGTCTACAGCCTCTCGCCCTCCATATAACACTGACCGTTTCCCATCGGCTGAAAAAGCCAAGTTATTCCGCGAGTCCTACCCATCCCGCTCCATCCATCTTGAACGGAATGTTCACCCCTCCACCTTTGAGTCCATTCCTATCCGGTCTTTCTTTGATTCATTGGGGGGGGGGATCAGGTTCTTCTGTTTTCTGGGTCACAAAATCTCACTTGGGTACGGGAATTTTATTGCAATATGGATGGTCTTGACGACATTGGCCCCTCTTTTAAGACATGGGTTAGATCCAAGGAAATCACTGTTACCACTGACATTATCCGAGAGATTTTAGGATTCAGTGAGAGATCTCCTATTTTTTACCATTTTCCAGTGCGCCCCACGTGTGATTTTGATGAGGTTGCTAAGACTCTTTGTGGTTATCCTCGTTCTTGGCCTTCCAGTTCTTTGATAAAACAGAATGAACTTCTCCCACAATTTCGGTTGCTAAACTTAATTGTGTGTGCCAATATCATCGTTACGACCAACTGCTCTGAGATTAACCAAGATCAAGGCTTTGTTCTTCAGTGTATTGCCCAAAACCATCCCATCGATCTTGCCACTCTTATCATTCAAAAGATGGTTGCTGCTTTTGAGCGCAACAATCTTGGCTTACCTTATGGCTGTCTCATCAACCGGCTTTTAGCCAAATTTGAGGTCCCTACCTATGATGAGGATGAATTTGCCTCTCCTACACGCCCATTTACCAAGAAGACTGTCTCCCAGAGTCAGTCTCACATTAGGGGGGTTCCTTCTGGTTCTGGTAGATCTGGTGCAGGTTCTAGTGCTGCTGCGGCCATGGCAGAGGAGGCCGAGTATGATGCTGCTGCTGGCGGAGATCTTGGTAAAGGGGAGCAGCACCCTCCAGTTCGTACAGTCCGTGGTCAGCTTCAGTCCCTCGAGCGCTCTGTTGGTTCCCGGTTTGATCATCTTGAGGCACGGATGGATATATTTGAGGCCAGACTCACTGATCTTGAGACCACTACCGATTCCCGTTTCAGTGCTTTGGAGGCCTCTTCTCAGCGGATTGAGGATTCTGTGGCACAGTCTTCATCCCAGCTGGCTCAGATCTTGACCTTGTAATCCCCGCTCGAGCGTCACTTTCCCCGCTCGAGCGGGGAGACCAAAATTGGAAAACTCTGGAAAGCTATAACATGTTACAACCTTGGTTTTGATCCACGGAATTTGACAACAAATGGTCCTAACAATCTCCCCCTTTGTCAAATCCCGAACAAAACCATTCTAAAACAGTTTTCCTAACAAAATCACAAAAGTACTAAAACAATTTTCCAGACTATTCTAAAACAATTTTCCAACCAAAATAACAAAATCAACACCACCAACTATCAACCAACATTCACAACCAAATCTCAAATCCATGCGCTTGAACAATTATCCTGAAAGAAAACAACCACACACAAGCCAACCAAAAATATGTGGAACTGGATTAAATAACAAAAGATAAGTCCATCATAAACAAAACATTATCCATCCAAAAATATTATCCACCCAAAACAGATGACAATCCAACTGTACCAAGGAATGATAGAAGTAAAACAACTGTACCATGTACTATCATGTACCAAAAACTATAACTGTACAGCGGATTGAGGATTCTGTGGCACAGTCTTCATCCCAGCTGGCTCAGATCTTGACCTTGCTTCAGATGCAGTCTTCGCCTCCGGCTCCTTGATCTTTGCTCTTAGCTCTTTTGTTTTTTACCACATTCTTTTGTTATCTCCCGGCCAAAAATGGGGAGTGATTTTGGTACATGGTACAGTTATAGTTTTTGGTACATGATAGTACATAGTACAGTTGTTTTACTTCTATCCTTCCTTGGTACAGTTGGATTGTCATCTGTTTTGGGTGGATAATATTTTTGGATATATGTTTTTGGATGGATAATGTTTTGTTTATAATGGACTTATCTTTTGTTATTTAATCCAGTTCCACATATTTTTGGTTGGCTTGTGTGTGGTTGTTTTCTTTCAGGATAATTGTTCAAGCGCATGGATTTGAGATTTGGTTGTGAATGTTGGTTGATAGTTGGTGGTGTTGATTTTGTTATTTTGGTTGGAAAATTGTTTTAGAATAGTTTGGAAAATTGTTTAGTACTTTTGTGATTTTGTTAGGAAAACTGTTTTAGAATGGTTTTGTTCGGGATTTGACAAAGGGGGAGATTGTTAGGACCTTTTGTTGTCAAATTCCGTGGATCAAAACCAAGGTTGTAACATGTTATAGCTTTCCAGAGTTTTCCAATTTTGGTCTCCCCGCTCGAGCGGGGAAAGTGACGCTCGAGCGGGGATTACAAGGTCACAGTATCTCTGCTTCGCCTGAAAAAGTACTGGATGGTGTGATTCGACGCTCGAGCGTGGAAACTTCCGCTCGAGCATGAAGCCTATATGAATCACACAATTTTGAAGCCTCCGCTCGAGCGGGCATTCCCACGCTCGAGCGGACCGCGCGAACACAGATTCTATAAATTCGCATGTTGGGTCTGTTTTAGGATTACTTCTCCTAGATCTTGTTTAAGGTTTTCTAAGGTTTTGTTTGAGGTTTTCTTCTGGAGATTTTTGAGAGTTTTCCTTGATGTTTTGAGAGAGTTCTTCACTCATGATCTGAGATTCATACATCAAGGTGTTTGATACTTTAAATTCAAGAGAGAGTTATCTTCGGTGGATTCCGAAGATTCAAACGTATAGTTTCAAAAGGCGTTTGATTTTGTACGTAGTCGTTAATTCGACAAGTGAAGATTGTGGATTCAACTTCAGGATTGATCAGTTCCGAGACGAAGGAGTGGTGAAAGAGTTACAGAAGATTCGAAGACAAATTGACTGAGTTGGGTAATTTGTGTATTATCTTTGTAATCTTTCTTCCTTCAGTAGTGGGTTGATTAGTGGCGTTTCGCCCGTGGTTTTTGATTACAATTGAAGGTTCTTCAATTGTGATTTTTTCCACGTAAAAAATCGTTTGTGTTGATTTATTGGTTATTCCGAAAAACAAATAATCTAAATCACTTTCGTAAGTGCTTGTTGATTTAGATTGTGTGTTTTGGATTATTGGGATTTGGAATATTTTAAATCTTGATCTAATCACGAATCACTTAGGATTTTCACTTACCAAAAACCGGCGGTTCGATTGACAAATAATAACGAATTTGCCTTGGCGGTGCGGCTCGGTGCGGTTTTGGCGGTTTTGGCGGTATTATGCACACCCCTAGTCAATAGTTCCACCAACAATTCAATTCATGGAAAAACCTTGCGTTGATCCTTGGTTCCACGTTCTCAATTCCATCAACTGTTCAAAACGAAGAAACCGTAAAAGATTGATGATGGGTTTGCATTGCATGCACTCCAACTGTTCGATTATTTGCTTCTCTAAAAAATCTTTGCACCCAGACAAAAACCCAGCATTTATTCTGTCCCATTTCCAAATTTTGTTTCTCTAATCTGTGTTTATGTTTGAAAAATGAATACCCATTTCTTCCCAAGCGCTTGTCTTTTCCTCATGATGGTAATTTTAAGCCAAATCCCAACATTTTTCTGCGCCGATAACAATGAATACGCAAACTGCATTCAGGGGTTTCAATGTGCAAACTTTCCGAACATCGGTTATCCTTTCTGGGGAGGGAACGGGCCAGACTACTGTGGCGACCCGAATTTCATGCTAGATTGTCAAGGTGATGCCCCACTGATCACAATCCAGAGTAAATACTGAGTCCTTGCAATTGATACCACAACAAGGACTCTGACGATTGTTTAGAGAGGAATTCTGGAACAATACTTGCCCTGCGCAGTTCCAAAACACCACCTTGGATGCCACTCATTTCGCCTATTTATCCGTTTCCCAAAACCTCACGCTTTACTATGGCTGCCAAAGAATTTTGGCTAGTCAAACAACTGTTCCTGGTCAGCTCAATTACAACACAGATGGCGTGAACAACACGGTAAGTTTTGCGACGACCAGTGTCACATCTTCCACGAACATCATCATTTCAACATGCAAGTGTCATTATTCCAGTTAATCAAACAGAAGCCATGGCGTTTGCAAGCAATTCAATAAATGTAAGACAAGTTATTGGCAGGGGTGTTAAGTTGAAGTGGGATGCAGATAATACTCTGTGTGACCAATGTGTCGAATCGGGTGGAACATGTGGGTCCAACTCGAGTAGTCATGGTTCATTTTCTTTGCCATTGCCCAGATCAATCTCATAAAACTCCCTGCAAAACAAGTAAGTCAAAGCCAAACCGGTATGAGCTCCCTCTAATCTTGTTCTGTTTTCTTTAGTTGTAAGATAAAATGATTTGCTTTGGTCTGATCTTCTTTTAGAGGTTTCCATCGAGTCCAAATTGCAAGGGATCTGGTTTTCCATGTTATCAGACTTTGAAAAATCATAAACTTAAAAATTTTGGATGAGAGATGGTAAGCAAATTTATTAAAAAAAAATTTGGATGAGAGATGGAAAATAAGATTTTGCATCTCACTTGAGTTTGAAGGTTGCATCTTCCATTGATTGCTTTAAATAAGTAGTTGTTTGGGTGGGAATATCCAAAGCTTTCCAAGCCTCATATCATAGAAAATCCTTCCATTTTAATCATAGAGAATGTCCAAATACCTTTTTACTTCTTAAGGCCATGATTGGATATGGATTTGCAGAGAAAATTTGTGGAGAGAATGGGGAGAAAAAAGGAAAAGCCAAAAAGAAATTGAATTGAAAGAAGCTTAACCAGGAGAGCCCCTCTTCCTTTACTTAGTTGTTTCCAGCACCACGGTCAATGTTGTCCTCATCAGAGAAGACGACTCCTTCCAGTGCCTGATTTACTACATCAGTAGGGGTGCAACTTGGGCGGGTTCAACCCGAACCCAGCCCGAATTTTTTTAGGGCTTAGACAAGATATTTTTAAATTCAGTACGGGCTTGAGCAAAAATTCAGAAGCCCGAATTAAATTTGGACGGGCTTGGACAAAGACATCAAATAACCCGAGCAACCCGAAGCCCGAATTATACATATATAGATATATAAAAATATTATATATATATATTATTAGTCATTACATGATATTAAAGTAATTGAAATTATTAAATCATATTGAATATATATTATATATACAAATAACATAAAATCTTACCCTTTTTTTTTATTTTCACTCATAAATTGTAAAGACTACTATAGCGGCATCTCTCTTACATTATATAAATTATTTATTTTGATGGTATTAATGATTTTCTATATATAAAAAAAATGTAAATAGAGTCAAATTTTAATAATTTAATAATGTAGCTGGAAAAAAAAAATTACAATTCAGGCAACTCGGGCAATTCGGGTTTAATTCGGGTCGGGCTTGGGCAGGCAACCTCGGGTTACAATTTGGGCTTGGGCGGGCCTGGGCAGATCTCAATACAACTTGGGCTGGGCTTGGACAACCTCCCAACCCGATCGAACCCGCCCGAGTTGCACCCCTATACATCAGTTGCGCACTTCGGGGGGCAGAACAGAACTACCCTTTGTTAGAAAAAATGGCCCTAGCTCTGCTCATCGCCTCCAAACGCCTCTGACCATATTTCCAAGCCCACTCCATAGTGGTCCTCACTAACCAGCCTTTGAAAAAGGTCATGCAACAACCAGAATCATCAGGCAGGCTCATGCAATGGTCCGTTGAACTAAGCCAGTACAAAATCTCTTACCAACCCCGAACAACTATCAAAGGCCAAGCTCTTGCAGATTTTATCCTAGAATTCACCAACCTCACTCCGAACGCTCCTCCTCTGCCAACACACGTCACTACTGATACAAAAGACCCTCACGCCTGGACTCTTAACGTTGACAATTCAACCAGCAAAGAGGGTAGTGGAGCTAGTTTAATCCTTACAACCTTGGAGGGTGGATACTTCAAATGTGCCATTCGATTCCTATTTGCAGCAAGTAACAACCAAGCCGAATATGAGGCCCTAATAGCGGGTCTCCGACTGGCTAGAGACATTGGGGCTGACCATCTTCAAATGTTTAGCGATTCCCGATTGGTGGTTAGACAAATAATAGGCAAGTTTGATGCAAGGGAGGAAGCAATGCGATCATATAGGAACATCGCTCTTCCTCTCACCCGCCTCTTTTATAGCTCTCACATCAAGCATGTCCCCAGGTCAAAGAACTCCCAAGCCGACGAGATAGCACAGTTAGCCTTAGCAGATCAATCTGACCTTAGCCATGGCATCCGAGTTGAATACCTAACCCTTCGGTAGTTTCACCAAACCAACAAGCGATTCATCTGCTCCAGGACGAGCCGATCTCATGGGCCCAGGACATTATCACATTCTTAGAATAGGGAGTATTACCTGCAGATAGGCAGGAGGCCATCGATCTTCAGGGCTCGGTTTTCGAATTATGTCCTTATCAGTGGCATCTTATATAAGAGGGGGTTCTCACGGCCATACCTCAAATGCCTCAACACCGATCAAGCCGCCTACATAATAAGAGAAATATATGAACAAGTTTGCGGTAACCACTCTAGGGGACGATCTTTAGCTCATAAAATCCTTTGCACGGGTTACTTTTGGTCCACACTCAACCAAAACGCCATCGACTTTGTGCTTAAATGTGACGAATGCCAGCATTTCACCAACATCCCCCATGTCCCTCCAACAAAGCTGATCATGCTCAGCAGTCCTTACCCTTTTGCTAAGTGGGGCATCGATCTTGTCGACCCCTTGCCAACCGGCTAAGGCCAAGTAAAGTTCGCTGTGGTCGCCATTGATTACTTCACCAAGTGGGTAGAAACAGAGCTCCTTGCCAAGATTACTGAGCGGAATAGAACCAGGTTCATTTGGCAGTCTATTGTGTGTTGCTTCAGGTCTCCTCAAGCCATCGTTTCTTACAATGGAAAACAGTTTGACAATGCCAAATTCAGGGAATTTTTTGATGAGCTCAACATTAAGACCTGTTTTTCTTCCCCCGGCCATCCTCAAGCTAATGGCTAGGTGGAAGTCACCAACTGCTCTCTGTTGAAAATCGTTAAGACCAAGTTGGAGGCCGCCAAGGGACTCTGGGCAAAGGAGTTGCCAAATGTCCACTGGGCCTATCGAACGACAGCCAGAACTCCAATTAGGAAGACCCCTTTTCGCCTAACTTACAGTGCCAAGTCAGTCATTCCCGTGGAAGTGGGCCTACCGACGCCCAGGGTCATCATTCCCGATCTGGAATTGAACGACAAATTTCGGAGGGTTGACCTAGACCTCATCGAAGAACTGCGAGAAACAGCTGCTGTCCGACTGACCTCATACCAACAAAAAGTAAGGCAGCACTATAATCGCAGAGTCCGACCTAGAGAATTCACAGTGGGAGACCTAGTCTTGCGAGAAGCAACCCTTGCCACCAAAAACCCGACTGAGGGAAGCTGGCAATAAGTGGGAAGGACCTTACATCGTCAAAGCTAGACCCCGCACAGGCACTTACTGTCTCCAAGACATGAAGGGTAGAGACCTCCCTCATCCATGGAATATCAAGCACTTGAAACGCTATTTTCAGTAAAACAGCGTCTTCTGCTTTTTGTAATCATTGTATGTTTCATTTTGCTATTCGGAACACTTGTTCATTTTTGCTCTTGCTATACAATGCATAAACTTATGATCGCAGGACTGTGCCGTAATAACAACATTTCCCTCCATTTATTATTTGTGTTATCTGAGCCTAAAGAACTCAGCCAGACTGTGTTAAGCAAAGCCTCAACCAGACTGAGGCTAAAGAGTTCAGCCAAACTGAGTTCATCCACAGCCAGACTGAGCCCTCCGAGTCTCAGCCAAACTGAGTTAAGCAAAGCCTCAACCAAACTGAGCCTTCTAAGTCTCAGCAAGACTAAGTTAAGCAAAGCCTTAGCCAAACTAAGCCCTCCAAGTCTCAGCCAGACTGGATTAAGCAAAACCTCAGCCAGACTGAGCCTGAAAAGCTTAGTCAGACTAAATTAAGCAAAGCTTCAGCCAAACTGAGCCTGAAGAGCTCAGCCACACTAAGTTAAACAAAGTCTCCGATAGACTTTCTAATCTGTCACAATTAAATCTTCAGTACCTTCCAAAAAAAAAAAAAAAAACAAACAAACACACAAACGGCAATAAACAAATATTTGTCATTCAACTCAAATCTTTTTACACTCCAAACTTCTAAAGACAAGCACAAGACTTTACAAAACGCACACTACAAGTCTACACAACTGTTGGCCGTAGAGCCAGGTCTTCACTTTTCCCCTCCACCATCTCCTTCCTCACTGGACGCTAAATCTTCCTCTTCAACACCCTCATCCAGGGACGTCTGGGCAATATCTCCATCTCTTAGCCTTAGGAGTTTAACATCAATATCTGGGAAGATTTCTGCCGTTCTCATTTGGCAGCTCACCCACCCACTATCCCAATACATACTTAGCTCGTGCTTATAATAGTCCGACTACTGAAAGCTCTGGATTATTTCACCTTTGGTCTGCCCCTCCACCAGTTCAACAGCAGCCATATTCAACAGCCCAGCTCCACATTCCCCTTCTCTGGCTAAACTCCTCGCCACTGTTGCATCCAACGTAATTTGAAACTCAGGTGATAGCTTAAATTGTTCCATCGCAGCGGTGCACAGATCAGGCTACGCAGCCCTCTCCGACGCCATCCTCCTGTTTAGCTCTACTGTCTTGGCTTTTTCTTCTTCCAAGACCTTCGCCAACTCCACCACCCATGCATCTGACTCTTCCTTCTCCTTAAGAGACGCTACACATAGCTCTTCATTATTCATTAAGGCCTCTTCCAACCTCTCCTTTGCAGTCTCACGGGCTGCCTGAATTTCTTGGGCTCGTTTCTGCTCTGTAGCCAAGTCCGCTGCTTTCTCAGCCAGTTGCGCCTTAGTCTCTGCAAACTGTGCCTTGTTCTCTTCCTCCCCATTCCTGGCACGTTTCTCCATGAAGCCCTGCACCACTGCCAACACCTCCAACTTCTTGGCATCTCGCGCATGCTTTAGCCCTTGGTAACAAGCACTTCGTGCCGCTCTCCACCAGCGTGCACACTCTACGTTCGCCTTCTCCAGCTTAGCCTGGGTTTTCTCCAATTTTGTTTTCAATGGGCCCACCTCCACCTTTGCTCCCACACTCTTTCCCACCAGCACTGCTGCCAATGTCAGCGACTCCATTTGCGCAGAACAGAATGCTCTCATTAGGTCAGCCTCCCCAAACCTGGAGACATCCCTGACTGCTGCATCCTCTATCGTTCCCAACACACGATCTGCTGTCAATTGCGCGATACTTAACACATTAGCAAACTTCCCCTCTGCTGGTAAGAGACCAACTACTGCTCCTAGATGGCACACAGTCGTCACCTTGGCCTCTGCCGTTATGCTCGCTAGGGCAGACCTCTCCTCAGTTCCCTTCCCTCTGCCTTGGTCTCTTTCTCTCTTATTTCTTCTGGAATCTACACATCACCAGTCAACTTCTCCTCCTGCCTTTCCTTCACCCCCTCCGCATCTGCCATCTCTGCTATTGGCGGCTCACTCTCTTCCCTACCAACACCCATCCCTAGCTTGCTCTCCCCCATTTCCACTTCGCCAATCCCCCCTACCACCACCCCTTTCGCCCACTTTCAAACCACCCTCTCCTCTCTGCCCTCGGTCGCCCATTTCTTCCTTTTTCCCGGCCCCTTCTT
This sequence comes from Camellia granthamiana, assembly GCA_036172215.1. NCBI lineage: Eukaryota > Viridiplantae > Streptophyta > Magnoliopsida > Ericales > Theaceae > Camellia > Camellia granthamiana. The sequence goes on along the minus strand of CM069906.1, from coordinate 15,353,741 downwards.
CACCTCAACCCTGCTCCTCTCCTTCAGAGGGTCCACAGGACCTTCAGCGACACAAACGTGCTCAAATCCTTCCCTGCCAATGGTTTGGGCCTTGGGCGCGCCTCCATCCTCACACTCGCCTTTGGCACCACTTCTAATTCCCGCTCTTTATACTTTTGGGCCATCATCATGACACGCTTATCTTCTTCTTCTTGAGCCTTCCTCGCCGCCTCTACTTCTTCAACTAACGCGTCCCCCTGCACGGGATCGGGCCCTAATCCCAACGCAAACAATGCTGACGGCTTCACCAGGTCGTCCTACTTCAGTCCTTCATTCTCTCTCCACATCCTCACCTGCTTCACCCTGCCTTTGGTCACCGCATCTAATTTTGTCTCCAACGACTTGGTGGAGACTTTCCACATTGCCAGCGCCCCTCTTCCCCCATTCTCTGACACAAAAAACCACTTCATTCGCCAGCCCTTCACGGACAAGAGTAATCCTAAAACCAACCCCCTCCCAGCCACTGCTTGCAAGGTCACCCAAGTCTCCTACTGACCTGAGGCTTTTTAACATGAGAAAAACTCATCTACCGTCATCGCTCTCCCATCAATCGCCCGTGGCTAAGAGATTGCACACGCCAGCACGATCTTCCACACATTCAGCATCAACTGGCCCAGCACCACCTCCAATCGATTCAACACCTCCACCACGACCTGCGGTATGGGCAGTCTCAAACATCCTCGAAATGCCTCTTCATAGAGAGTAAACTCCATGGGCCTCACATCCGACGCCCTCTCTTTTGCCGATGGCAACCTTAACTCCACCTCTCCCGAAATCTAATATTTCACTTAAAACTCCTCCAGGTCCTTTAGCTGTCACACCCTAAACCCAGGTATGACCGGCCGTGCCCACAGGGCCTTAGCCCAAGACATACGTAAGCCTAAAACACGAATCCATAATCACATTGAACAACTATACAATATTCCAGTAATAAATAACCAAAACTCAATCCAGTGACATGCCACAATTATAAATGGAAAAACCAACCGTAATCAATACCATCCAAACTTATAGGCTATAAACAGCCCACATATCAAAATAATCCTAAATGAACCTTAATAAAAATAAAAATAAATATGTACAAACTTGACATAACAATCTAAAACAAAATAAATGAATGTCCTGGAGGTCCATGCAATTGAGTCCCCGCTACGCCATGAGTCCACTCTAAGTACTTCTAACACCTGGAAATAATAAACAACTAATAGCTGATAGCTCAGTGAGTAGCAACGTGGATAGTAAATACAGTTTTGAAAACAGGGTTCAATTCCAAAATAAGATATATATCACAGAAACTAGATTGGTATACAGTTTGGTAAAGACAATTTGTTTAAAAAAGAAGGTTTCACAGTTCAACACTTAAAATAGTCATGTCTCTCAAGAACATGATAAATAACATTTTTCACTTAAAACAGATTACAACATGAACACTAATAATTTTATGGGTACCAAGAATAACAAGTAACATGCCACATAGTTCTCAAGGCAATAAGCCCATTGAATCCAATATCAAACCAAGAGTCATCCTCAGTGTGGCAACCCGAACCTTTTCTCTAAGACGATCCAATTGAAGGTCATCTAGCCCAACCCAGGTCTTTTCCTTACAATCGTTGAGCACTAGAGTCATCATGGCCCAACCCGAATCTTTTCCCTAGTGACCAGAGTAACCACACATAGTGGAATAATTTCCCTAGACTAAAATACACAAATGGTTCCGATAATCAATACAATTCAGTTTCGCAAAACATGGTAGTTCACCATTATAAACATGAGACCATAACAAATAGTCCACAGTATGCCAAGTTTACACATATTTCAGAAATAATTTAATTCCATCGATAATATAATAATTTATCAAGACAGCTTAGTCCTGAAACAACAATTTAATTTTCCAACAGTTCAAGGTAGTAGAACATTTATAAAAATATGTAGCATGCAACTACTCACCTGAAAACGGAATAATGTAATCCTTGAATAGATTATAAAAGTCCAACTAGTGCCCTGAACCAAGTATAAAAACTACACGTCATTACTAATTTAAAAATACTAAAGAATAAGAACTAAGTAACCCCAAACTAAAGCATACTAACACGACTTAACCCAACTCTCCGTTACTCTTAAATATTACCTAAGTTCATGTTCTTCAAGGTCTAAAATTACCCAAGACATAGGTTCCGATCGAAACTTAACTAAAACTAACTTTAAGATAAAATAGAGTTTTAAACAAGTTTTCTCAATCTATTTGCTAACTTTGAAAATTACAAAACCCATTACACGCTGTTCGAAAAATTCCAAAACCCTCCAGATATCAACTAATATGTCCTAAGTTTCAAGCCCAATTGATTTTACTTGATTTGCTTATCAAAATAATTATTTACAATTAATTACACCCAAATAGGTTGTTTTCTGCAACAATTTAAAGAAATTAATGGTTCTCTTAGTATACACGAAAAATCAACACAAGGCCAAAAATGTAAGAAACTAGACTTGCATCCGGTTCTAATACAGCTGATTTGATAATTTTCAGATTTATACCCAAAGAGAACAACACTTCCGAAGTTACTATTTTAAACTAGTTTTCTGGACAAATTTGAATGCAGCAGTTAATATAGATTTTGAATCCCAAAAATTATGAGAAAATTCAGATATACAATTCAATATGTAATTAATCTATCGTAAAAATTTTAGTTCAAAATTCATTCGTTTGATATGGTTTCTTGATTTTTAAAGTTTGTGGTTCTATACAAAATTTTTTAGATTAAGAATCACACCCATTATTTCTCATCACCAATCACTAACTTGGCACCCAAACAACACACCCGTTTCTCCTATTCCTTCCCAACAACAAGCAGATTACACATATAAACCATCATAATATATAGATATAATAAAATAGGACAATACCTTAGAGTTGTTGACCACTAATGTTGTCAAAATTTTCTCTCAAATCTCTCTCTCTCTCTCTCTCCCTCACGGCTGCTGTGAAGAACAAATAAGAAGGTAGGGTTTTGTGTATATTTTATTTAATACTAGTGGTTGGGTACACCTAAAGCATGTGTAGGTCAAATAAATAAATAATATACAAAATGTTTAAATATTTTGTAAGCAACTCAAATGGTAAGACCATTATTTAACAAATTGTGGTCTAGAGTTCAAGTCACACCCTCTTCTCTATTTATTTTATTTTATTTTTAAATAATAAATCTTGGCTCTAAATTAAAGACTTTCACCATAAATTTATTTTAGGTTTAAAATTAATTAAAAGATCCTCCAATAATATTTAGTTTGCACTTTAAGATTCACCATCAAAATATTTGAGATTGTAAAATTATTATTATTTAATTATTTACTTTATTTTGTTTATTCGGGTTCTCACACCAGCGTCAACATCGACTTATCTGCTTTGGTATGCCAGTGGTCGGGGGCCATTTGGCTCAAAGGTTGGGCGGCTGATATCATCGTTGTCGGAATCGATCGTGACGGTCTCTCTCCCTCTCTTTCCCCCATCCTCCTCACCTTGTACTCCTCCGCTAAGGCAATGCCGTCATCATCCCCTAAAGCATCCAGCATCAGTGCAGGGGCTCTCTCTCGCGCCATCTCATTTATGTTCCTATAAATCGCCTCCGGCGCAAGTAACAAGAAGTTCGTAATGTGAACCAAGGGAGAATCACACGAGATGAATGAAGACAAGTCTGGGATCTGTCGATTTCGCGCAATTAGATACATAAATCGCACAAGCCCAAATGCCCAAGGTTTCCCAATGTTCCACAGATCGTGATTAAACTTTGCCAGTTTGAAACCCCACAGTCCAGATAAAACCTCCACGTTTTCAAAATCCCCCGCTATAAACCTTTCCAATCCCCCTTGATGGTACAATATCTTCATCAACAGTGCAGATCCCTCCACGCTCGTCAACGCGCTACACCGCCTTCATTAAATCCCTTTCCTTTCCTGTCTTTTCCCTTTCACATCATCACGTGCGTTTCTACCCCTCGAGCCCCGTACCCATCCATGGCCCATCAACACCACCCGGTTGGTTGACCACCCAAGCGATCAGCCACCCTGACGCTCGACCGCTGTTGCGGTCGGCCACCTTTATTCTCAATCACCTTCACAGTCGACCACCCCAGTGGTTGGCCACCTTTGCGGTCGGCCATCCCAGCAGTCGGCCACCCTAACGCTTGGCCACCGTTGCAGTCAGCTACCCCTGACGATTGGCCACCTAAGCGATCGGCGACCCTAACGCCCAGCTACCATTGCAATCAACTACCCTAACGCTCGGCCACCCTTCATGACCAACCACCTGCACTCGGCCACTTTTCTCCGAACGTGACATTCACCCACCCGCCCCCTCCGCTCTTCTCCGCCTTGAGGGACTACTTCCACTCTTCATATTCCCTTCGTTAGACTTAAAGCTGCCCTCGAGAATAGGGGACTACCGATGGGCACGACCCAGGAAGGTCCAGCCCATAGCCCAAGATCCAGGAGTCCAGCCGACGACCCAAGATCCAAGAGTCCAGCCCACGACCCAAGAACTAGCCACGTAAGTAGACAAATATCCTGCAGAGTTATTACACCCCCATAGCCATTTAATAAGGCCGCCATAGCATTAAATGTAGCAAGACCCTTCACGCCAGAATATGTAGAATCACCATGAACGATGCTAACTAGGCTATAGACTTTCGGCCAATGAGACAGTTGTAAATGGACAACGAAATGATGAGCAAATGATATAAGGAAGCTTTCGAGTCACGTTAGAGGTTAAGTTATTCCATCCCTTACTTCTCTCTCTCTCTCTCTCTCTCTCTCTCTCTCTCTCTCTCCCAATCTGCCTCAACCTAACTTGATCGTTGGAGTGTCCATCGGGGGACTACCTCCCCCTTTGGACCTTTTTACAGGCACGCTTTGAAGACTCAGAAGGCCAGTAGGCCCAAAAGAAGCATGGATCAGTCTGACCCATTCTTCATTGAAGTTGCAGCATCATCACTAATAATAGTATCTGTGACCAATGCATCGAGTCAGGAAGAAAGTGTGGATCCAACAATAGTTCTGGGTTGTTTGCTTGTTATTGCTCAGATAAACCTTATGCATTTACCTGTAACACAACTCAAAGCGGAGCTGGTACTTATATATAATATACAAATAAACATAAATAAATAAATTTATATATAAAATGATAGGGGTGCAACTTGGGCGGGTTCAACCTAAGCAACCCGAACCCAGCCCGAATTTTTTTAGGATTTAGACAAGATATTTTCAAATTCGGTACGGATTTGGGCAAAAATTCAGAAGTCCAAATTAAATTTGGGTGGGCTTAAGCAAAGACATCAAATAACCTGAGAAACTCAAAATCCGAATTATACATATATATAAAAATATTAAATATATATAAATTATTAGCCATTACACGATATTAAAGTAATTTAGATTATTAAATCATATTGAATATATATTACATGTACAAATAACATAAAATCTTACTCTTTTTTTTTTATTTTCACTCATAAATTGTAAAGACTACTATAGCGGCATCTAATTACATTATATAAATTATTTGTTTTGATAGTATTAATGATTTTCTATAAATAAATAAAAAATGTAAATAGAGTCAAATTTTAATAATTTAATAATATAGCTACAAAAAAAATTATTTACAATTTGAGCAACTCAGACAATTCGGGTTTAACTCAGGTCGGACTTGGACAGGCAACTTCGGGTTACAATTTGAGCTTGGGCAGATCTCAGCACAACTTAGACTGATTTTGACAACTTTTCAACCCGACCGAACCCGCTCGAGTTGCACTCCTATAAAATGATGTGATTGCTTGCATTAAAACTTATAATTTTAAAACAAAATATCAATTTATGCATTGGTATGGGAAGTGGGTTGGGATGGGATAAGGCCAAAATAATCACAAAAAGATAAAATAGATTTTTTAGTTTCAGGCTAAAAAATGTTACACCCAAATCATAATTATATTATTTTTTCTCTTACAAAAATTAAAAAGCCTACCCTAAATGAAACTGTTTAACCCCAAATTAAAATAACTAAAAAAAAATAACTCATCTGCCAAACGAAACCTAACATTTTGATTATAGAAATATCACTACCACGTTATTATAAAAACAAATTATATATCAATATGATTTATTTTATTTTTAGGAAAAGGACATTATGTGGGTGTTTGACAAGTGGATTGTTATGTAAGTTTTTTTAGTTGTAGGATATTATTGGATAAAAAAAATTTAGTGTTTGGAAAGATAGTTGGGTTTTTTTGTGATTGGATGTGATGTTTGTGAGAGAAAAAGTGAAATGATTATGAGATTGGATATGATATTTTATTTAGATTTATTTTTTTAATTTTACAAAAACTGTCTTTTAGTGAAAAAAATCAATAAAAACCCAAAAAAAAAAATTCCCAAACACCGCGTATGACAGAGTGATCAAGTGAAGCCAAGATACACATTGTAATAAGTCTTTGTTTTTGTCTCTCTGGTTGAATATCATGCCACCCAAAGTGAATTCACACTTTTCCAATTTCTTCTGTATTGGGTTAGGTCCACCCCCTACCAAACTTTTCCACGCCTCATCCTCCTTAACCAATCTCCCAAACACTCCCTCTCTTCTTCACCACCCTCACAGTCACAGAGACCCAAACCTCCATCAAATGAATTCCCAAAACCTTCCATGGTTTCCATTCCTCCCTTTCATTTCCTTTCTAAAACTACTTCTTCTCTTTCAATTCCATCTATCTTCTAGTTATTCAGATCAATATTTGTACACGAATTGTGGCAATACCTTCAATTGTGGTTCCATCACCGGAATAGGCTATCCTTTCCGCGGAACGGGTGATCATGATTACTGTGGGTATCCGGGTTTAGTCCTCGATTGTAGTAATGACAATATCACCACAATTCAAATGGGGAACTTAACGTATCGAGTTCTGAATTTCGACCAGAGCACCGAAACAATGAAGATTGCTAGAGAAGATTTGATGGAATCAACTTGTCCCCATGATATGGTTAACACTACCCTGGATAGCGCGCTATTCGAATACACTTCCAGTACTTATATGAACCTCACTTTTCTGTATGGCTGCCAGGCTCCACTTAAACCGGTTCTCAATCTTTTCCAAATTCCGTATTGTAATGAGTCTGGGAATGTGTATTTATTTGCTGGAGCTCAGGGTGGTGATCTGATTGGTTGTGAGGATAGCGTTGTTATTCCAATTTCTGGTTGGGCTTTGCCTGTGAATTCGACTGATCAGGAACAAGCTATCCGGGGTGGTTTTGAGGTTAAATTGAAGGTGGATAGCAAAGAGTGCAGTGATTGTATTGGGTCGAAGGGACGGTGTGGATATAGTCTTTTTACCAATCAGACCACTTGCTATTGCCCCACCCCGCCATACGTATGGGATACCTGCTCGGTGGCCGCCGGAGAAACACCGCCAGGTATGTTGCTTCTTTCTATCTTCATAAAAACTCTTTAGCCTGTTTTCAATTTTTTTTTTATTTTCCTGTGTTTTCAATTAATTAAAAATGAATTTCAATGTCATATCTGTATGGTATAATATTACCTAAAAAAAAATCTGTATGGTATAATAATTAAATTTTAATACGGAAAATATATATATATATATTCTTTTTTTGTCTCCTTTCTTTCTCCCAAATGAGGATGGTTGACATGAATTTCAATATACTGAGGTCGCCAATGAGACTCATTGATGTCTGAGTTGTTTTGTAAGTTCTTTGTTTGTTTGTTTTGATTTTTTGGTGTGTAATTTTTATTTATAATTTATAATGCAAATAATTTAAATAAGATGATTATTCAGCAATTGGAGTTGTGGACCTACTTTTTATTTTTTTATTATTAACTTTTAATTTGAAAAAAAAAATAATACTTTACCAAATAGATCTAAATAGGGTGAGTTTGGTTAAAAATAAAAGTAATGAAAAGTGTGAAAAAAAGGAATTAAAAAAATAATTCTTTATTATTATTTTCTTCTTCTGTTTAGCATGAAGTGGTATAACGTGAAAAGAAATTAAATTTTTATACAACTAATATGCAAACATAGTAATTTTCATAATATTTTTGATTATTTTGTCAAAGGAGTCCATAATGAACACTATAAATTTGTATGGATTAATTACACTTTATACCCTTAAACTATCATTGAATTGTCTATTTAATTATTAAATTATTGATTGAGTCTATTTGGTCCTTAAAGTATATAAATCAAAATCTATTTAATTCATAAATTATTGATTGAATCTATTAAGTCCCTAAAATATTTAATTTAAACTTATTTGGTCTTTGAAAGAATTACAAAAATAAAATATATGTTCATAAGTATTATAAAGTAGTAAAAGACTCTACCTAATTAAGATTTTATTATAGAAAAATATTAAAATTCTATTTTAATATTAAAAAGTATTTTATTTTGTTATTTGTTTAAATTAACGGCAATGCTTCAGACCCCCACTGGGGGTCGACCCCCAGTGAGGTGGCAAGTTCCGATTCGCTGAAAACTTTAAAAAAAAAAAAAAAAAAAAAACAGTTTTTGTTTTTGGCCAATGGGAGGGCAAGACAGGCGACCCCCAGTGACCCCCACTGGGGGTCTGAGGCATTTTTGTTAAATTAATATTAGAGTATGATTTCTCAGTCTTACCAATAAAATTATATTAGTATTATGTACTGGAGAAGTAGAATTAGATAATTGAAATAATAATACTTCGCTAGAAATAATAATAGAATAAAATAATACATTAATTAAGTTTTTAAAAAAAAGAACTTGCTGAAAAATTTAGAAATAGTCAATTATAAATTATAAACAAAATCTACGATATAATATTAGATAATTGCAAGTACGTAACTATTATGTGTTACATGGTACTTTGGGGCGAAGTACCCGTGTCGACACGACACGACACGGGTACGGGTACGGGATACAGACGGGATACAGCATGGAAAAAGTTGATATGACATATGGAAGTAAGAAGAAAGATGGCATATCTGGGATTAGGGCTACGAAAGCTGCAATTAGGGCTTCGATCTTCTTCTTTCGAACTGTCTTCTTCTCTCTCTCACTCTCACGCTCGATTGTTCTCTTCTTCTATCTCTTCTTTCGCTCTCGATCATCTTCATCTCTCTCTTCTCTATTTCGATCAACTTCGTCTCGCCCTTCTCTCTGCTTTCTTCTCTCCCTTCTCTCCGTATTCTTCTCTTGACCGTCTTCTCTTCTTTCTTCTTTTTAATTGGTGCCTATTATATAAATTATATAATACATAATATAAATTATATCATAAATAATATATTGAGAACAACTCCTTTTCTTCCATTTTGAAAGTTGTCACCAACCAACAAGTTAATAAATTTTCACCTTTTCACCTACCAATCAAAAGTCAAAAAAGCTACCATCTACCTATCAATTATATAATAATGAATTTAATTAAATAATATATAATAAAAAATTAATAAAATTAATAAAATCTATAAAATACATTATCTATTTTATATTTATTTTAACGTAATTTGTTATTCCTTATTTATTATATTTTTGTTATTTATAATATATATGTCAATTAAAAGTAAAAAAAAAAATTATATAGATAAATTTAAAAAATTATCAATAAAAGTAATACATAAGATAAAAATAATAAATATATTTAAAAAATAACTATTTAACTTATCTTTATATAATAAATATATTTTAAAAATTAAATATTTAACGTATCCCCGTACCCGTATCCTCGTTTGGATCCATATCCACGTATCCTCAACTTTTAATTTTGAAGTACCGACCTCTAGATACGTACCCGCACCCGATACCCACACCTGTGTCCGTGTAACATAGACTATTATAGAAGATAAGTAAGAACATACTATACATAATTACCCTTACTCTTTTCACCATAAGAACTAATGCTCACTTCTCAAAATTAAGTTTTTTTTTAAAAAAAATAAAATTTTAACTAGATATGATCTTTCACTAATTTATAATTTTTATGGGCTTGTATTTTAGTTTTGTAATTCTTTTAGAACTAAATATGTTTAAATTAAATACTTTAAAAACTTAATAGATTAAATCGATAGTTTAAGAATTAAATGTATTTTGATTTATATACTTTAAGAACCGAATAAATTCAATCGATAGTTTAATAACTAAATATATGAATTGACGATAGTTTAGGGACATAAAGTGTAATAAATCCAATTTGTATCCCTTTTGTAAAATAATAATGTGTTTGTGATAGATTTCCTTGGGCCCCGATATGGGCTGGGTTATAGATTGAGTATCTGTTACATAATAAGAGGCCTGGGCCTGTAACTCATTAAAACTTGAACAGAAGACCCATTGTGGCCCACTGGGCTTTTTTACATTTCCAATTCAATGAATTCATTATTAGTGCGGTAGGGGTCTCTTGTGTTGGCCCAATTCTGTGGACGATCTGGCTTTTGGGACTTCAGTCCAGCCTGAGGCCCTCAAACCAGAAACACATTTGGGCTTCCATTTGATCTTCTGGTCATGTTTCCTTTTAGTGTTAGATGGGTTGAAATTAGGCTGACCCCCCACTGAGGCCTAAGCCCAATAAGCACGAGGGACTGGTTGGCCTGAACAAGTGGGCTTGGTTAGAATCCGGTGCGTGTTAGAATACTCGGGCACAAGTGTGTTGAAGAGTGGGCTACGTCTAACCAATCAAGTCGAGTCCGAATCCTCTGCCGTGATTATCTACAGTGTTTCCTGCGGTGGTCCAAAACGACGTCGTTTTAGACCCCTTTTTTTTTTTTTTTTTCCTCTCCCTCTTTAGCTTTTCAGGCTCTCTCACTTCATCATTTTCAAAATACCACAAAATAGAGAAGTTGTTGAGGATGTTTGATCGAGATGGAAACAAGTACATCACAACGACAGAGTTCTTCATCTGATCTGCTCTAATGGTCTCAGATCTGTTCCGATCTGCATCCCCGTGTGAGAGAGAGAGAGAGAGTGAGTGAGAGAAAGAGATGGATAACAGATGCCATCCATCCACTTTGTGTGTTCCAAAGTGGGTTTGATTCATGGATTTGATTTATGGATTTGATTTATGGATTCATGGATTCAACTCAGCACCGTGGATTCATCTCAGCACCGTGGATTCATCTCAGCACCATGGAATCAAAGTGGGTTTGATTCATGGATTCAACTCAGCACCATCTCTCTCTCTCTCTCTCTCTCTCTCTCTCTCAGCACAAAATGGGTTCCAAAGTGTGATCAGCTGAGAAGAAGGAAAAAAAAAATGGTCATCAAACAATTTTACTGGTGGGTTTCCCATTGGTATCAAGAATCTTCACCATGGATTCATCTCAGCACCATGGAATCAAAGTGGGTTTGATTCATAGATTCAACTCAGCACCATCTCTCTCTCTCTATCTCTCTCTTAGCACAAAATGGGTTCCAAAGTGTGATCTGCTGAGAAGAAGGAATGGGTTTCCCATTGGTATCACAAATCTTCAGCAACTGAAGGTGTTTGATTTGCATTCAAATGGGTTTTTTGGGGACATTCAAGACTTGTTTTCGAAGCTTCGAAATGTTGAGTTTGTTGATACATGTTCTTCTTCCCCTCTTTTCTCTTCTCTGTTCTGTTCTGTCTTTTCTTTTTTCTTTTTTCATTTTTTAATTGAAATTTTGCCCCAAAATGACATCGTTTTGGGACGCCGCAAAGTCCACCGCAGGAAAATACGACAGACGGTCCGGACTCAATCAAGTTGAGCTATAGTACAGAGCTTTCAGTTATCTCAAAACAACTTTAGATAAAATTTGTATTAACCTGACTCTGAGATCAAGTCAGGATTTACAACTCTATTAACCATTAGGCACATTTGTAGAGAGTTAGAACTAACAAGATGAATAGGAATACGTATAAGCATGACATACAACAATAATCTTGGATCACTGAATATTACTCCTGTGTAAGAGTCAGGATTTACTCTCGTATTTTTTTTTTTTTTGTATGTTTGGTATTTAGTAAATTTTTAAAAGATTTTTTCACAATTTTTTTTACTTTTTAGGTATATTTATGTTAGGTATGTCTAAAAAGTTTTTAAAAAAAAAATTTGCTTAAAATATTAAAAAAATTCAGTAAAAACAAAAAAACACGAAAAATAAGAAAGTAGAATTTTTTAAAAAGTATTTTTGAAAAAACACAACCAAGCAAGCATTTTTTTTTTTTTTTAACAAAACAATATTTTTGGAATTTTTTTTAAAAAAAAATTATAAGCTTTTCATAGATTTTTAAATTGTATGTTTGGTTATGAGTTGTAAGTTTTTATATCAAATATCATATGTCACAACAAAAATTTTCCACTCAATTCAAAACTCTTTTCAAAACTCATTCACCAAACAAATTTTCTATACTCAAATCATAATTCCAAAACTCATAAACTCAAAATATAACTCATATTCTCAAACCATAGTTAAAAAACTCTACCAAACGCAAACTTAATTTCTCATTCTTTCCAAGTTTCTTTTTCTAATTTAACTATTGAATAGTTTTTTACTAACACTACACCGGTACATCTAAGATTCACCATTTTTTTCTCACATTTCAAATTATTTAACACTTACGTTTTCAGTTTTCAGTTTATATTTACAAAAATTTAAAAAATTCAAATAAAAACTTGTTTGGTAAATTTTTGATTTATAAATCAGTGGTCTCAGTTTATAAATTTGGCCAAAAAATGTAAACTCAAAAAATGTGTTTCCGTTTTGAGTTTTCAGTTTTTTTTTTTTTATCACCCAACACTAGCCACCACCCGCCATCATTTTCCGCCACCGTCTTCCGCCACCACCACCCACCCGCCGCCACCACCCACCACCACCACCACCACCACCACCACCACCACCCACCTGCCACCACCACCCACCACTACCACCACCATCACCTACCTACCACCACTACCACCCGCCATTCGCCGCCACCACCACCACTACCATCACCCACCACCCACCCGCCACCACCACCCACCTGCCACCACCACCACCCACCACCTGCCACTACCACCACCCACCACTCGCCACCGTCACCCACCCACCCACCACTACCACCACCACCACCACCACCCGCCATCCACCACCCACCTGTCACCACCATCCACCCACCCGTCACCGCTTTCCACCACCGTCTTCCGCCGCCGCTGCCGCCACCACTCGCCACTTGCCACCACTTTCCGCCACCACCACCCACCCACCCGCTACTTGCCATCACTTTCCACCATCGTCTTCTGCCACCATCACCACCACCTACCACTATTTTCCACCACCGTCTTTCGCCACCGCCACCCGCCATCATTTTCTACCACGGTCTTCCGCCGCCACCACTCGTCACCACCCGCCACCATTTCTCATTTCTCACTCTTTTTTTATATTTTTAAATTTTTTTAAATATTTTGTCTAAACCAAACGCGTTTGTAGTTTATGTTTTTCTAAAAATAAATAAAAACTAAACAAAAATTAATTTATAAAATTTTTGTAAATATAAATTAAAAACGTAAACGTTACCAAACATGCTCTTAGAGTCTGAGACTAATTAGACAAATTCCAAACATAGAATATTTTTGTTTAAAATCATGTTATCTTCGCTTCTTCGTAACGATTCTAGAAGCAATAGTGGAGGCCATGGAACCAACCACTATAACTTGAAATTGACTAGGTTAATTTACACAAAAAAATCAACATAACTTGATAGTGATGGATGTTGCCCCAAGTCCAGTAGACCATCATAATTTGTGGTATTTTGGAAAGTAAATTTTCAATCTTTCTTCCCTCCACCTGTCCTACCACCTCTATCCACTTACACCCGTCAGCCAGCAATTCTGGCAACTCTCCCATCCTCAGCCCCCCATCTCTTGCAACATTTTAATGTTTGTGTTTTTATGTGTTTTGAAAACACATTTGTTCCAAATATGTTTTTGTCTTTATTTAACAAAAACTAAGATTCCGTTTAATTTTTGAAATGAGTTTTGAGTTGTATTTTAAAAGATAAGTTTTTGAAATGAGTTTAAAAAGAAAAAACTTGGTTAGTTATGAGTTCCAAAAAAAGTTTTGAAACTAATTTTTGAGTTGTATATTTTGAAAACTTATTTAGTTATGAGTTTTATAACTTTTTTTTTTGAATTTTTTTTTAAAAAAAAATATATTTATTTATTTATTTTTATTTTGTTAAAATTATTTTAAAAAATTTAGACAAAGGTTATTTAAAAAATTTTAAATATTATTTTATTTTTTAAAAAATATTTTAAAATTTCAAGTTTTTATATTTTTTATTTTAAATAATTTTTTTATTTTTTATTTTAAATATTTCAATTTTTTAAATATTTTTTTTTAAAAAAAATTTAATTTTAAATTTTAAAAAAATTTGGATTGCCCATATATATTTAAATCATAACAAATTATTTGCCCAATACATAAAAACATAACAAAATATTTTTTTTTCAAAAATTAAAAAAATGAAAAATATTTTTTTTTCAAAAATAAAAAAATATTTTTTCAAAAAATAAAAAATAATTTTAAAGAACAAAATATAAAAAATATATTTGAAAATTAAAAAAAAAAAAATAGAGTATTAATAACTTGTTTGATTATAAGTTTTTTTAAATAAATTTTTGAAAAGAGTTTTAAAAACTTTATTTGGTTAAAAATTTTGAAAAGAATTTTTTTATTTTTTTGATCTAAATTATGATTGGAAAACAAACCAAACGCTACCCAAGTTTTTGTTTTGACCATATATTTTTATGAACATCATTTTCCCTGCTCAAGAATTCCTGAATTATATAAAATAGAACTCGGAGGCTGACATGTTTGACTCAGAGGCTGAATTATAGTTGCATTTCCAAATTTTGGTGAGCTCTATCTGTCTGTATCTGTAAAAATGAATCCCCTTCTCTTTCCAAGCTCGTCTTTTCTTCATGATCATAATTTTAAGCCAAATCCCTACATTTTTGTGTGTCGAAAACGAGCAATATGCAAACTGCAGTAAGGTGTTTCAGTGTGCAGACATTCCAAACCTCGGTTACCCTTTCTGGGGAGGGAGCATGCCAGATTACTGTGGCCACCCGAGCTTCGGCCTAAACTGCACGAGCGATGCGCCACTGATCACAATCCGAACAAGACCTTATCGAGTCCTTACAATCAATGATTCAGCACAAATTCTCAAGGTCGTTCGAGAGGAATTCTGGGAAAATATTTGCCCTACAGAGTTCGTTAATGCCACTGTAGATTACTTACCCCCCAAAAAAAAAAAATGCCACTGTAGATAACGCCCCTTTCACCTATATGTCCTCCCAGGACCTCATGCTCTACTACGGTTGCGCGACACTTCCTGCTACAACCATTCCTGGACAGTTTTATTGTAGCGTTGATGGCTCGACCAACACACAAGTTTTTCCGAGTTTGATAACCGCCTCGAACACGACCGTTACATCTTGTCACAAGGTTGTCAGTGTTCAAGTTGATCAAACAGAAGCCGCGGCTTTCGCTAGTAATCCAACTTCAGTAACTGTGACACAAGTTCTTGACAGTGGTGTTGAGTTGCAGTGGCATGTTAATAATAGTATCTGTGACCAATGCATCGGATCAGGAGGAAAGTGTGGATCCAAAACTAGTTCTGGGTTGTTTACTTGTTATTGCTTGGATAAACCTTATGAACTTACCTGCAACGGTACGAGCCCCTCTAATCTTGTTACTATTTTTTGATTAGTTGTAAGATTAATTGTTGGTTTTAGAAAATCCAGGATCCCTAGATCTTTGGTTGCCTTTGCTCTGGTCTGAACTTATTTTAGAGGAAGCTCAAACTAATTTCAAAGTTTCCATGTAGAGTCCAAATTGCAAAGGATCTGGTTTTTCATGTTATCGAACTTTGGTCATAACTTAAAATTCTGGATGAGAGATGGTATTTGTCATCCTACCATGATGCATTACAAAATGACTCATGAAATATAAGAGCACATCTGACTTGGGTTTGAAGGTTGCATCTTCCACTTATTGCTGGAAAATCCTCCCATTTAATCATAGAGAATGTCCAAATTCCATTTTAGAACTCTTAGGTTGTGTTTGGATTTTAAATTTGAGTAGCTAGTTGTGAAGAAAAAGGAAAAGGAGAGGGGAAATTGCTACTCCGTAAATTTTTGTCACTTTTTCCATCCATTTCCCTTTCCTTCCACAAATCGCCACTTAAATCTAAGATCAAAATACAACCTTAAGGCCATGATTGAATATGGATTTGTGGAGAGAATGTGTGTGTGTGGTGGAGCATTTTCATTTCTCTTGATAAATTCAAAATCCAAACATAGCATAAAGCTAAAAAGAGAAAACATGTTGGAAAACTGAACTCCGTAAACACAGATAAACAGCTATTATAATTTCAAACTAAATGGTTTCCCTAAGAAAGTAATTAAGATCAACTTGCAATATTCAATTTATATCACCATGTTTCCTGATGTTGTGGCAGTGTGTTATCATAATCTCCCTTGAACATTATAATACATCAAAGACCTATTTTTTTAGTATATAGCATCATTGAGGGCTAATTATATAACACCATTCTCTCTTGTCCATCTGGAGGTGCCGCTAAATTTCTCTTTATCTTGCAGGATCAACCAATCGTTTTAATCTGGGGATCAAATTAACCATAGGTAAGATGAGAATCAAGATAACTCTTGGTCATTGGAAGCCAAACTCTTCATAATTTGCAATCAACAAAACTGGAATTTTATCATGTCTTTAATTGGTTGGAAGATATTTCTAGATGAACTTAAGCTCTCTGTTCAACCTTAAGCCCCATTAGAGAGAAGAATTGACTGATATTATTATTTCCCAATCACAAAACTCACCACTTCTATGATTTATTTTATATATGCAGCGTTCTCAATCATTGTAGCTGTAACATGGTTAATCACAATAATCTTCTGCCTTAAAAGATGGTTCACATCATCAGCTAATGCAGTGGCTTTCTCGAAGAAGGAATGCATGGATGATCGAAATGTTGAAGCATTTATAAGGAATTACGGATCTCTTGCTCCAAAGCGATACAGGTATTCAGATCTTAAAAAAATGACCAGCTCATTCAAAGATAAACTAGGTCAGGGAGGTTATGGTTCTGTATACAAAGGAAAGCTATCTGATGGCCGTCTTGTGGCAGTGAAGGTCCTAAGCCAGACCGAGGGAAATGGACAAGAATTTATAAATGAAGTTGCTAGCATTAGTAGAACTTCCCATATCAATGTAGTTAATCTTTTGGGTTTCTGTTTTGAGACTAAAAGAAGAGCTCTAATTTACGAATTTATGGCCAACGGATCGTTGGACAAGTTCATTTGCAATGATGAATCTGTGAATACTAATTGTCGATTGGAATGGAGTACATTGTACCAAATTGCAGTAGGCATTGCAAGTGGGCTAGAGTACTTACATCGAGGTTGTAGCACAAGGATTGTGCATTTCGATATAAAGCCTCACAACATTCTCCTCGATGAAAAGCTCCGCCCTAAAATATCAGATTTTGGTCTTGCTCAACTATGTCAAACGAAACAAAGTATCATATCCATGATCGGTGCAAGAGGGACTGTTGGATATATTGCTCCGGAAGTGTTTTCTAGAACCTTTGGCCATGTCTCTCATAAATCTGATGTCTATAGCTATGGAATGATGGTTCTTGAAATGACTGGAGCAAGAGATCAGAAAGTTGGAGTAGTCCAGACAAGTGAAAAATACTTTCCACATTGGATTTATGAGCATCTGGAACATGATAAGGATCTAAGCCTTCATGGTGTCGTCACTACCACCGAGGAAGAAGAGATGCTGAGGAAGATGATCTTGGTGGGCTTGTGGTGCATTCAGCCCAATCCATCAGACCGGCCACCAATGAGTAAGGTGGTGGAGATGTTGGAAGGAAGCCTTCAGTCCTTGCAAATTCCTCCAAAGCCTTACTTGTTTCCTCCTACAAGGGCCAACCCATCAACCCAAGACACTTCCAACTCATTATGGACAATGAACATGGTGGAAGAAACGCCGGAAGATGGCCTACAATATTAGGAATTTTCACCAAGTCATAGTCGTTACACGTGGCAGCCCGGGCACCTTGGGTAACTGCATGAGCCCTTTAGATTCCAAAATGCCCAAGGCAATGCTCTCCTGAGGAAAACAATTTTGTTCATTCATCTGACAAGCAAGTAATCAAAACTCTTCTCTCTGATTGATTAAAATATTGAAGTGGGTGAACAAAATTCTACTGCAGTAGCGGATATATGGTCACTTTTGGCTTTTTACGAAAAGATGTGCAGAAAAGTAGAGAGGTGATGTGACTAGTTTTAGTTGGCTTTTTGACTTTTTGGCTAAAATAGTCAGTCCCCAAACGAGGCCTAATATCGATTATCTTTGTGTATCTAAGGTCAAGCAAATGGATGTTAAGCCAGCACATGATTTGGCATAGTCTGTAAATAACTTTCCTTATGATACTTGTTAGTTGTTGCTTTCTCACAAAAAAAAAAAACATTGGGATGGATCCCATTTAAAACAGTAAAACCAACTGTTTTAACTAATCAAAGGGTCCAGTCTTATTCACTCACCTGTGAAGTCCGTAAACAAAGCTAAACTCTCTTATGAGCCATGGCTAATCAGGTGACCACCCAAATGTTACGTTTAGGCAACTTTTGTTGGTTGCACGCTCACCTCTTTCTGTTTTTGGTTTTTTTTTCAATAGCACAAATGGCTTCTTTTTTTTCTCTCTTTTTTTTTTCTTTTTTTTTTTTTTTCTTGTTTTGCTAAATTGAATGGCTTCAAATAGACATTTCCATAATTAAAATGACTTGTGATTTGTGATTTTACTACGATAATTATTTACATCATCTAATGATAAAATTTTAGTGACTTGTGATTTTACTACGATAGCTAATGATTTTCTATAAAGTTCATCCACAATTTATTGATTTTTTTACAATGTTATTTGTAATATTTGAATCAATAAATTTGATCTCTCCATTAATTTTGGTTGATCCAGTTGTTCCATTAACTCTTTATGTACTTATTGTATGTCAAGCATCTTGATCGTAATCACTGACGAACTTGTCAAGAAAGTCAAGGAAAAGTTATTTGTAGCATTTCATCAATTTATTACTATATTATTTAGTTTGATCTGGCCATAACCAAAGCTTTCCTTCTGAATTCCAAGTTCACATGATGATGAAGTAGATCCCTCATCAAAAACCTTTGTTTATTAGAGCAAATAGACCTATCCAAATGAATAATTAACCCTAGTCTGGCAAGTCAACTCCATCAACAATTTAAAACAAAATAGTTATTTACACCAAGCTGGCCTCAACTATTAACAAATATTACTTTACTCCCTCATCCATGAACACATAAATTTTGACTCCAACTATAAAAAATATATCACTTTCACCCCTTACAGACTGTTTCCAAATCCCTCCAAAAAGAAGGTGTATTTGTATAATTTTTATAATTGATGGAATTAATATATACGGATTCATAGATGAGAGAAATAAAATGATATTCACTAATAAGTGAGAGGTTTTAATGTAATTAACCCAAAACAAAAAGAAACCATGAAAGCCTTGATGGGTTTGCATGTCTGCATTCCAACCATTCGCTAATTTGCTTCTGCAAAAAACCAGTATTTGTGTTGTTACATTCCCAAATTTTGTAGCTCCCTATCTGTCTGTATCTGTGAAAAAAATGAATCCCCACCTCTTCCCAAGCTCTCGTCTTTTCTTCTTGACCGTAATCTTAAGCCAAGTCCCAACATTTTTGTGTGCCGATGACAAGCAATACACAAATTTCAGTGTGCAAACATTCCAAACCTCAGCTATCCTTTCTGGGGAGGTAACAGGCCAGACTACTCTGGCCACCCAAGTTTCAAGCTAAATTGCCAAGGCGATGATGCCCCACTGATCACAATCCAGACAATACCACACCGAGTCCTTGCAATTGATAACACGGCACAGATTCTGACGGCTGTCAGGGCCGAATTCTGGAACAATTCTTGTCCCACAGAGCTCCATAACGCTACCTTGGATACCGCCCATTTCAATTATTCATCCAATACCCCAGGACCTGATGCTCTACTACGGTTGCCAGGCACCTTCAAATGGTGTCAGTCCCAGTCAATTCGCTTGCAGCGTAAATGGCACAAATAACACAGTAGGTTTTGTGGTGAACAGTGTCACATCCACCTCGAAGGTCAACGTTTTGACATGCCAGGTCAGAGTCAGAGTTCGAGTTAATCAAAGAGCAGCTCAGGCTTTAGAAAATTCAACTTCAAATGTAACACAAGTTCTTGACACTGGTTTTGGGTTGCAGTGCAGAGCAAATACTACTGGCTGTAACCAATGTGTCGGATCAGGCGGAATATGCGGGTCGAACTCAACTTCTGGATCATTCATTTGCTATTGCTCAACCTTATGCAATTACCTGCAGAACTGGTATAAGCCCCTCAATCTTTGTTACTTTTGGTTTAGTTGTTACACAAATATCCTTTTTTTCTTTTCTTTTTTTTAATCTTTCGATCTTTGGAGACAGACGGCTATAATTTTGATAGTTGCTTTGCTTGGGTGAAATCACAACACCCTGGTTGATCCATTGACCAGTTTCCGAGCAAAATTTGAGGGTGAAGAATCTGTTTCTTAGCGCGCGCAAAAAAAAAACAATTACATAAAATGGGCAACTTGTCTGTGTTCATTTTCCTTACAGGCCTTGCTCTGTGACACTAGACTCACCAAACCCTCTCTCCCTTTTGACTTGGCCATGTCCAATGACCCCTTCAAAAAAAAAAAATTCCATGCTCGAATCCTCCCCTTTGAATTTTGTTCAGATTTATGAATTTGAATAAAATGATTTGACACTATTCATTCAAAAAGAATGACTCCATTTTAGATTTGACAGTTTAGATATGGATTTCAAGTTTGAATTTGAGAAGTTTCTCACAATGGATTTGAAATAACAATATAAAATTAGTTATTTGAAATCCTTCATTGCTAAGAGTACAAATTCTACAAGAATCCTAATAAAATTACTCCTCTTTTATCTCTAATTCATCTTCTTCTTTAGTTTTTCAACTCACATATAATAGCTTAATTTCCTATATTTTTATAAAATTCCACCTCAAATTCCTTCATTTGAAATCCATCTATCCAAACAGAGAGTCAATTTTTTCTTCGCAGGTGTCTTCTTGTCAAATTAACTAAAACTCCTAATCATCTCAGACATCAAAAATTGCATTATTGCCCTATTATCTTGTCATGATGACCAAAGAGAAAGTGTCAATGGCAAAAAGGCACTTTGTTAGGGAGGGGTTGTCTGATTGAATATAAGATAGATAACAGAAAACACCTGATCTTAAATGTGATATGAATTTAACACATACATACCACAGTTGTCCAGTAACTCTAGTTTTGAACCATTTCTGATCCACATGTTAATGTTTCCCCTCAAGAAAGAAAGTTCAACTCGCATGAAAATCTTCCTACAACATCATTATAATTCATCACAAATGTTTCCTGATGCTGTGGCTGTGTTACAGTGTAGCATGATAATCTTCCTAGAACATTATAATACATCATTGATGTAAGCTTTAAGTATATAGCATCATTTAGGGATTAATTATATAGCACCATTCGCTCGTCTATCTGAAAGGTGTCACTAATTTTCTCTTTACCTTGCAGGATCATCAACCTATTCTTTTCAACAGGGGATCAAATTAACCATAGGTAAGATGAGAACAAAGATAAACCCTCTCTTCCTAGCATTTCAGTAAACATGGTCATGGGAAGCCAATCTCTTCATAATTTTTGTCATCTCTTTGCCATTCTAATTGTTTGGAAAAGATCTCTAGATGGGCTTAAGCTCTCTGCTCATTGTTAATAAACCCAATTAGAGAGAAGAAATAACTGACACTACTATTCCTAATCACATGACTAACCACCTCTATGCTTTACTTTTGCAGCATTCTCAGTCATTGTAGCTCTGGCTGTAATGTTCTTAATCACAATAATCTTCTATGATAAAAGACGGTCCACATCATCAGTTAATGTGGTGGCCTTCTGGAAGAAGGAAACCGTGGATGATCAAAATGTCAAAGCATTTATAAAGAATCACAGATCTCTTGCTCCAAAGCGATACAGGAATTCAGATCTTAAAAAAATAACCAGCTCATTCAAAGATAAACTAGGTCAGGGAGGGTATGGTTCTGTATACAAAGGAAAGCTATCTGATGGCCGTCTTGTGGCAGTGAAGGTCCTAAGCTAGACCGAGGGAAATGGACAAGAATTTATTAATGAAGTTGCTAACTTCCCATATCAATGTAGTTAATCTTTTGGGTTTCTATTTTGAGACTAAAAGAAGAGCTCTAATTTACGAATTTATGGCCAACGGATCGTTGGTTCATTTGCAACGATGAATCTGTGAATACTAATTGTCGCTTGGAATGGAGTAGATTGTACCAAATTGCAGTAGGCATTGCAAGAGGGCTAGAGTACTTACATCGAGGTTGTAGCACGAGGATTGTGCATTTCAATTTAAAGCCTCGCAACATTCTCCTCGATGAAAACCTAAGCCCTAAAATATCAGATTTTGGTCTTGCTCGACTATGTCAAATGAAACAAAGTATCATATCAATGTTCGGTGCAAGAGGGACTGTTGGATATATTGCTCCGGAGAGTCTCTCATAAATCTGATGTCTATAGTTATGGAATGATGGTTCTTGAAATGACTGGAGCAAAAGATCAGGAAGTCGAAGCAGTCGAAACAAGTGAAAAATATTTTCCACACTGGATTTATGAGCATCTGGAACATGACAAGGATATAAAACTTCATGGGGTTGTCACTACCAGAGAGGAAGGAGAGACAGTGAGAAAGATGATCCTAGTAGGGTTATGGTGCATTCAGACCAATCCATCAGACTGGCCACCAATGAGTAAGGTGGTAGAGACGTTGGAAGGAAGCATTAAGTCCTTGCAAATTCGTTTAAAACCTTTCTTGTTTTCTGCTGCAATCTCTGACCCATCAGCCCAAGACACTTCCAACTCATTATGGACGTTGAATATGGTGAAGAACATGTCAGAAGGAAGCCTTCAATCTATTCAGCAATGCCTCTCTTGTTTTCTACTGCAAGGTCTAACCAGTTAGCCTAAGACTCTTCCAAGTAAGGTTTCAAAAAACGGTTGCAGTTGCTATAATAGTTGCGGTGATGCGATTGTGAGGTGTAAAGGTTGTAGCATAACAGTTGCGGTAACCAGAACCGTGAATTTTTTTATTTTTCACACAATTTAAAAAAAAAAAAACTTACTAGATACACTTTTTTTTTTTCCAGAATCACATTTATTAGGGTTTAAAATAGATTTTGATCAATTTTTATTAGTTTTTAAGTATGATCTAACATATTTTATATTTTTAAATCACTATAAAATGAGCTATTTATATATTATTTTAATAGTTAATGACTACATATAAAATGATCACACTTATTATTATTATTATTATTATTATTTTCAAACAATATATAGATAGACACACACAAACAAAATGGTTGAGTGATAGCAGCTGAATAGAATAGCATAGGTCTTATAGTTTCAACAAATCAATAACATGTTCTTCATCTTTTCTCTTCTCTCTTTCTATCTCTTGCTCCTCCATCTTCTCTTTTTATCTTCCCTCTTTTCTTTATCCCTTTTCCCCCATTTTCAGCTCTTTTTTTTGGTGTGTTTTTTCGAAAGAAGCAGTTCGGAACCGTTACGTAATGGTGTGTAACAAGCCGTTATGGCTGTTACGGCACTGTTACGACCGCTACGGCCAATACACCTGTGAATCTCAATCACACTGCAAAAACGGCAGTAACGGGCGGTGGTAACCACCACAACCGTTACGTAATGGCGTTACGTAACGGTTGCGGCTGCTTTTTAAAACCTTGTTATATGTCATAAATCCATATTGTACCTCTTATTTTTATTTATTTTTTAAAAAATAATTGATTTTAAATGTCTACAAAATTATTTTTGACTAATACTTGAACTAACTAAATAAAAAAATATTTACAATTATTAAATGAAATGATTATAAAAATAAAAATTGAGACAAAAAAATTTATTTTTGAGCTACTGAACATTGCAAAATGTGTATAATGTATATTTTGTAAGTTTTTTTTATTTTTTATTTTTATTTTTATTTAGAACAGAAGCTATTCAGAATATTGTAAATGTATATAACGGTGTGTAACGGGTCGTTACGGTACCGCTACGGCCGTTATGTAACACTGAAACGGCCGTTACACATGTGAATTTTCGTCACATCGCAAAAGTGAGTGTAATGGGTAGTGCTTACTGCCACAACCGTTACGTAACGCCGCTTTTTAAAACCTTACTCCCAAGTCATAGTTGTTACAGGCAATAGCTCAGGCGCCTTCGGCAACTGCATGGGCACTTCCAGCTACCAAATTGCCTAGGTGATGCTCTCGAAAGCCATAGCTTAATCAGGTGACTACCCAAATGTTAAGTTTAGGCAACTTTTCTATGTTGACACTACAATTGTGATTGATCTCTACAACTGTGATCGATCAGAGTGGCCCAACGCATTGATTCCAAGGTGGAGCATTCTTCGTGTTCTGTGAGTCTTGATTTGCTATTTTTAGTCCAATAACCTTCCAAACGTTTGTTTAGCAAGTTTGAATAGCTCAAAGTTGTGTGCAAGGCCTTGGTATGCCACAGATAAGATAACACTTTGGAGATTTTAGGTTCTTGTAAAAGGCTCAAACTATGGTAACTTCTCAATCAGTTAGCCCACAAGTCTAGTTTTATCTATTTTTGTGCAATCAGGTGCAGCATTATCATCCAATGGAGACTTTTTGGCAAGCGATATCAAATCATATAGATTGATCAAATAGTTGTCGTTTTATCATCTTGCTCGATCTTGTAATGTAATCTGTTTTTATTGGGTGTGTTTCATGGTTTGCACTGACCTAGGTTGGTCCTATCATAGATAGTTTTTTTATGCAGTTTGGTCCTTTCTTAGCTTGGTCCTGCCACATTGCCACACTTTGAATTCAAGGCAGATTAGAAGTTTCTAGTCCAGAATTGGTGCATTTTGGAGTTCTTCTTCTAACCATCCTTAGCAGCCATAACAAATCAGATCCATCCCAGTTCATAATTTATAATTCCATAACTATAAAAGTAAATATTTTTCTTGTAGTATTATCCTAGGTAGAATAAAAACTAAATTCAAAATGAATCACTACATTGGTCATTAATGCTTACATCAAAAACAAATGAAGAGAAAATGGAACCAGTGTAGAACTAATCAAAAACAAGGATGCTTTAGTTGTATGTAATTAAACTCATCACTAGAACAATGGGAAGTGATCATATAGGTTATAAGGGATTAAAAAAATAAAATGACTGCATCAGTATCAGTAAATAATTTTTTTTTTTTTTATTTTATAACTCATTATTTGGCTCACTAGACCGACTAATCTGGGGAATCAATCCCACCATCCACTAGCGGAATGCCCAATTAAAGCTGAGGCAAAGTCCCAGACTAGCCCCAAAAAATTGTTTCCACTTAGGCGGTTTTGAACATGAGAGCTTAAAGGAAGCATACCCCCAGGCCCCAGGTACAACACCTGAGACCTTAAAGATACAATACTGATTGTTAGATCACCAATTAGCTATAAGTGAAGAGCATTCTAGACTATATGAACTAAGTTTGTGTGGCTTAGAGAAAAGAAAAGAAGAAAAAAAACCTGAGAGAAATAGACCCAAGACTTAGAATTGACTCGAGAGACCACCCAAGACCCAATTTTGACAAATCTATCAATTGTCCCAAAAGCTTAGCTACTTAGAAAACGAACCCAACAATTTAAATTAAGATAACACTGATTAGGCAAATTATTTGGAAAGAATGGGTTATAAGGAAAAACTCATATTCATATCAGATCATTGTCAATATTTCAGAAAACCACTAAAAACAGATTGTGAGTGAGTAGGAAGCTTCAAGATAAGTTCCCCATATCTGAAAAGAGCAATGAGCTTCTGATATTGTCTACAGATCCTCTAATAGGAGGTATCACAATCTCAGTAGTTTACTAATAGTGCTAATGATGGGAACTTCTAAAGCAGATTCCAAAATAATATTAATAGAAACAGTGAAAACAGAAATTCCTATTGAAATTGTCTTTATCAATAAGCAATTCTAATACTGAAAAAAAAAAAAATAAATAACAAAACCCAATTCGACTTGGTGGGTATCAGTTTCTTCAATTGTTTGAAAATTTGAAGATCCAGGGGTTAAATTATTGATTCCTATGGAAAGAAATAAAATACAGTAAAGAGAAATTCGCGAAAAAGATACGGATTTTGCTTACCAAGAACTGAAGTGCTGCCCATCATCAACTTGTAACCCTAAAACATTTCTCTCTGTTGCACTATCTCTCTCTTCATTTTATGGTGCGGAATATCTTTTAAAAATATTTTCTAGTTCGAAATTTTGTGACTAAAATGGTTCAAACCACTTAAAACGATATCGTTTTGAGTGTAAAATGACGTCGCTTTAACAGATTTAAGCCATTTTGAGTTACCAAATATTTTCCAAAAATATTACGGGACCTACAATTGGGGTTAATGTTTTTTTAACACTTTTTCTTCTTTTTTTTTGAAATTTTGTTGTTGGACAAAAAAAATAGTTAAATCTCAGACAAAAAATTTATTTTTAAATTAGAAAACCTAAAAAAAAATAAAAAGGTTAAAAAATAGGGGAAAGCACCAATAAATCCCAAATTTAGAAATGTTAAACCATTTAGTCCTAAATGTTTTTTGTTGGACTAGTAGGTCCTATTTCTCTAAAAGCTAACTATAGGCCTTTTTTATGTCTAACATTATTCATCGAACATCAAACATTAGCAACGTCAGAATTATTTATTAAACATCAAACATCAAACATTACCAACGTCAGGATTATTCGTGTAATTTCGGTGAGAACATTATCAACGTTAGAATTATTCATCCAACATCTAACATTATCAAACGTCAGGATTATTCATCAAACATCAACCATTAAACATTAGGATTATTCATCATACATCAAACATTATTCATCAAAACATCAAACACAACCATTAAACATTAGAATTATTTCAGAGGTAATTATTCTTTCTCCTTCCTGTATCTTTCTATAATTTTTTTTGACTTTAACAATGAAGCAAAATTTGAAATGGCAAGTTTTCTAAAAAATTTGGACCAATTTGATTTCATCAGGGTATGCCAAAATAAGTATTTAGTATCTGTGACCCATAAAAAATTTCGTTATGTAGCTGTGACCCATAAAAAATTTCGTTATGTATCAGTATCTGTTTTTCTGCTGCTGTGTGGCTGGTCTGCTACTCTGTATCTGATGCTAATCTGCTGTGTATCTGCTGCTGTTTTTGGCCTATATCTAAGTCTAAACAAGGGGGCCTTTTGTTCTCCAACTTGTTCTCTCAAGTTTCTAGCCATCACTTGTCGAGTGATTTAATTATTTTCTTTTTTGCTTTGATACTAGTTTCTTTTTTTCTTTGTTTTGGGTTTAACAAGAGGTTATTGTGATCCATTCAATGCTTCGGTTCTCTACTTGAAAGGAAGTAGAGTGTTTTTATTCTGTTTTATTAACATGTTTATTGTGCTTGTAACACTTCGTAGAAAGTATTTATCCTACATGTTTTCTTTCTGCCGTAACCGGTGGGTTTCACATAGAATACGCTGTAGTGGCTAATGGGTACTCCATTGAAAGCGTTCTGTTTAAATACAAGTCAATTCTAAGTGTTTGCTACTGAATGGGTTTTGTAAGTCTCATTCCAAGATTGATCCTTGTGCAAAATTTGTCTTTTGCTCTCATTGCAATTTCATTTGAGATGCATACAGATGAATGAACATAATATGAAACTTAATATTACATTTATCTGAGTTATTATTACATCGCTTCTATTCATTAAATTTTTTTTTTTTTAAATTTACTTTTCAGCTTCTACTTGCTGTGGGAACTAAGCTGGAGCATGTAATCACCCAGTTAGCTCACGAGGTTGCAGAGAAACACATTGCAATTGAAGGGGAATTGGTCCCTGTTAGAGAATGGGCAGTTTGAGCTACAATTTGATTTCTAGAAAATGGGAGCCAAAAATTATTTGTTTTTGGTGATGATGGCTTTAATTTTTTTTGTTGAATTTTGATACTATGTACAACAGAATGGTTCAATCCATTCTTTATATGACACCCAAATTCACATTGAGTTGATTCTTGAGTGATGATCAAGAATTTATTCTTTCATATTCTTCACAGTCAATTGACCATATGGGTTTGTTTGTTTCAGTCCACTGAATAGGTCGAAGAGAACAGCTGAAATCATTTGGAGTGCTCGCAAGGAGGAGATTATTACTGATTCTGATCTGAGGGAAATTGACCTATAATTTCTCAACATCTCTTTTCCTTGTGAATGTAGTTTCTTCTCTTTTCCTTCGTTGCTTCTTCCCATTTATCAGGCTTAGGCACCGAGTATTTCAGGATTTTACTGCAGAGCAATTGTGGTGTGAGTGTGCTGGATTTCACCCCACGACTAGAGGGTGGGTCTCCATATATATGTCTTAATAGCTTAAATCAGGTATCCCTATTCATTCTTCAATATTACTTAAAGGGTGATCCAACATTATCTTTATAATTTCAATGCAGTAATGACATTGAGTTGTCTATTCCCTTCATGAACTGACAAATTCTGTATCCAATTTGCTTAAATCAATCAACAATATATGTAATGACATTATGACATTGAATCTTTTTTTCTGACCTACAAAATGGTTGGTATTGATCATTAAGCATTTTGTTCATCAGAGTTGTGGTCTAGTATATGTTGAATGCCTAAATTTTTAGGGTAAAGAACCCATTTACTGTGAGCACTTAGCATAGGCTTTAGTTGCCCTGTAGTGTAGGTTGCCTTGGAGCGCAGAACATAATTTTTGTTGTAATTGATGCAGACCCCAAATTCACCTATTGCAGCTGGAAGTTCTGGAGGCAGAAAAACCAGTAATCGGATAATTCTTGTTTGTCATGGATCCTCACAGAGCGGCTCAGAGGTATGAAATGATGTTTAATGAGAGCCAAGTGGTTTTGTGTATGACATTCATATTAATTTATTTTGTGGTTGTGTAAGCAAAATTATGAATGTGAGTTTCTTTCTTTTTCGTTTGCACATGGTGGAATTTGTGGTCTGTAGTTTTCTTGATTCTGGCAATTCTATTCATAGATTCCCTATCTTCTATGCAGTCCTCATTCAAACATACATTTCTCCAACTTCGATAAGGCAAGTGTGTCATTAAAAAGTGTAATAATGACATTACACCTTGTATGTTCTATACTGTTCATTAGCATTTTGTTTTTAATTTCATGTGTTATGCCAATATAACTAACAAAGTTTACTGTTTTGCATAAACTTTCTCGAATTTATGCAGCAAATATGCCCTCTATTGTAAGAGCAAAGTGCGCATTGATGTCGAGAAGGTCAAGCCATACTATCTTTCTCTTATTGAGAAGGTGAGCACTACACTAGTCAGGAAGCTAGGTGTGTAGAAACCATTTATAGAATAGTTCACTCACAAGGAGCATCTTATGAGTTCTGTGACCAGTTTCTATGCACATCTATTTTTCGAATTTTATCTTGATTTTTTGCATTCTTAATTAGTGAACTTTTTTGCAGTATTTCCCAGCCAAGCTGAGATGGTGAACATTCCAAATTGAAGACATTGATTTGAGAAATCACAGATTTTATTTTATTTTTCTTTTTGTGATTGATTCATGCACTTGTATAAAACACAACAGAGATTTGTGGGTTCTTTGTACATCCTCTGATGTGTTCTAGAAATGTTCAACAATTTAAATGCATTTGGCGGGATGTAATTTCATTCCTTTGGCATTTGTTTCTTTTAATTTCTACTGGGTTGTTGATGATGAGCTTTTCTGTAGATATTATACTCTCTCTATTTAATGCTTTTGCCCAAGATAAAACATACACAGGTAGAATGATGTTGGGATTGAACTTATTGGGTTTTTTTCTTGAAGGATGTTGTATTGGGTACTATTATAGATGTGAAGGAATAGTAATTTCACAGAAATATATGTCTGTACAAAGTTTTATTCATTATTGCTATTTTACAGGTATATTTTTAAAGTTAAATCTTACAAAATTAGTAGTTAAAAAAAAAAAACTATTGCGGCGTTTTTCAAAACGCCACTATAGTTATTTTTTAAAATAACAAAAAAGCTATTACGACGTTTTTGAAGCGTCGCTGATTTCTTCCCTCTATAGTTTTTGAAGCGTCGCTGATTTTTTCAAAACGCCACTATAGTTATTGCGCCCTTGGGCCTCGCTACTACAGTGCGGACTCGAAACGTCACGGTTCTAAATCTTGAACCAAAGAGTCCAAATCCGGCAAATCGTTTTGAGAAAACAGATTCTTTTGAAAGAAGTGCCAAACATGGACTGCTTTGCCAGATACAGAGTCGCCACCTAAATATTTTATTTTGGGGAAATTTAGGAAACCCTGACTCGTTTGCCTAAGGCCACGTATCCGCCATCACCAAAGTTGCCTCGGCTCGGGAACTTGTGTACGATTGGGGAAGGTCACTTCGTGAGCACCCCCGCTCGCCCGATCAAAGATCGGCCTCTACTAATCATGATATCTAGTTTTGAAAACATTGTGTGTTCTTATTCCGGTTATTAGCCTAGATTTACTATGTGATGTGCACAGCATACAAGTATAGACTGGATCGTCTGAATTGGAACAAAACATTTCATGTTTGTTTATTTGAAAATGGTTTGATGGTGCTACTCGCAAGTAAGCTTAAAATGCGGATTTTGCCACCCTCGGGTGGGCTTAGAAAACAATGGTTTTGCCACTATCTAGTGGGCTTAAGACAAACAATCAGTGCATTGTCCCAATTCAAATAACCCAACCTCCACCCACAGGCATTCAGGCAGATATATCACATAAGCAGTTAGCCTCATGGTAAGCATGCTATCATGGCAGTCACTCGCACGCATGCAAGGATGCTAAAGCATAAAAACTTACCGAGTACTCCAAGCCAAAACAGAAGCTAATTAGAAATCCATGCATGATCCTAACAATACAGAAATGCCTAATGCAACACATGCAAAATGCAACTATAGCAGGTTCGGCTATTCTAAACATGGCATATGAAATGCAACAGCTAACAAGTATTCAACTTGGAATTGAAATACAATGCAGTTAGTATGATGCGCCGAGCCCGGTGCATGCAAAACAGATGAATGAATGCAAACATGCTATCATGCTGTATGCTAATTGAAACATGCCCTAATCTAACCATCATAAGCTGGTAAATAAAAGGGAGAAAGACGTGGGGTTGAAAGACATACATCACACGCACGCACACCTATTACAATTGTGCCCTCGCGCAGAGGGTCCGAATAAATAATACAGTCCCAAATGAATAAATAATACAGTCCCGAATAAATACAAAAATCCTAATTAATTAACAAATTAATCTAGGAAAGCAGTAAATTGGCGTGCAAATCCATGGACCGCTTCAGCTCTGTTCCAAATGATGAATGATGCATGCTCGGGTTGCCTTCGTCAAAAAATTCCTTACGATGCCCCGGTTTGCCTCTGTTTGCAATTGTTCTTGGAATGCGTGCCAAGCTCCGGAAGGCTGCTGATTTCTGATTTGTCTTGTAGCCTAACTTTTCAGCAGCTTTTGGTCCAAATTTCTGAGCCTTCAACCTCTTCAAATGTCCTCAAGGTGCTGGAATGAGTGATGGAGGTGTTATGCTATGGGTTGGTGTGTCAAATGGTGTAGGAACAAGGTGTTTTGAGGCTTGGAGTAGAGAGAGAGGGAGATTTAATGCAAAGCTCTTAAATGGTTTTTTCTAACCCTCCTAAAATGCAGCTGGGGCTGCTGGTTTTATAGAGGAGGAGTGGAGAAAATGGGGGGAAATTCAAATTCAAGTTCCCCCCTCCAAAAGGCCAAACCCCGGATACAAAATCTAGGCGAAAACAAATTGCATAACTGGAATGCACTTGGGGAGAGGGTCATGGCCGGACAGCTCAAAAGGGCAAAAAAGGTCATCCAACCAGCTAGGTGGCCGGCCTGCCACATTTTCTAGCCGGCCTGCTACTTTTCAGGACAAAAAAAAAGTCTGCCTGAAAAAAGGTGGTCGGCCAGTGATTGGGAAGTCCAAAGGTGGCTGTTCAGGTGTCCAAATTGAAGCCCCGGAAGTTAGCTTTCCAATGGCAGAAACCTTGCATTAAAATTCCTCCTGTGGAAAAAGTTATGCCTGTTTTGGTGAAGCCGCGCAGATTCAGTCCAACCGGAGTGATGCCCTACTTCAATCAACCATATCTCCCCCGTCCGGAATTGGCTTTAGGAGATTCTTGAGTGCCAAATGAAGCCCCGGGAGTAAGCTTTCCAACAGTGGTGGCCTCATAGCTTGATTCCAAGTATGCAAATGAATGGGCCCGATTCAGTGAGGGCTGCTCAACTCTCTCTTGACGGTTCATGCCCATTTTCTCCCCCGACTGGATTTTCTTCCCTCTTCTCTTCTTTTCTTCAACTCCAAACCCCTAAGTAAGGTGTTTTGAAAGATTTTTCAAAGATTTCATCTCTCTTTCATTCATTTCCACTTTGTCCTTGCTCGGTTTACCAAAAAGCGCAACATTTGACAAAATGCGAGCCTCGGAACATCGTAAAAACTTTATTTCAAAAACGTTTTGAAAGAGAGGGTTTTAAGACTAAAACCTTTTGATCAAGATCGTTTTGGTCCAAAAAAAAGGGGTATGAAGTTGAGATTTGACTCTCTCCTTGCCGAAGAAACTGAACCTTTCCCCTGCACACCTTTCTCCACCATGTAAACCATCAGTCGCGTCTAAGTCT
>CM069906.1:15259546-15320543 GCA_036172215.1 Camellia granthamiana | reverse complement strand
CTCATTTTAAAAAATAATTAGTTTTTTTTAATTTCATGAACTTTTTTTAATTTAATTTAATTTTTAAAATTGTAAGATCTTTTTATCTATCTAGAACGACCTGGTTGAATTTACACAACTTAGTTTCTGAGTCTTTATTTTTTCACAATTTAGAAACTAATTTTACCTAAAAATAAACACCTAAACATATTTATAATTTTTTTTAAATTATTTTTCTTTGCCAAAAAATTAAATGAAAATAATAAGTTTTTTTTATTTTATTATTCTCACTAAACTAGTTTTTGAAAACATTTTAGTAAAAGAATTACAGAAATTAAACCAAACAAGTTTTAACAAAAATATAAAAAAGTCACAAAAAAGTTTATAATATGTGGTAAAAATGCATTTGTCAATAATATGAGTTAGGTTGCTTAATTTAAATTAACTTGCGCAAATTATCTGGTCCACTTTTTAACCTAGAATTTCATATACACATAATCACATGCAAATTACACGAATTAGCTAAAACTGAGTGTTCTTTTTGTAAAGATCAAACTTGAAACCTCGAGAGAAATTACCTATCATTGAGAGCCACTTGGCCACCACCAAGACATTAGGGGAAGCAAAATCATGCATATGCACATATCACTATTTCATTTCTGAAACATTTTCACATGATTCTTCAGAGAAATTTAAGGTCACATAACAGCATATGAATGTGAACTATGTAGGTATATAAACTTTACAATTGAAGGGCACACACACAATCTCTCTCTCTCTCTCTCTCTCTCTCTCTCCCCTGTATGCCCAAGAAAAACTAAGATATTGTTAAGAGTAAATTGACTCTGCAGTCATGGACTAACACTAGAACCGACTTTTCTAGTCAAGAACTTGATAATTTAACTAGAAAAACAACAAAAATTTACACACAACCCACACACCAAAACAAGTCAAATTGGAACACGAGCTTTAACAAATTGAATCACTGAAGAATATAGGCCAATAAGGATGAAGGCATATATGCTACGCATCACATGTTCTTGGACTCATCATCGTCGGTAGGATAGCAAAGAGTTCCAAACATCCAGTCCATCCATATTGTGAAGTGACCATAATTGTGGCAGTATGTGATGTGGTGGACGGTGTGGTAGCCCGCGCCCATTACAGGCCAGAGTTTTGCATTGATGCAGTCATGAATGTTTACCGTCCATAGTAACTCCAAAAATACGAGGAATATATGTGTTTTGAAATGCATTGGCACTAGGAAGAGCGCTATAACGTGCGGTAGCGCCTGCAGTACCCCATCCAATGGGTGGAATGCCAAACCTGATACAAAAGGAGATGAATTAGTTTATTTAGATACATAGGGGCAAAGGTGCAGATTATATGAGCCACTTATGGTTTTTTTATATTTTGAGTTGGTGCAGCTTCTGTTAGGGGAGGGGTGCTTTTGGTTTTTGCTTTATGATGATTAGTTTTCAGATAAAAAGCTGCACCAAACAGGCCTATAGACTAAGCTTTCAACTATGAGGATGCTCAGAAACATGAAAATCGAGCATAGAGATCGTGTTTCAATGGCAACTGAAGAAGAAGATCCACCCTTCAGTCAAGTTGTCTCCAGGTACTGAGGGTTGAGGGAGTAATCACCAATGAGATATACATTAGCCAATAACAAGATGAAGTAAGTTTAAATCTTAGTGATATATCAGATTCTAAGCTCAATTGATTATCCACCAAAATCTTTATTACACCATGTCAGAAATTGTTTAAATGGCAAGAATCAAAATTTTCCATTTTACTTTGAAAACAGATCGTAAACCTCCGAGCATTTCCTGAGAAGTGATGGTTCCAAGTGATAATACTAGCCTCATAATGCACTATAATACACATGAAAATGAGTGAGGTTTTGGGAGATGAGTTTTCACCTATTCTACGGGCTTAATAGTTGAGAGGGAAAAGTTGGAATCTAACTTGTGTTCTAGAAATTGACTGCAAACGAAGTTATCAATTTGATACTGATGCAAGGCTAACAGTGGTCTATGAACAAGCAATATCTATATGTTGTTTCCCTCATCCTCCACAGATTTTTATGCAAAGATTTTGAACATACTTTATAATCAACGTGTATGATTTACCATGTTACCATGATCTTCTAATAAGGTTGCAAATGAACCAAGCCAAGCTGAGCTTTGAGGTATTTGGGCTCAGCTCAGCTGCACCGAGAAGGATGTGTTCAAACTCGAATCATGTTCATAAAGAGTTCAGCCGCACTGATCAAAACTCAGCTATTTCAAATCAGACAAGCTGGGGCTCAGCTCAAATGTGTGATCAACCACAAATAAAATATCCAAATGGGTGTCAAACACACCGAATAGAAAAAGAAATTGTTTTGTTGCCTCCATTCCATGAAAACCGTATCAGTAAAATAATTATATGAATAAATGAAAAGAGAAGAGGAGAGAACATATATCAGTAAATAATGGTCAAATTGAGCACATATCGACTGAGGGCTTTCATACTGAAAGCTCTATTGTTTAGATTTTTAATGAAGATCCAGAGTGCTCAAGATAATCTCATTCAAGTGTTATCCGCCTTACGCGCAACTACTTTGTCATCCTTTCCTTCAATCTAAAAGTATTTTCTTCATGCATCCGAATTTCTTTTATATAAGTCTACATGAAAGCCTTTATAGATTTACACTTAATACAGCATCACCATGTTGATAAACCTAGTTGAGCTGAGCTAAGGATTGAACAAACTTGTTTTACCATAACAAGTAAAAAGAGGCGGGGGTATTTGGCCACAGATGTTCTAGATTAACAAACTTCTCAAATTCAATCAATCATAAATGAACAAAAATCCGATAATAGGTATAACCTAAATGAAAATTCATAAGAAAGAAAGAAATAATGCCATGCTATAACCAATTACATGATCGACCAGGGAAAAGGGAAAGATCAATCAAACACAAACAATAAGAAATGGCAAGATTTAACATGGCAACATCCGCAGAAAAAATGCATCCAAGAAAAAGCAACAAAACAAGAAAAATAAGAAAATGAAGGAGAAGCAGTCAAAATTACTGTTCTTTTTTTTTTCTTTTTTTTTTTTTGAGATTCACAGCTGAAATATGTTGCTTGGCTAATCTTAACTCTTAACTCTGTTTGCTACTTATTGCTAACCACAAATCAACAATTGTGATTCCACCAAGAATCAGAAAGGAGTACTCACCAGCAAACGGGGAAAGAGTATTTTGCTTGTTGTAGATGTGATGCGTTGCATGAAGATACTTATAGAGAAGTTTGATGTCGTGCAATTCCCTATGCACCCAGTAAATCATGAACTCCACACTAACAAGATAAACCATTAAATACACAAGGTAGGCAGGCCAACTGACATCACTCATTCTCACGAAACACCTCGTCCAACCACTTTGGATCATGAAATCGGAAATTGTAGGAACAATAGAGTAGCATGGCAATCCCTTCGTTGCAACAGATATTTGCAAGAGCATGGACTTTGTTGAAGGGATGGCATCTACAACAACGCCGTTCATTAGATGTACAATTTTTCTTTGTTGTGTGGAGACAAAAGAGAGAACATTTACATTCTAAAGACCGACTCTGAATACCTATAATAATTGCCTAATTGTGTAGCAAATGTGTAAACTTGGAAAATTGAATCTCAACAATGTCCAAGTTCAAAAATCTAACAATGATACATGAAAGTGAAAGCTCGTGGAAACAATTTCTTGAAAAGGAAAACATTAATGCTTAAGCCTATTATACATCATATGAAGATCATGAATCGAATGCAAAATGAAACCGTTACCACAACCTTAACATTGTCTCAAAAAGAATCAAAATTCCATCATTTTCCTACAAATAAACAAAATAAATCATTGAGATAGGCAATGTTCAAACCTATACCAACTCGACGACTAAAATTTTACAACTAGATAAGATTATTTTAAGATTCATATGATTTCAACTATTGATGATGATAACACATCAAGCAATAAGCAAAAGCCTATTCCTAACACAGAATTATCAGTAACACAAATAAACAGTAATTCATAAATTGACCACAAAATAAAATAAAATTGATTGAAAACTTTTAAAACATATACATATATATATATTGAATTAAGCACAAATAAGAAAATTAAGAACTAATAACTTTTAAGAAAATCCCAGTTGGTAATGAGATCAAAGATTTAGTTTCATAAAACAAATCATGAAGACAAACAGGAAAAAATATGCATCGCTTTACCTAAAGACATTAGAATGTACAAATTATAATTTTTTTTAAGAGAGAGAAAGAAGAAACGGACACAGAATCTGATACAGACAAACAACTTTCTTTGGAACTTTCCATTATTTTTCTCCATAAAAACACAAAAACAAAAACAAAAAAATGAAATCGAAAACCATACCAAACAAACCCTTAACAGTCTATTCTTTTTTTGGTAAAATTTAACAGTCTATTCTTGATTTAACTAAAAACACTAAAAAAAAGAGAATAAAATTGACAAACAAAGACATCATACATACATGATAAAAGTATATTAAAACATTAATCATAGAAACAGAGTGATTCAAAACCCATCAAATTCCAACCACCACCACCCCCCCCCCCCCCCCAAAAAAAAAACAAAAAAAAAAAAAAACAATTCACTAAAACTAAATAAACAAGAAACACAAATCTGAATATCAACAAGTATTAAAAATAATAATAATAAATAACAGGTAATTAAAAGAGAATGACAATCAAACAGTGAAAAATCCAAAAAAATAAAAACCCACCATGCAAACTTCTCTGAAATCGAACAGAAAGAAGAAACAATTAACTGATCACCAAATCAAAACCCACAAGAAAAAACAATACACACCCACATATATACATAGAGAGAGAGAGAGAGAGAGAGAGAATGTGCCTTTGGGAAGATAAACATTGCGCTTCAAATAATAAAGGTAGAAGCACCAGAGGAAACCAGAGAGGAAGTAGATGAAGTTAGCGGCAATGTAGTTGCGGAGCCATGTCTGGAAGAAATGGGGAAGTGGGTCCCACACACTGTTCGGCAAACAAGCCCCCAGGATTAGCCGATTGTAGAACGATGCCTCTTCCATGAAGAGCCGCCGGTACTCTTCCATCTCCGGCGATGTGGGTCAGATTCCGGCGAGAATTGGGAAGTGGGTCAGAGAAACAGTAAAGACGGCTCCAAGCTGGAAAGACGACATACACGAGCGACACAGAGAGAAAGAGAGAGAGAAAGCAGAGGAGAGTGAAGAGTGAGAAAGTGAGGGAGAGGGAGTATTTTAAGAGGAATAATAGTGTGTAAATAGATTCTCGTGTGGAGTGGGACATGTTTGTGACAAAGAACCAAAAGTAAGGAGGGTTTAAAAAGAATGTTTCTACTTTGTGGTAATATCTTTTCTTTTTCCTTTTTTAAAATATATAATTATTTATTATCCAATTTATTTTACCATATCTTTTCCTTTTTTAAGTGTTTTTCCTTTTTTTTAGATTTCAATTTATTATCAAATTTATTTTACCATATCTTTGTTTTAATATATTATTTATTATCCAATTTATTTTTCCTTCTATTTTTCTAAAGATAAATGATCCTCTCTAATTGAATTAGACTCGTTTGAAAATTAATTATTTCAGTTAATTTTTTATATAAAAAATATAAAGATAATAATGTGACAATTTTGAGTGGTCCTTTGATTTTTTTTTTTTAGATTCATCCTTTGATTTTTTAACAAGAAGGCTGGAACATCTACTTAAATTTGAGTAATATTAGATACCTTAAAAGTTTTATTAAAATTTTTATCAAATATTTCACATACATTTGGAATTAACGTGGGACTCACATGGTATGGGATTTACATGGGTCCCACACTTATGTAAAAAGATATTTGATAGAAATTTAGATAAAATTTTTAAAATCTTTAACATTTTTCTTTAAATTTTATAAAAAAAAAAAAACTGAGGAGCTCACAATGAAATCTATAATTATTTTTTTTTTTTTTTTTTTTTTACAGGAAAATCCTCCCTACCCTCCCGCAGGTCCAAGGCAGCGCCCTTTGCAGAGATCACCAAGGTGTCCTGTTAGCCGTTATATAATTATTTTCACATTTTGAATTGAATATTCAGTACAACTGGGACATTTTTATGGAATTAGATCTGTGCTTTAGGGATTGTTGTTCCTATGAGTGGCTTCACCTCATAATTAATGCTATATAAATTTAAAAAATTCATATATAATGATATGATTTGTTGTAGATTTTTACTTCAAAATAAAATATCATTTAAAGATGAGTTTATTTATAATGATGACATTACCACATAATTCTTGATAATTTTTTTATATAAATTTTATATATGTATAGAGTTTTTCATTTTAAAATAAACTCTGTTTTAGATTATAAGAATCCTCTATATACTTTTAAAAAAACATTTTTTGCAATATTTATTAATTTGCATGGTATTTTTTTTAATTGTTTATAGTGTGGTATAACTTTCCTTAATCATATTTTTTAATTTAAAATATATATAATAAAAAAAATTTGTTCGGTGAACCTTTCACAATCATCATAAAATAGAAAGAATCTTGATTTGCCCAAGTGAGAT
The DNA here is from genome assembly GCA_036172215.1 of Camellia granthamiana. Taxonomy (NCBI): domain Eukaryota; kingdom Viridiplantae; phylum Streptophyta; class Magnoliopsida; order Ericales; family Theaceae; genus Camellia; species Camellia granthamiana. The sequence goes on along the minus strand of CM069906.1, from coordinate 15,313,928 downwards.
CAAGATACATGTACTGTAAAAAAAACTATAAAATTAACTATTTTGATCAAAAGCAAACCTAAAATAAATATTGTTTTCTTTTAAATTATGCATTTGCTAAAAGGTCAAGCTTTTCTTTTTATAAGATTTTCATATTAATCAAATAGCCGAAACAATTATTTTTATTTTTTTCCTTTTACTCACGTCTCTTTACCTTTTGGGGAGAAAACTTGTGTAATGTGTATATCATTAGAACCAATTTTATTTTTATTTTTTTGGGTAGATACCCAATGAATTTTCATATAATTGTTTAGTTTTCCAAAAATAAATCTATAAGAATTTATTTATTTATGTGACTTATAATCATTTTTATCTAAAATGATAATATCACATTGGATTATTTTGGGTATGACTTATAAGTTGATTTTTTACTTATTACGAAAAAAAAAAAGATGATATGATAAAAATAAGCCAATAAATATCTTATTTATGGTATTGCCAAAATTTGAGATAATGATAAATATAAAAAAAACAATTTTTGCTAAAAAATCAAAAAACTTGAAAAAGATTGTCATCTACTTAAAAAAGTCAAATGTCACAATAATTTTTTTTCAATCATAAAAAGTATTGGTTTGTAATTTTCAAAAATAAATTTTTCAATAAATTTTTTTGTTTTGGTAATTTCTTGTGATAATTTAGTCAACTTTTGTTTAGTTTTTAGATTCACTTCATCTATATACACTTAAAAAATATATAATTTGTGAAAAAAACTTTTGAAATTTTATTAAATACAAAAAAATATATAAAAATTCAATACATTTTCATATTTTGTTATATGAAATGATTTTTTTAAAGATTTTTTGTACAAATTTTATACTTTTTAAACGTGTCTAAATTAAATAGTTCTAAAAGTTTTAAAAATGATTAAAATGTTAAAAAAAATCATTAAAATAAATACATATTGAAAATTCAAAAAACTATTTTTAAAAACTCTAAACCAAATAGATTTTTTTTAACAATTTTCTAAACAGATTAAATTTAAACTTTTTTTAAAAAAATTATAAAATTATGAATTCACTAAAAAAAATTAACCCTAATAAATAAAAAAAGTTTATAGACTATGCTCGTTTGACATAAAATGTTTGGGTTAAAATAGTCATAAAAAAACTTGGTCTCACTTGGCATGCAAGTATTTTAGTCAAAAAATCAAAAAGTTACTAAAAAAATCAAAAAACCTGTAACTTATACTAAAAGGTTAAATATTCTTCTTTCTCTCTACTTTTTGCACATTTTTTTATAAAAAATTTAAAAGTTATTCCAAACATACTAGTTTTTTTACCTCATATTTTAACTAAAAATTCAAAAAGTTACTAAAATAGCATGTTTTCAAACGAGGCTAAAAAGTCAATAAAATAAAATATCACATATAAATCATAATTATCTCATTTTTTCTCTTATAAAAATAAACCAAGTTAAAAAGCCAATTCTAAATAAGACTTGTTATTTCTAAACTAAGGCCAAGTTTGGCAACTCTAAAATAATCTATCTTTTTATCTTTTTTCCATCACATCACCTCTCTACTTTTCTGTACATCTTTTCATGAAAAGACAAAAAATATACTTATTTAAGTCATCCCAAACAACCCTTAAAATAACTAAAAAATTAAAAAATCAACCCCCGTTCAAACGGAGACTATGCTTTGCATATGATGCATCACTCTGTTAGATAAGCAGTGATGCATGATGGGTGGTTTGGATTTGGTGCATGATATCCAATTCAAGTTGCCACGAAGTAGGGTAAAAGAGGATATAAGTGTTTGGGAAGTAGCTATTTTAGGCTTCGTTTGAGAAGTGGGTTGACTTTTTGAATTTTTGACTTTTTTTGTTATTTTAGAGCATCTCCAACGGTAGTTGGCATTTTACCTATCTAAATATTACTATAAAGTATATATTTTATTTTGCCTATCAACTGTTTTATGTTTTAACTCCAATCATACTCTTTATTTTAGCTATTTATCCAAAAGCTATTAATTTTATAGAATGCCACGTCAACAACAAAGATGGAGGGAAATGATCTTAATGATTGAATACATTTTGCCTAGCGTTGAAGGCTAACTACATGTAGCTAGTGAATATGAATAGAGCAAAAATGCCTAATCATATGCCTAGTGCATTGGAATTGAAAAAAGTGAATTACACTAAGCATTTTAACTAACAAGTATTATATGCATAGTGCATTGGAGATGCTCTTAGCATGGGACTAAAAAGCCTGGTTTGTAAATGATTTTTGACTTTTTTGACTTTTTTGTGAGAGAAATAATGTAATGATTTTGGGTTAGATGTGATATTTTGTCTTATTAGGCTAAAAATCCTATTTTGTTTTTTGTGGTTATTTTAGCCAAAAAAATTCCAAACCTCTCTTCCCAAACGGAGCTGGTAGGCTATTTTGGGTTGTTTTGGATGTTCTAAATAAATGCACTTTTTAACTTTTCATGAAACATGAGTTGGGTTTGAAGTGATGTGGTAGAGAGGTGATGTGACTTTAAATAAAATTATGTGAAGGGTTTGTTTCGGGTGTCCTAAATAAATGTACTTTTTGTCTTTTTAGACTAAAAAGTTGAAAAAAAAAATATGAATATTTGGATTAACTTTTTCACTTTTTATAAAAAAATGTCTATTAAAAAATTATATAAATAAGTTTGTAGGAGAAGACTGTGATGGAAGTGATGGAATAGCTGTATGGTGAGGAACAGTGTGTGCAAAGTGGGAGAGGGGAAATGATTCCGTACTTTTCGGGCAGTGAATTGAAGGTGTTGTTCGGCCTGTGGAGGCCTACCACGGGTTCCGTTTTGCTAATCAAAACCTTGATGTGTAGAACTCGTCGAGTACTATATGCTTGTAAAAAATCACGTTGATCGGATATTGATAGCTATCTGATCGAATTAGTTTTTTTTCAACCGTTAACTATAACACCATCCATTTTATAAATTTTAACTGATTTGATTATATAGTTACCGCTATCCGATCAATGTGATTTTTGACAAGTATATAGTATTCTACGAGTTCTACATATTCAACGGTCCAAATTATTAAAGCGGGACCCGTGAGGGACCCTACGGGCCAAACAGCACTGTTTATGTGTACACCTAAATAAGTATAATTTTTCCCACAACAATGCTCCGCCTACTCTGCCGTTATGATTGTTTGAAAAGGAAGATAGTGTGAAGATAATTTTTTAATATTTTTTTTTGTGAATAATGATAACTTTTTAACTTTTTGAGGCCTCGTTTGGGAACCATCATTTTTAGCCAAAAAGTCAAAAAGTTACTAAATTAGCCAAAAAGCCAACAACCCATACCAAAAAGTCAAAGATTCCCTTTTCTCTCTACTTTTTGCACATCTTTTCGTAAAAAGTCAAAAAGTCATCCCAAACATACTAGTTTTTTTTAGCTCATATTTTAGCCAAATAGCCAAAAAGTTACTAAATTAGCCTGTTCCCAAACGAGGCCTGAGTTATTTTTTGACTTTTTAACTTTTTCTGAAGTACCCAAACCAGGCCTTAAATAGGATAGTGACTTTTTGACTTTTTGACTTTTTCAAAGTATGCCAAACCAGGCCTTAATTTTTGATTATTTTAGGAAGTTAAAATTTTTGTGTGTTGGGAAGATAGGTATATTTTTTTTAATTAGTTATGATGTTTGTGAGAGAAAAAGTGAAATGATTATGAATTTGATGTGACATTTTATCTTATTGATTATTTTAGCCTACTTTGTCTTTAAAGTGCTATTTTAACGAAAAAAGTTCAAAAAAAACTCTTCCCAAACATAATTTATTATTGGTGAGTCTTAGGGCACTATTTGGTGATATTCTACACTAATCATAATTTATTATGTCATATTATATTTTTCAAATATTTAACTTTGGAAAGCCAAAAAAAAATCAATTTTTAACTTTTTACTCATTTTGAATCACATCACCTTTGATATTTTTTCCTCACAAAAAGGCAAAATAAATTAAAAAAACCAAAAAATTAACTTTTTACAAACCACTTAAAACACCACATGGTGTATGATGCTGCATCATGGTACTGGAACATTTCAGTACTTTAGTACGAAAGCAATGGGGCGTACGTGCGTGCGGGTGTGTCTTGTGGTTGTGCTTTGTTTGTTGACTTTCAAACGAGTATCTTTCATTTGCTTTTCTCATTTTAACCTTTTTGAAAAAAAGTTGAGAAATAACTTGACAGGTCAAAAAAAGACAATAGAAAATAAATATTAGTAATTATAATTATAAATTTTATCATAAATTTATATATATATATTTTTTTGCTGACATCACTGTACACTAATTTTTCCAAAAAAGTTACTATATAAAAAAGAAAATTTTAAAACAACTTTGAAGGCTTTTGGTAGTGTTAAAATAGTCTTATTTGTTTTGTTTTTCAAAAAAAAATTTTGAAAAAAATTTTCTATAAATAAATTTTTAAGAGTAATCAAATCAAACAAATTTTTCTAAAAAAAATTTCAAAATTTTGTTTGGTTACCTACTTTCCAAAATCACTCTCTCTCTCATACACATCAAATCAATCACTTTTTTTAAAACTCTCTTCCCAAAACAATTTTCCAAAATCATTTCTAAAAAAAGACAAACCAAACAAATTTTCGTACTTTTTATCTCAAAAATTACTCTACAAAAACAAACCAAACACACCCAAGACATTTTTATTTATTTTTAATATATTTTTTAATATTTTATATATTTTTAAAGCACTTTTTATACACTTCTAATCTTACATTGAACAATACCCATGAACACTTGTTAGTATTGGCCTTTTTTCTTTATATGATAGTTGCACACATAATTAAAATACAAAAATACACAAAAAGTATAATTTGTTGTTGAAATTTATCTTGAAAATTATGTGAATTATAGTTAAAATAAATTCAAACCGCACAATGCAATATTTATATACTTTTTTGTGTTTTAATTTTGTGTATTGTTATTTATTCCTTGGACAATCCATCCATCTGAAATTAATCATTACAATTTTAACCATTCATGAAATTTCAATGGAGAAATTAAGGCACAGTGTGGATTTAAAAAACTATTTACATATACATGAAAATGTTTAAAATTTTAGTTATTAATTATTATTTTATTTTTTTTGTAATTACACTGAATAATAATTTTTTCAATTTCAATTATGCCATCATATTTCACTTGTCAAATCCTAACCCTAACTTCCCTCACTGCCACTAACTTCACCCATCCTCTCCCCTCCCCTGCACATCCCTGCTTTGGTGGCTGCCCTCCAAGTCTTTCCCAACTTCGATTGTCACCCTCAATCCACACTTAAAAAAAGGACTTGTTTGATTAAATTATCAGATATTGAGAGCATATAAGATTATTCATAAGATTTATTACTAAACAAGTTCTAATAAGAGGACTTTCCACTAACTGATTCAAAAAGAAAAAATAATAATTACTACATTTTAGTAAGAGTAAAAATAATTGTAAAAATATCAAAGTGGAAACAAGTATTTATTATAATGCAAGTAAAAATATTATTTTGGTATCCATGACAAAACATATCTACTTATACTTACATAATAATTATTTTTTATTTATTTTTATTTCTTCTAGTAAAAGTTAATTGGGGAATTACAATACCGTGTGAATAAGAAAAATAAATTACAAAAGCATATAAAGTATAAGTGAAATATTGTGGGGTATAAATGTGACTTGCAACCATTTAGCACTTGTTTGGAAAGTTGGGTTGGGTTAGGTTGGGTGGGTTGAGAATAAACAGGGGCGGAGGCACAGAGTGGCCAGGGGGGTCATGTGCCCCCCTTGGGTTTTTGGAAAATTTTTTTTTTTTTTTTTTTTCAAACATAAGGAAAATATTTTAAATAAAAAAATTTATAAAAATATTATTTAAAATGAAATGGTAATGACATTTTTAAAATTATGAGAACAATAATGATTATTTTAATTGAAAGTAAACAGACTATGATAAGTTATATTATTATTTATGAAAATTTCATGGTGATGTCTATCATTATTGACATGCAAACATAATTAACATCAATGAAAATATATGAAATTTATTGGATTGTTAGGTACATTTGATATGTAGAGTTTGTCCTCCATATGTTTCTTTCCATTCATAACTAAAATGACCACTATATAAATTATAATCAAGCAACACATCTTCAATTATAAAATAAAAATAAAAAATTACAATAAGTTATAGCTAATATCAAAATGAGTCATAACTAACTATTACTTGATATATAGTCATAATCAAAATAACAACCACAAGAAATTATAACTAAATTATATCTAACACTATAATGTGTCATAACTAAATAACACAAAGATCATAATTATGACATATGATAAATACTTTTTTTATGGTGTGTTTTATAGAATTTCTCTACTAAAATATATTATTTCTATCTCAACTTATCTTCTTTTTTAATTTTCCAATCTACATGTAAATAGTTACTCCCTAATATTTATATAAAATTTAATCTCAAATCCTTTAATTTAAAATTCACATTTATCCAAATGGACTCTTAATATTTAAGTTTAGTAATATCTCATTGTTGTTTATTAAAAAAATAAAAAATAATTGCTTGGTTAGAGTTTTCCAAAAACACTTTTCAGAAAATTCTACTTTCTTGTTTTCCGTTTTTTTTATTTTTATTGAATTTTTTTTAATATTTTAAGTAATGTTTTTAATTTTTAGACATACCTAACATAAATATACCTAAAAAGCAAAAAAACTGTGAAAAAAACTTTTAAAAATTCACTAAATACCAAAAATACAAAAAAAAAACGAGAATTCTGTACATTATTTGTATTTTTATGTATTTATTAATTTTTAAAAATATTTTTTCACAAATTTTGTACTTTTTAAATATATCTAAGTAAAGTGTATCTAAAAAAGTAAAAAAAAAAAGTTTAAAATTTTAAAAATATTCACTAAAAATAAAAAAAAATTCAAAAATAAAAAAACTCAATTTTCAAAAAACTTAATCCAAAAAACTCAAACCAAACACATTGATGTTATCATTAATTTGTGCCCCGTCTCTATTAAATTACTGGTTACGCCACTGAGAATAAAATAGTCATAAAATGACAAGATAAGTTTTTTAGACCCAAACTGAAAAATATCACATCAAAATTATAATTATTTTATTTTTTTTCTTACAAAAATCAAAAAAATCCATCACAAACGAAACTCTTTAACCTCAAATTAAAATAATTAAAACGTCAAAGGTTAAAAAATAACCCACATCTCAAACCAACTTTATATTTGTGTTAAAAAAAAACTCTATCCCACTTTGGGTTATTTTTGAAAAGATGGTTAAAAGTTATTTTTTAATTGTTAACTTATTTATACTTTAAAAAAATAAATAAATAAATAAATAAATTTAACTTCTAACGACCTTTCTAAAACGACTATAAATATATATATATGTAATTTCCCGCAAATCAATTTCCTGAAAAGCTACTTTAAAAGCATGAGGTATTTTCAAATGATGTGATCTCATTCTATCCACAATTTTGAAATGTGTCCACCGATTTCAAATGATGTGATTTCCTTCCCATCCTCAGTTCTATCTCATGTCATCTCTAACGGTTCATCAAATTTTACATCAAATTTAAAATTTAGTAAAAAAATTTATTTTTTGGAGCTCCAATAGTCTTAGCAAATTGGTATCAAAATGAGAATAGAACAAAAAATTCATCAAAGTGAGAACAGGCTCTAGATTTCACTATTTTACTGTACTTTACCGTTGGGGGAGACCAACCGGTCAACCAGTCGGATATCCGCCCGGTTGACCAACCGGTCGACCGGTTCCCTTTCAAATAGGTAGGTTCAAACAGGTCAAAAAGTTCAAACAGGTTAAAAAAAAAAATAGTCTTACCGGTCGACCCACCGGATGACCCTTCTCTCAATTCTGTATATATTTTGTTCGACAGGTTTGATGCTCATCGTTGGAGAAAGCCATATCAAATTGAGAAAATAATCTATTTTTTACTCAAATTTAATAAAAAAAAAAATGAACGGTTAGAAATTCTCTCACACACGCAATTTGAAATTTGGCTTGAAAAAATGTATTAAAGATTAGGTTTTGATACAAGTCCACACAAAATTCAATCCGCACGACCACACACCTGAGAGAGAGAGAGAGAAAATATATATACATATCTTGTTCATACCAATTAGAGATCATGGAATCATCCATTTTAAAAGTCTCAGTCATTAATCTTAAAAATTGTTGACACATGATGTTGCCCTTTTCGAAAATTACAAAAAGAGCATTTATTGAGACCCCCTCCAATCACCACCCCCATCATCTCCACACACACATGACAGGTGGTGATTAGAGGAGAAGGAAAAGAAAAAAAATAGAAAAGAAAAACTGGCCAATGGAAGGAAGAGGGGGTCAAAGGGGGTGGGAGGGAAAGGGGGTCTCAAACATTTTTGTTACAAAAATATACTTAGACCTATGCTCTTGTTGTTGTTGTTGTTGTTTTATAGGTTCAGTTAGAGCATTTTTAAAGTTGTATTATTTTTATATTAAATTTAAATAAAAAATTTATCCAGGCTCGCTCTTGAGATTTTCGAGACCCAAAGCCGATAATCAATTAATAAATTTATGAGACCCTTCACATTTTTTTTTTTTTCATTGAATGAAAAAAAAAATGAAAGTAAAGGACAAAAGATTTGTGTCAAAATCACAAAAAATACTTAGGGCTCGTTTGGTTTGTGTTTGGGAAAAAAATTTCAGAAATTTTTTTCAGAAACAAGTTTCAGAAATTTTCTCTACCAAACAAATTTTCCCAAAAAAATTTCCCAAAACACACAAACCAAACAACTTTTCCAAACAAACCTCTCTCACACACACATCAAATCAATCACTTTTTCCAAAACTCTCTCTCAAAACAATTTTCCAAAACAAATTTCCCAAAAAACCAAACCAAACATGTTTTCGTACTTTTTTTTTCAGAAACATGTTTCTGAAACACAAACCAAACAAGCCCTTAACATTACATTACAATAACTAATAAGTATCGCTTGATCCTCACTCTTCTTGTATTTTTAGAAGCAAATAAATCAATCATACTTGAATAATCTAATTTTTTTTGCAAAATTATTTTCAATGAATAACAATGCTAATTATTTTAAATGGGCCTTTCAATTTTTTAATGGATTAATTTATTTTAAGTTAATTTGGGCCTTCCTTAATTTTTTTTGGACTTAAAATATACTTAATATATTAGACTAAACTATAATAAGAGAGACCTCTTTTTTGGGTCTATTTTCAATTGATAACAATGCTAATTTTTTTGAATGGTCTTTCAATTTTTTAATGAGTCAATTTATTTTAAGTTAGTTTGGGCCTTTTTTAATTTTTTTAGACTTAAAATATACCTAATATATTACACTAAATTATAATAGAAGGGGTCCCTTTTTTTTAGTCTATTTTGAGGGGCCCCAGGCCATGGCCTTCTGGCCTATGCCCCAGGGCCGGCCCTGAATTTATCTAATATCACGTGTTCTAATCGATTTTCATTAAATTATTGGTCGATCAGACGAATATTCAGTCGGTCGATCGATCAGTATAATTTTTCACAAATTTTTACAAGCAGGTGGTCATCCCAGTGGATATCCGATAGGACATCTAGTTGATCATCCAATGATGCAAATCAACAATTATGAACAGTGAAATAATAAAAGGTCTTAAGCGTCCTTAATTTGATGAAAAATTTATGATATTCTCGATTTAATATTCATCTGATGAAACCATTACAATAGGAAAAATGATAATTTTTTATCAAATTTAATTTATGACACGTTGGGGATGATCTTAGATGCTTATTTGGAAACAAGTTAAGTTAATTAAAAAAATTAAAAAGTCAATATAGAAGTTAATTTTTTATTTTTATTTTTTTACATATTTTTTTATAAAAAAAAATTAATTCTCAAACAAATCATAATCCTTAAAAGTAGTTTTTAAGAATAAAAAAACACTAAAATATTTATAATTTTAATATAATATTTACATATTTTAATATTATATATTTTTTAACACTAACCATAGTCCTAATTTTTTTTTTTTTTATCAACACATTTTTTTTTTTTTTTTTTTTGAAGCTAGCTAAAGAATTAGTTTATTGACTAAAATAAGTCTACTAAGAAAACTAATACTAAAAACTTAATTTGTTTGACATATTTTCAATATTTCGAATTTTCTAGTCTCATTTGATTTGGAAAAATAAATAAATAAATAAAGTAAAATTTTTTTATAATTTTATTTTAATATTTTATTTACTTTTAGACTAATTTTTCTAAAATTACTAATAAATTTAGACTAAATACACTACTAGAAAAGTGACTTTTTGCAACTAAGTTTTTGCGACTGATTATTTGACCGTCGCAAAAAATAATATTTGCACTACCACCCTTGATAATTTTCTCTTTTATTTATTTTGGCCTTTTCTTATACCTCTACCCTAACCCTTTCACTCTCACACTCCCGACATTTTCCCCAAATCTGATTTCGTTCGCTCGATCGTCTGAAGAAGAGGCCATGGTCGTGATGAAGAATTCGATTTCGCTCGATCGTGAAATCTGATTTCGCTCGCTCGATCGTCTGAAGAAATTGGTTGTGATCGATTCTCAAGAACTATGGAATTGCTTGTGATCGATTTCGCTCTATAGATCACCAACGGTATGAACTCTCTCTCTCTCTCTCTCTCTCTCTCTCTCTCTCTCTCTCTCTCTCTCGTCAATGAGTCTCTTCGAATCATTCATTCAATCTAACTCTCTTTCTCACTGTAATTCGATCGCTGTAATTCATTCTCACTGTAATTCGATCATTCATTCTTACTGTAATTCATTCAAACTTGTTTAGCTGGATATTAATTGAGGCAAACTAGTTTAGCTGGATATTAATTGAGGTTTGTGTTGGTTGATTCCTAAACAAATAGTTTAGCTGAATATTTGGTTGTTTTGATTGTATATACATAAACATATGAATCTGAAGCAAACTAGTTTAGCTAAATATTACTTGCTCTGTGTAAATATATATATTTCCCCAATTCTAATATTGAAAGCATGGAATTGAGAAATTGACAAGTCTTACCTTATCAGCAAGGTCAATGTGAAGCCCATTTCCAAGTAACATGTCCATGTAATGTATCTGTCCCGCAAGCCCTAGAGAATAGAAAGGGTTCCATTTCGCCTGAGATAAAAGAGTCACGAGAGTTTACAGGATTAATTAGCCTATTAATCAGCAACAAAATGTGCATTTCAATTCCTTTTTCACAGGAAAAATGCCGAGGTAGCAAATAAATAAGAAGAATGTACTCTCTAGTTAATAATACTAACCAAGAAGCAGGTAATTACTAGGAGAGGCACTGTCACACCCATGGAGGAGATGGAAAAAAAAATTTATTCAATAATAGGTTGTTCACTACTTTGACCACTTACTGTTGATATTTTACCCAGGTTAGGAGTTGCATTCTGTTATAAAATATCTCTTTCTTCTGGTCCCAAAAGCTGTTCAACGTCTGCAAGAATTAGACAATACTCCAGTTGATTGATCTTTGCCCAATAGCAGAGAAATTTCAAATTCCTATATATGTACTAGAAGCACAAAGACTAGAATTGTCGTTGATTTCTTTTGTAGGATGCATTGATTGTGAATGTTCCAAAATCCAGTGATTAGGAAAGTCCATGTAAAATTTAGGTGATAAATGGTGACAAGTGGGAATATGTACATTTCAAAACAGGACAAAGTTATTGGTTGTTTTTTTACATGTAATTTTTGCTAGGGATCAACAGTGGGTGTTTAAAATGTCTATGGCCAATCACTATGTGCACCACAAAACACCTCTTTTGAATATGATGAGCGTAAAGCATTTGATGCTGGATTTCTTATGAAGGCAACTCTATTGCTTCTCAAATAAAATCCTCCACACTAACATATAATATAATGATACTGTTTCCATTTTTTTTATAAAGTAAACTTTGTACTGGAAGATTACTAATATGCTCTCATTTTTATTGGGAACTTAAAGATTAAAAAATAAAATAAAAAAATCATATACATGAAACATTACCCCAAAATTTTATTCCAATATATACAAGGAAAATTCTTTTGGACTCCTTAAACATTACCCCAAAATTTACCCTTAATGACGTGAATCGTTCGTTACATGTAATTTTTTTTATTTGTTTAGGAATCAACCAACACAAACCTCAATCACCCCGCCATGTCAGATTCATATGTCTATGTCTACAAGTTTGCTTCAGATTCATATGGACATATTAAGTACACTTTTAAGGCTCACCTCTAAACCTAGACAAAACATAACCTTGAATTTGCTTTCGTTTTGCATTCATTGAGGTGCAAATTATTTTTACTGTGTCATGTTGATTTTAACATATGATTTCTGAATGCAATGATCCCAGAGCTTTTCTGTTAATGATTTCAGATCCATCATCTATATTTAATCATGAGCTTAAATATAGTCGAAGATGTTTTATTAGATCTATATTTAATCATTTCTAATTTTCCTAATATAGTCGAAGATGTTTTATTATATCAAATATGTTGGGCTCAGTAATGAGACGCCACATGGTGTCATGAAGTTTCTTTACACTGCCAAATGTGGGCCTAGTTTTCCCTAAGATAGTATCTTTACAGGTATTATATGGTCAATTCTAGGTCAGAAATTAGCAACGCATCATTGTTATGTGTGTGCATGTGCTATCAGCAAATTCAATGTTTCTAGTTGATTTCTATGCTCATACATTGTCAACAACTTGACTTCACCAGTGATTTTCATCATCTCAAACTTGTAGAAAGTAGAAACTATAAAAATGTTGTGTTAGGAGATGAAATGAGTGATCATATAAACTGGAAATGTTTCTTTTCTCCTTTGTTGCTTTTTGGATGAGATCCATATGTTTTGTAGAACAGTAAGCAGGTTTACCTTTTGCATTTTAGACATTTGTATTACCTTTTTCAGTCCATCTTTTGACAAGTATTGCTAAGGCAAGCTTGTCTTCTGAAGCTTATAATTGAATATATTCAATTTTATTTTAATTTCCATATTAGTTTTGTGTGTGAAGCATAGCTGGCTTACAGTTTGCTGCAAACCCCAAATTTGATGAGTTAGAGATGCTTGAGTTTATGTTTTATGCCTTTTCTGGACGAGCATTAGTTTATATGTTTTGTATTCAACATACTGTATATCTTTCTATAACCTGCTTATGGCCAAGCCCTTTATATAGAACATGGATAACAAAGTTGGGACAGGTCATGAAATTATAGTGCAATATTTTCATGAAATTAATACATGTGTTTTATTTTATTTTTATAATTTTATTAGGTCTTTATCTGGATTCAGAAGTGTTACACTTAGTTCAGATAATACTCTTTTAATGTCAACTAGCCATAGTGCAGTGAAGATATGGAATCCAAGTACTGGTTCTTGTCTTCGAACTATTGATTCAGGGTATGGGCTGTGTGGTTTATTTGTTCCTGGTAACAAGTATGCAGTTGTTGGTACAAAAGCTGGGACTCTAGAAATTATTGATGTTGGTAGTGGTACTTGTGTGGAAGTAGTGGAAGCTCATGGTGGCTCTGTCCAATCAATTATGGCTGTTCCAGATGGAAATGGTTTTGTAACTGGGAGTACTGATCATGATGTCAAGTTCTGGGAGTACCAAACTTCGCAAAAACCTGGTGAAGTGTGTTCTTTATACTCTTTCTCTCTGCCTGTTTGTGTGTTGTTAAAGACTTGAACTATTCATCATACCATGGAATGATGATGACTTCACTTTTCTTTTCTTTTTTTGAAAAATATGTTGTTTCTTGGACAAGTTTTACTTTTCTAGCTCTGTTTCCTAATATTCGTGGAGAGTATTAATTATACATGAGCTTTCTATTTGTTCTTTTGAGCACTTTTCTTTTCAAATTACTGTTTTTGGTATAGTTCTCTCACCTTGAGAAGCCTTGTTGTACAGGAAACTTCTATCACCATATTATACCATGAACTTATTGTTCTTCTACGTTGTACTTTGGGATCAAAATAAACTCTCTTAGTATACACTGGCTACAAATTATGCTAAAGGTTAGGTCTGTACCAAATTTACCCCTCCCAAACCCCCATCTAATAGGGACTAATGTAGACGTACTTTTTTTAAACCCTGCGGCTGCAGATTGCTTTTGAGCTAAGTTCACTGAAATTTTTGGATAATATTGATTCGAGTCTTGTCTTGCTACTTCAAATAATTGAGTTCATTCAAGTGTTCAACATAGTATATTTTTATAGTTTTGCTTTTGAATAGACAGTATAGACATCAACTGGATGCATTTATGTTAAGTTTGCATATCTCTTTAGTCTGCTTCTCCCCCTCTTTCTATATATCTTCCTAGCACAATATGTGTTGGACTATTATGGCTGTTCAAATCTGATTAATATTTTTGACGTCTTTAGATTGCTAAATAGTGAAAGTTTCGCATTTGTTATTTTGGTAATGACAAGTTGGTTTGGTCTGGTTACAGATTTCTAAGCTTCTAACAGTCTCTCATGCACGGAATATGAAAATGAATGATGACGTTCTAGTGGTTGCTGTTAGCCCTGATTCAAAATATATTGCTGTTGCCCTGTTAGATTGTACTGTGAAGGTGAGATTAACTTCTCTAAATGTTTTCTGATTAGAATACTCTGTTGAGTTTCTTCATTTCTGCTGAATGTTCTTTCTTTATTCTTTCATTTCTGCTGGTTATCTTTGTTTCTATTATTATTTTATTTACGTTGTTTACAAATAGATAAATGAGGTACTATTTCCTTTGTTAATTTAAAATTCTTTAGAATATGATCTGTATGAAGTCTTCTCTTTGTCTAATTTCATATGTGTGGCATAGTAGTAATGTAACCATAAGTTTCAGCTACTCTATTAACTCATGGATTGAAGTTTCATGATTAGAGTTGTTGAATATTTGAGTTGAACAGTAAAATTTAGAGTTCCAAGATTTTCTTCTGGGAGCACTACATTTATTTAATGCACTTTTTTAGGTCATTAGCTTTGTTTTATAACATAGAATAGGCAAAAGGCCAACTTTTTGAAAAGGCACATAAAAAGTACTAAGTAAATACTGAAGCGTAGGATTCTATGAAAGCACAACTACTTTAGGATTCCAGATCTTAGTGATCTCATAGCAATTCCATAGGTAAAGATGGGATTTTTTTTCTGAGATCTTGATTCTTTTTATTTTTCAATTCTAGACTGCAGGATAATAAGACATCCTGATCCAAAGTGAGTTACTAAAATCCATGTTTGCACATTGAAATGGAAGAGTGCACATTAAGGTGGATTAGCACTAAACATCTTCCTGCAGTTGAACTGAATGTACCACAACATTTGAATCATGTTTAGAGAATTAAATGACGGGGCTACTGTGAATATAGAAAAGAAAGTATAATTTAATGGTGAGGGATAATAGCATCATGCTGTAATTAAATACATATTTTTTGAATAGTAGTTCCTGTTTGTTTTTGGATCCATGCAGTTGGGATGATTCACTGGAATTAGCTGATTGATTTAATGTTAGTGGATAACCTTGATTAATATAAGTTGTATATTTCTGCTAAAAAAGAAGAAACTCAGATTCTAGGATTCTGTGACTTAAATTTGGGTCATGGAACAATGATTTGCTATCTTTCTTGATGTTTTAGCTCCTTTTTCTTGTAGCTTCTGTCACAAATCTAAATTGGTGTCAGTTGCATGGCGATTTATTAGCCTGTCAATATGATTTTGAAGGCTTTCAATTGTCTCTAATCTATGCATTTATATGAAACCTTTTCAGGTCTTCTTTATGGATTCACTCAAATTTTTTCTTTCATTATATGGTCACAAGCTGCCTGTGCTGTGTATGGATATTTCATCAGATGCAGATTTGATGGTCACTGGCTTAGCAAACAAAAATTTGAAGATTTGGGGTTTGGGTTTTGGAGACTGTCATAAATCCATTTTTGCTCATGCTGATAGGTGCTTAACTTAAAAAATAAAAAAACTATCAAATTTTTGTAATGGATATTGTTGAGAAAGTTTTAATAAGTTATACTCATGGGCTTTCTTCTGGGCAGTGTTATGGCAGTGCAATTTGTGCGCAACACCCGTTACATGTTTAGTGTCGAGAAAGATCGCCTTGTGAAGTACTGGGATGCTGACAAGTTTGAGTTGTTGTTAACTCTTGAAGGTCATCATGCTGAAATTTGGTGTCTTTCAGTCAGCAGCCATGGTGATTTTGTTGTCACAGGATCTCATGACCGATCAATACGCTGCTAGGATCGCACTGAAAAACCATTGGAATTTTTTTTTGAAGACTTGAATTTTTTAATTGAGTGTATTTAAGGATGGTTAATGGATATTATAAATTTAATTAATTTGTTAATTTTGTTATTTTCATTTACAAAAAATTGTTTGGTGGTTGTAATTGATTTTTTTGTTGTAGCAAAACCCATATATGATTTTTTTTAATAAATAATTATTTGCGACAGTAAAACAATGGTCGCTAAAAGTAATTTTTAGAACTTTTTTGCGACGACAAAATGGCTGTCGCAAAAAGTAGTTTAGGCGGTCGCAAATTATTTGCGACCGTTGTTTTGCCGTCGCAAAAAGTATTTGTCACCCCCACATTTGCGTCCCCCATGTGCGGTCGCATAGGCCGTCGCAAAAAGTCTTTTGCGACTGTATTTTTATTATTTGCGACGGCCTGTAGTGGTCGCAAAAAGTGTTTTTCTTAGTAGTGATATTTAAAAACTTAACCTTTTTTTTTTGGTTAGAAAAAAGGGCAAATTATACTTTGCTTTCTCTATGTTTGGTCATTTTTCACTTTAATTCTTAAAGTTTTTTTTACTACTTTAGTTCTATTACCCAAAAGGCAATCTAAGAGGGGGTGAATTAGGTTTTTACAAATAAAAATAATAATATCCTAATAAAAATTATAACTAGCACAATAGATGAATATAGTTAATGAAATAAAAATAATTAAAACAAGTGTTCTAACAACTATGTCAGTTAATGATTTTAACACAGTGAAAATGTAAAATATAGTTATAGCAATTTAAATAAAATAAAGAGATAAGGGAGAGAGAGGCAAACAAATTTATAGTGGTTCGGTTTCAACTCGACCTATGTCTACTCCTCAAGTTTCACTTGAAATTTTCCACTATACTCTAACTTTACAAGGTGCTAGCAACCTTTCACAGATGGAGCAATCCTCCACAGATTTTACACAGACTTTCTAAGTCAAGAACACTAAGTGTACTACACTCTTACAAGGTTGAAAAAAATGTATTTTTGCTTTCACAAAAAATTACAAGAATTATCTCTCAAAGATAGATATAAAAATGAAGCTCTGATTTTTCTGTAAACCTCACACAGGAAAGATGGGTTTAAAACTATACGTCTCAGTGTATAATTTGTGAAACATGATGTAAACAAAATTTGAAAAACACTTCTCAGATAAATTTTTAGAGAATAGATATGAGTGATTATAGATCAAAAAATATTTTCTGATTTTTTTTTGTAACTTGTTTACATTAGAGACTTTGATATATATAATGAAACTTGTAACTGTTTATAGCTATTGTACTCCATCATTACTAATTTGAATATCTTCTACTCCATCATTACTAATTTAAATATCTTTCACTTGAACCTTTTGGCCTGCTGTGCTAGGCTGTTTAAACCTTTATTTTTGACTGGTTGAACCCCTAGTTTGGGCATTATTTTTGGGTTGAAATAAACTCCTGATTTAAGCAAATATTAAATACATTCAAACAATATTTAAGATAAAAGTTTAAGTGAAAAATAATGGGACAAAATAACTTTTGATTTTATTTTTCTCTTTCAAATAAATTAAAACATAATTTAAATAAATCATCAAAATAAATTTTGGATTCTATTAAAACATAATTAAATAAATTATCAAAAGAAATTTTGGATTCTATTTTTCTTTTTCAAATAAATTAAAATTAAATAAATCATCAAAATAAATTTTGAATTCTATTTTTCTTTTTCAAATAAATTAAAATATAATTAAATAAATCATCAAAATAAATAAGTCTAACAAGTTCTTTATATTGCAATGTTTTTTCAATTTACTCCAAAAAAACTCCTTTATAAAATTAGATAAAAAAAAAAGACACATTATCAGCCACGTGGCATAATTTGTTTATTATATATAATTCAGACTTCTAATACAAATATAAATTTTAATATAATAATATATTTTTTATATTACGGGACAGCTAATATGACATAACTTGCCTAATTTTAAACAAAAATTAGTTTTAAAAGTAAAATATATATATATATTGTGTGAGTGATTTTCCGATCACACTGCCCTTCTTAGTAATTCAGCTGTAGAACACAGGCAGACTAGATGGCGCCTTGCTGTCCTGCACAAAAAGGAAAGGTTCCGGCGGTGGTTCTTCCACCCAGGGGCACTCCGACGATCAAGTCAGTATATTTCTCAAAGATAATCCAGTATTTAACTCACAAGCTTGAGTATTAAAAACGTACCTTAAACCCATGGGAGTACCTCTCTTTTATAGCCAATACAATCTTAGTCCTAATAGGAGCCTGGCCCTAATGGACTTAGGATTACTGCTAATCTGAGACTCCCAGTGGGATTAGGATAAACTCTCTAAGAGTCTTATCTTTACCCAATCTGAAGTCTTCTCCCAATCTAGGACTCTTGTCTCTTATCTACTTATCTCGAATTCCAATATCTTCGGAGATAACCTCGGCAACTCCGAGATTACCTCGGCATAACTACCACGACACGTGGCACCTCGGCTGACACGTCGGCGTCACCTTGCCATGTGTTGGTACTCAGAAAATATATCCCCACAACTGCCCCCTAGGTTCTATTACCTCGGCATTCTGAGGTGATGGAACCTATATCGTTCTTCTTTCCAATACGTCGGCGTCAGAACTCTTAAGCCGAGGTCATTCTCTTAAAGCCGATATGTCTTCTTTCAAGAACACGAATTCAAATAAACTTTTTTACGCGCATGAGCTGTCATGCATCTTCCCTCAACCGTTTCTCCTACGTGCTTTATTTCTATTGGCCCGTGCCTGTGACGCGCTTGTAAGCCGTCTTTTATCTGTCTGCGCCGTCTGACGCATGTGTTTTTCTAGCCATAATAAATGCCTTATTTTGCCGTCGTTTCACGTTTTTGACAAAAGCTCCTGCTTCTCTCTCCTGTCTCTTCACTTTTTCACTCGTTTACCTGTTTTTTTCTCTCTCTAAAGCTTTTTCTTCGAATCTACCATTGCTCTAAGCCCCAAACTCTGCAACTGTCTTGATTTTTCCGTTCTTGCGAAGCTCTCGCTACTGTCGT
The DNA here is from genome assembly GCA_036172215.1 of Camellia granthamiana. Classification (NCBI taxonomy): domain Eukaryota; kingdom Viridiplantae; phylum Streptophyta; class Magnoliopsida; order Ericales; family Theaceae; genus Camellia; species Camellia granthamiana. The sequence continues at coordinate 15,294,504 of CM069906.1, read as the reverse complement.
CTGTCCTCGGCGAATTTTATTCCGGCGTCACTTTTCCTGGTAAGCAACTGGCCTTTCTTATCTTGTTTTCGATTGCTCCTGAAATTCCCTGCTTTTACTGTTCTGTTCTAGCATTCAATTTATGAATTATTCTCCTGAATGATTCTTATTTCATGATTTTGCACATGTCATGAACACTTGCACTGTTCCACTACTGTTCTTGGTCTTCCATCCTTTGTGTTTCTTGAATCTGAAACTTCGTTTTTGTTTTTCTGCTTTTTTGTATCTTTTCCAGATCCGTGCCTTTGATCTTCGTCTTCATAGTCTTTAGGTTTGGGATTTGTTTATAGAACCTTCAGTTCTTAGAAAAAAATTGAAACAAGCTTTATCAATATATACCTGATTTTAAGCCAAGGTCCCAAAAAACCCTTTAAGAGCATCATGTTTCTGTAGCCAAGTACCTTTATACCAAAATCATGGGTATGTGGAGACATAGGGTAAACACCCCAACCAAACTTGAATTTTTTAGGCAAGAGTTTTCTATTTCCGATGACGTCCACCTTAGGCTAGCTGGGGATGATGATTCCATCATGCCTACAGACAATACAATGCCTTTCCCTGTTGTAGCTTTTGTTGAATGTGGACTTCGGCTCCCACTCAATCCCCTCTTTCGTGAAGTTCTTCACTACTACACCCTGAACCCTATGCAACTCACCATCAACTCCTATAGAACACTTAATGGTATCATAGCTTTAGCTCGGCAGGAGAATGTTAGGATCACTCTCGCCGATATCCAATACTATTATACTATGTGCGCCCTTAACCTGAAAGAAAATGGTTATGTGTATTACCTCAAGCCGAGGTCTACCGAATTTAAAATCGTAGCCGACCTCCCAGACTCCAACAAAGGGCTGGAGACGATTATCTTATTGCTTCTGGAAATTGGGAATTTGGCCCAGACGAAGAAGTCCATCTCTACCCTCTTCCCCGAACAGTTAAAGAGGGCAAGGGTAAGAGCCCAACGCCAATTACTTAGCCTTTTTTTTTTTTTTTTTTTAGTCTTCAAAAGATTTTATTTGTTTCTGATGTTGTGCTCTTTTTTGCAGACGTTCGCAAGCCACCAAAGGGCTTTCGCCAGTCCTATTTCCTTGGAAAAGACCTGAAGAAGCTCCTGGACCTTCCGATCCAGAAGCGCAAGGCTCCACTGGTGTTGAACTTCATCCCCACCTACAAATCTACCTTGCCCGACGTTCCAAAAAGAAAGAAAAAGAGCTTATCGCCTCCTTCTGCTACCACTATACAAACCGCATCAACATCTCGGGCTGACCAAGGATCAACCTCTGATCCAGCCGCTCAACCATCCACTTCAGCCCCATACTTAGTCCCAATACCAGAAAGAAAACGCCGGCGAAGACTTATCAAAGCCGCCGAAATGGTTCGCCCAAGGCCTGTTGTGCAAGATCTTCTGGCCGACCTCCCAGTCGATGTCGACGCTGTACCAGCTCAAACAGTGCCTCCGCCGAGACCAAAAAGAACTAAAAAAGCCCAGCCAAAGGCCAAAGCAACTGAGACTGAGGCTGAGGATGCCATGCCTATCTCCCAACTGGCTGAGAGCAAGAAGATTGCTTCTACCTCGGTCAAAAGGTCTGTCGAGACTCAACCCTTAGAGTCCCAAAAATCGAAGAAGCCGAGGTCTTCTTCTGCGACGACTTCAAAATCCAAAGTACCCAAGGTCCCTTGGACACCTGCAATTACCTTGGAGAACAAGCCAATCTTGGCTAGTGACAGCGCCGATGACATAAACATTGGCGTTGCACTAAGCACAGCCCTCCTTCTCCTAGGTGATCTTGAAAAGAACGCCGAGATGAGTGAATACGAAAATTACGCTCTGATGCTGCAACGCTGCGTTCAAGTAAATGTCTTCATCTTGTAACCTGTCTGTCTTCATCTTTTTGTAAATTTTGCATTAACTTCTGTTTTTATGTTCCTATAGGCTGTTCAGCACGCCCATTCTTTTTCCATGCAATCGTTTGAAAAATCGGAGAAGTTGTCTGATATGAAGAAGGAGTATGCTGCCCTCCAAAAGATCAATAAGAGTCTTCAAAACAAAATGAAGACTCTGGAGGATCAGGCCGAGGCTGCCACTCAGGCCCAACAAATGGCTGAGGAAAAGGCCGAGGCTGCTGAAGCCATTAAAACAGTTGCTGAGGCACAAAAGAAAGAAGCTGAGGAAAAGGCTACCCAGGCCGAGAAGGAACTTGAGGAAGCCTTGGCCACGAAATCGGCCGAAATCAAAGAAGCCGACGAAAAGGCTTATGCCCAGGGTGTAGCCGATGTCACTGAAGATTACAAACTTCAAGTCAAGCAGGCATGCAATAGGGGATTTTCCCTGGGTTGGATGTCCTTGGTAAAAAAGCTTGATCTTTCTGCTGACTCACCCTGGCGCAAGGCTGAAGCTATTCCTCTTCCCTTTCCTCCTCTTTCACCTCCAAGTCAGGCTGAGAAAGAAGCTGAGTCTGAATCCGAAGCCGATGATGAGGATGAAGACGATAATGATGAAGAGGCCTTGGTGAGAAAGTCTAAAGATGCTACTGAGGTCAAGTCTCCTTCTCAAGTTGAGTAGATCCTAGACTTAACCCAAGATGAGGAGACTGAGATGGTGCCCAAGGAAGCTGATCCAGTTCACTTATCATCTGACCTTCTTCTAGCTGAAAAAAGTCTTGATAAAACAGTTGCGGAGATTGACGCTGAGATTGCGGCAGACAAAGATGCCGAGGTTGCTGTAGAAAAAGATGCAGAGGTTGTGGGAAAAAAAGATGCCGAGGTGGTTCTTCCAGAGCCCTCCGAGGTCCTAGCCCAACCATCTGTTAATGTTGAAGAAGATTGAATGTCTTTTGTACTTTTTTTCTTTTTTGTACTTTTGTTTTCTGAACAATGTAAGCTTCCTCTTTGTGGCCGATGCGCCTTTCTTTGTCACTTGTGAACATTTAGCTTTTGCTAGGCCATAGTGCCTTTATTATATACAACTGCAACTGTTTTTCTCTGAATGCTTTAGTCTCTAATTTCTCTTCATTGTTTCTGTATGGCTTTATACTTAGAATATTTTGCATGATTTACTTAATTCTTCCTTTGCACAATCTCCTCGGGGTTACATACCTCGGGTATAATAACTCCAAATTTTACTTCGGCAAGACATTGACCTGCAATCTTTTCATAAATTTCAACAAGTATAAAACATATACTATTTAATGTTGACTTTGCAAACTTTTCTCAAGTTTCAACGAGTGTTTAAACAGTAATCTCAATCTGTCCTATTTGTAAATTGCTACAAATTTCAACAAGGATTAACATATACAGTAAACTTTTCTCAAGTTAGAATAGGTTTTAAACAATGATCTACTTGTAAATTATTATAAATTTCAACAAGGGTTTAAACAATATACTTATCTTTTACCTCAACCTGTAAATTGTTGCAAATTTCAACAGATGATCATATGTCGGCTTAACTTTAACTTGTAAATTGCTACAAATTTCAACAAGTGTTAAACATCTTCCTTGGTTTATCCAACCAGTAGATTGCTATAAGTCTGTAAGCAATGACCTCGGCTTCACTTCGACTTGTAAATTGCTACAAATTTCAACAAGCGAAGAGCGACAGATATCTCGGCTTAACTTTAACTTGTAAATTGCTACAAATTTCAACAAGTGAAGTTAAGGAACCATCTCGGCTTACCTTTAACTTGTAAATTGCTAAAAATTTCAACAAGTGGTAAGCTTTGTACCGGTTTGACCAACTTGTAAATTGCTACAAATTTCAACAAGTGGTAAACTTTGTATCGGTCTGACCAACTTGTAAATTGCTACAAATTTCAACAAGTGGTAAACTTTGTATCGGTTTGACCAACTTGTAAATTGCTACAAATTTTAACAAGTGGTAAACTTTGTATCGGTTTGACCAACTTGTAAATTGTTACAAATTTCAACAAGTGGTAAACTTTGTATCTTTGCCTTCTCTCGGCCCCTAATGTGAACCTAAGTTCCACTTGGGTTCTCATTATTTATGTCTTCCAGAAACAATATGTTTAACAATCATATGCGTTTGAAGAATTCTAAAAAGATTTTATTGATGACATCGGCCAAAAATAGTGAACATCTAATGATAGAAAAATTTCAAATTACAAGTGTTCCAAGGTCTTGGTAATGCTTTGCCCTCATTGTCTTCAAGCCGATAAGCTCCATTGCCTAATACCGAAGTAATTCTGTAGGGTCCTTCCCAATTTGGGCCAAGCTTGCCTTCTCTGGGATCCTTCTTGTTGCCGACGACTTTCCTCAAGACTAAGTCGCCGACTTGAAAATCTCTTGGATTGACCTTCTTGTTGTAGGTTCTGGCAAGCTGTTGCTGGTATACTGCAAGCTGAATTGCAGCCTTCTCTCTTCGTTCTTCCAAAAGATCCAGATCTCGGGCTAAGTGTAACAACCCTCGTACTGATTACCGACAAACCACTGAATTAGCTACTGGTTACTGTTAAACTGAACTGATAATGACTGATAATTGGATTAACTAAAGTACTGAATGAACTGATTGAAATTGAAACTGAAATTGAATAAGTTTATCTATTGAGTTGCATGTTGCGTTTATTCGATCGATTGATTATCTGTTTGAATTCATATGTTTAAACTGCTAATTGAAGGCCTTATCGGCGGCCGAATTAGGAACCGTTTGGAGTTTTGGAATCAGTAGAATATTTGTGATTTTATGGTATATTTATTTGAAGATTGATTAGGAATGATTAAATTAGATTAAATTAAGCCAATTAAAGAGTTTGTCGTAATTACCATTTTGCCATTGTGAGTGGGGCCTTTGTTTATTCATCTTTGAGCCTTATACACTTAATCAAAACATTTCTCCTCCCATTTCTTGCATACAACCGAATTTAGAGAGAGAGGGAGAGAATTGAGGGAAATTTTGAGCTCATCTTGTATATTGCTAGAAGAACTTGAAGAAATTGGTAGAGAATTGGCAAATTGGACTCTTAAATCTTGAATACAAGACTAAGGTAGGACATTCATCTTCTTGTTGTTGAATTAGAGCTAATTCTTGCATAATTCATGTTTCATTTTTGAGTTGAGGCATGTTGTAGCTCATACATGGTGAATTATGTTTGAATTCATGCATGCATGGCCATCTTGGTGCATTTTGAAGTTGAATTCATGGTAGATTGTGCATGCATGTCCATGTTTTTATCATAGTCCATGTTTTCATTTTAGTTTCCAACTATTGAGCTCTTTAGAGCAAAGATTGAAGCTTGAATTTGGTTTAAAACTCATGCATTGCATGTTTACATATTGTTCTTGAAATTGGGTTTGAATTTGGACTTAATTGACTCACCTTTGGGGCTTGAATTCTCAAATTGGCTTTTGAAACTTGTTATACATTGTTTTGGGATGTGTTTTCCAGAATTTGGGCCCAAGAGGTCGAGTATTGAGTTGGGAATGCTTGGTTTGAGCTTGGAAGGCAAATCTGGAAATTCCAGATTTGGCTTCTTCGCTCGAGCGAAGGATTCCTCGCTCGAGCGAGCACCTTTGTTCAGGGCTCCGCTCGAGCGAGCATCGAGCGTGGTATCGCGCGTAAAAAATGAGCATCCAGTATTTTTACTGTTTCTGCAGACCGCTCGAGCGAAGGATTCCTCGCTCGAGCGAAGCCTTTGATTTTGCAACCTCGCTCGAGCGAAGAAAGGCTCGCTCGAGCGAGCCCCCTGTTTTCAGCAACTTTTGAAAAGTGCCTTCCAACTGTATTTTTGCATCCTCATCTCATCCTAGGCATTCTTAGGCCTAGTTTAAGGCATCTTAATGAGGATCTAGACATAGAACCACACCGAGGAAATCTAGGGATTTAATTATCATCCTTCCGACTGTGAAACTTAGTGTGTGTTCTATTTGTTAATTGTTTAGGGTTGGCTCTCGGGGACGCGCTCTAGCTGCTATTAGCCCAATCTCTGTGAGTAACAGATTGTGTAAAGATATGTTCAAAATGGTTATCTTTTGAATACTGAACAGAACTGTTTACTGAACGGATATTGTTTATTGAATGAATGTATGTCATGTATTGTGAACTGTACTGTGGCATCCTTAGCACTTATTGATTACTGTTATTGTTACAGAGGTCTGTCGGTTCCCTTGTGGAACCATACTGTTTACTGAATGACTGGCCATCATTACTGTTGGGTCTGTAAGACCCGGTCCTTTTGGACCTACTGTTTATAGGCTAATGGGTGTACCACATATGACTGATTGACTGAAATACTGTAAGATCGAAATACTGTTTAATGAATTGTTTTCATTACTGTAAGGACATTCATTCATAACCTCTTTACACTTATTGTTATTCACTGGGCTTTAGCTCACTGTTTATATATATATGTAGGTTCTCAGCAGCCAGACCGGAGCTAGGAGCGTGTTTTGGCAAGGGGTTCTGCCTCTATCCACTTTGTGAAGTAATACGTTGCTACCAGCAAGTATTTCCTCTGCCCAGTTGCTTGGGGAAGTTGTCCAACCAGATCCATGCCCCATTGGGCAAACGGCCAGGGGCTGGATACTGGATTCAGGTCAGTAGCTGGCTGATGAATCAAGGGTGCAAACCTTTGGCATTGTTCGCACTTCTTCACGTATGCCTCTGCATCTTTTTGCATGTAGGGCCACCAATACCCCTGGGTAATGGCCCTATGGGCTAGTGATCTGCCCCCAGCATGGCTTCCACAAATTCCTTCATGAATTTCATATAAAAAATCTTCAACCTGAAAAGGGTGTACGCACCTTAAAAGAGGTCCAGTGAAGGACCTTCTGTAGAGATGTCCGTCCTTGGTCAGGATGAATCTTGCCGACTTCAATCTGACTTTGTGTGCCTCTTTGTGGTCATCTGGCAGCTTTCCTTCCTTTAGATATGTAACAATTGCATCCATCCAGCTTGGCCCCATATCCACACACATTGCTTCCTGCTTTGTGTTATGTGGTGCTATGCTCAGGCCCGACATATAGTCAATCATAATTGTTCTTGTTTTTCCAGTCTGCATTGAACTTGCCAGGTTGGCCAACGTGTCGGCGTGGCTGTTATCATCCCGGCTTACTTGAAGAAGTCGGCAGTTCTGAAATAGTTCGGCCAATCTGATGACCTCTTTTGCATATGCCGACATCCTCTTGTCTCTGGCTGCAAATTCTCCTGTTGACTGGTTAACAATTAACTGTGAATCACAAAAAACTATTACATCATCTGCTTCTGCTGCTGCTGCCAGCTTTAGTCCTGCAATTAATGCTTCATATTCTGCTTCATTGTTTGAGGCCTTGAACCCCAAACGGATGGACTGTTCTATTATTTCTCCATCTGGAGATATCAACAGTACTCCTGCCCCCGTTCCTTGCCGGTTTGAACTTCTATCGACGAACAGTCTGAATGAGTCACCGATGTAGATGTTGCAAGGTCTGAGCTTTTCCTTCCTTTGCTCCTTTGCTCTTGGCTGGGATTCTCCTTGCTTGCTAGGACCCCGTTCATCCTAGCTCAACGGAGCCCGATGTTCGAGGCATTCAGGCGTGAATTCTGCCACGAAGTCGGCCAAAACCTGGCCCTTGATTACTGTTCTGGGCCTGAATTCCAGGTCATACTGGCCCAAGGCCACTGCCCACCTTGCAATTCTTCTTGTTAAGTCTCCTTGTTATAATAAGGACTTCAATGGGTGCTCTGTTAGCACTACAATTTTGTGTGCCTGGAAGTAGTGGTTCAACTTCTTTGAGGCCATTACCAAGGCCAACATTAACTTCTCCAGTGGTAAGTACCTTGTTTCAGCGTTTGCCATGGTTTTACTTACGTAATAGACAGCCTTCTGTTCTCCCTGTTCTTCTCGGATTAGCACTGCACTTACTGCGTGTTCTGACACGGCTAAGTACAAGAACAACTCCTCCCCAGGTTCAGGTGTGGAGAGAACTGGGGCCGTGGTCAGATACTTCTTTAGGTCGGCCAAAGCGGCCTCACATTCTTCAGTCCATAGGAAGTCTGCGGTCTTTTTTACCAGGTTGAAGAAGGGTTTACACTTGTCTGAACTTCGGCTTATGAACCTGTTTAGAGCTACGGCCCTTCCAGTGAGCATTTGAACTTGTTTTGCCGATGTTGGACTCTGTAGATCTAGGATGGCCTTGATCTGATCTGGGCTGGCTTCTATTCCCCTTCTTGTTACCAGGTAACCTAGGAACTTACCAGATCCAACTCCAAACGCGCATTTAGATGCGTTGAGTCGGAGCCGATATGTTTTGAGTATTTCAAATACCTTTTTCAGGTCGGCAAGGTGACCCTTAGGCTCCTTGGTCTTCACGACCATGTCATCGATGTAGACTTCAACTGTTTGGCCTATCAGGTGCTTGAACATTTTGGTTACCAGCCTTTGGTAGGTTGCTCCTGCGTTCTTCAGCCCAAAAGGCATCACCCTGTAACAGTACAGGCCTTTTGGGGTGATGAACGCTGTTTTCTCTTCGTCTGGGGGGTACATGGCTATCTGGTGGTACCCCCTATAAGCATCCAGGAAGCTCATCCTTCCATGTCCTGATATGGCATCCACCAGTTGGTCAATCTTTGGAAGAGGGAAGCTGTCTTTGGGGCAGGCTTTATTTAGGCTTGTAAAATCTACGCAAACCCTCCATTTACCATTTTTCTTCTTTACCACCACAGTGTTTGATAGCCACGTTGGATAATGGACTTCTCTGATGGCCTTGGCTTCCAGAAGTCTGTCTACTTCTTCCTCCACAGCTTCGACGTGCATCAACGTCGGTCTTCTAGCTCGTTGTATTACAGGTTTTGCCGACCTGTCGACGTTCAGTCTGTGGCATATGACCTCAGGGTCAATGCCAGGCATTTCATAAGGTGTCCAGGCGAACACCTCTATGTTTGTTCTTAAAAAAGCTTCCAGTTCCCTCTCTTCTTCTTTGGCTAAGCCTGAGCCGAGAAGAAAAAAGTGCTCTTCGTCGCCCTCCTGGACGAGGATTTTCTTTAGTGATTCCTCACTCTTTTCGGCCGGCTCCTTGCCAACATCATCTATTACCTCCATGTCCTCATCTTCAATCTCTGCCTTTGCTGGTTCTCGAACATTACAGGTAGTCTTCATTGCTGCTATGGAGCAATTTTTTGCCTGCAGTTGATCTCCTCTGACTTCTTCAATCCCATGTTCTGTTGGGAAGCGCAGTAGTTAGTGCAATGTTGAGGGAACTGCCCCCATTGCATGCAACCATGGCCTTCCCAATATGATGTTATAAGGAGAAGGCGTATCAATCACGATGAATTCCGTCCTGATTTTCGTAGTGCCGGCCTGTACTTCCAAGTTTGTAGCGCCCAGTGGCCACGTCGGCGTTCCATTGAAGCAGACCATCGGGCCATTCGATTGCTCCATGTCGTCTAGGTGAAGGCCTAGCTCCTTGTAACATCTAACATACATGATGTCATAAGAGCTGCCTTGATCTATTAGGATGCGTTTTACTTGGTACTCCCCAACCTGGAGGGATACTACCAAGGCATCATTATGTGGCTGCTGTACCATCTCTAGGTCAGCTTCGGTGAAGGCTATCATTGGTCCTTGGTACTCCGCTGGCCGATGTCTTTTTTCCCCGACTTGGTAGACATGCTGAAGATGCCTTACCCTTTGAGTCTCTCCTCTGACTTCATTCTCGTTAACCTTTGAGTGGATCACATTAACTATCCGAGGTCCTTCTGCCCGAGGTTGCGGAGGTGGTGGAGCTGCTGGAGCCTGAGGTAGTCTTGCCTGTTCTTCTCTTGTTCTGGCTTCATCGATAAGGTCTCTCAGGTGGCCTTGCCTTACCAGATCTTCCAAGTGTGCTTTTAGGGCTCTGCAGCCCTGTGTTGTATGTCCGTTTTCATTGTGATAAGCACAATGTCTGTCCATGTTTCTTCCCATAAATTCTCCCGGTTCCCTTGCTGGCGTTCTGAAATAGGGCTGGTTCCGAATTTTTCCTAGGACTTTTTGAATTGGAATTTGGAACACGGTGGTGACTGCCTGTTTGGCCTTTAACTCTATCTCTGTTTTGCTGAATCCGTTGTTACTTCGGCCTCGCTTTGGCGAGCCGTTTCCTTTTACCTGTTTGACTTCCTTGTGGGCCGATGTATCCTCCTCGGCTCGGGCATACTTTTCGATCCTTGCCATGAGTTCTTCCATGCTCTTTGGTAATGTCTTTGCCAAAGATTTTCGCAGCGAACAGTTTTTTTTCAGGCCGTTCTTGGAGGATACAACCGCCACTTCCTGGTTGCACTCGGGTATTCGATTGAACACCTCGTAGTATCTTTTTGCATAGGCCTTAAGGCCTTCATCCTGGCTGATTTTTAGAGCCATTAGTGCATCCACCCTTAATGGCTGTAACTTGTTTGTTACGAACCTAGCCACAAACATCTCGGCCAGGCCTTCCCATGTCTTTACGCTTCCCTTCGGCAGTTTATGGAACCAATCTGATGCAATTTCCCCAAAGGACGAGGGGAACACTTTGCAGAGTAATGGCTCGTTTCCGCTGTATAGTGCCATTGAGTTCAAAAATAATCCAACGTGGAAGTTAGGGTCCGACTTACCATCGTATATTTGAAACCTCGGCATACTGAATCTTTTCAGTGCTTCAAATTTGTCCAGTTCTACCGAAAACGGCGTCATCGGCTTCACGGGTGAGGTTACCTCGGCTTCAGCGTTCTGTTCCTTCTTCTTGAGGTAGTTTCTCAAGTCTTCTTTACTCCTCCCTGGAGCCCGGCTATCTATGGACTTCAGTCTCTTTGGTATACTACTCTCGGCCTCGTGATGGGTCCGTTTTGATCTTTCTCCGTGGGTTGAGTCAAAGCAAAGCGCCTGCCCTTGAATACGCCGATGTTCTTTGTGCTCCTGATCCTTTGTATGATGCGTCCTCTGGGACCTCTCTTTTCTCGACTCTTCCCGTCCGACCTCCCTGGAGGTCTGGTGGGAGTGTCTTCCACTCCTGGCGTGCCGAGGTTCTAAAGGGATATGTCCCCCCTTCTGGGTGTTGGCTGCTGGGACTGGTGTGTCATGCAGTGAGAAGGGTGGCTGCATGACATTGTTTTGCATCATGAAGTTGACGACCGACTGTAGGTCTGCCAACTTGTCCGCCAGTTCTTTCACTTCCTCATCCCTCCATAGGCACCTATCCCTCCATACCTGGAGGTTATCCTCGTTGTAGTATCTGTCCTGATCTGGTTTCTTTGAAGTGTTGCCCTCTTGGCCGATACTTTTTCCTCCGAGCCCCTGGTCGCAGGCTTCTCTGTTGTGATTGTCTCCTTCAATGTCAAGGTCGATAGGCCTGCCACTCCTAGCGGGAGCGTCGTCCCCAACCTTTTCTTTCTGTGTGTTACTGGTCATCTAATCGTCTTTCGTTCCCACAGACGGCGCCAAATTGTGTGAGTGATTTTCCGATCACACTGCCCTTCTTAGTAAATCAGCTATAGAACACAGGCAGACTAGATAGCGCCTTACTGTCCTGCACAAAAAGGAAAGGTTCCGGCGGTGGTTCTTCCACCCGGGGGCGCTCCGACGATCAAGTCAGTATATTTCTCAAAGATAAACCAGTATTCAACTCACAAGCTTGAGTATTAAAAACGTACCTTAGACCCATGGGAGTGTCTCTCTTTTATAGCCAATACAATCCTAGTCCTAATAGGAGCCTGGCCCTAATGGACTTAGGATCACTGCTAATCTGGGACTCTCAGTGGGATTAGGATAAACTCTCTAAGAATCTTATCTTTACCCAAACTGAAGTCTTCTCCCAATCTAGGACTCTTGTCTCTTATCTGCTTATCTCGGATTCCGATATCTTCGGAGATAACTTCGGCAACTTCGAGATTACCTTGGCATAACTACCACGACACGTGGCACCTCGGCTGACACGTCGGCGTCACCTTGCCATGTGTTGGTACTCAGAAAATATATCCCCACATATATATATATATATAAAGTATTAAAGTGAGTAAAAAACTTTAAGAATCAAAATAAGAAAATAATCAAATACAAAGAAAGGCGGTAAACTGTAATTTATTTATTTTTTTAAAAAAAACATTTAAATGTTCCGAAGAGCCAAAATGTATGCCTACATGACACAATTTTTGGACGAAAAATTGTGAATCAATTGGAAGACAAAAATAAAAAATAAAAAATTACAAAGTGTTATAAAAAATTTATAATTTTAATTATTAAATTTGATAAACTTAATTATTGATTCAAAATTTATTTTTAAAATATGAGCTAAAAGTTTGGTTATAGTTTTTAGAAAACAGTTTTTAGAAAATTCTATTTTTTTATTTTTCGTATTTTAATGTTTTCAAGGATTTCTTTAAATATTTTAAGCAATTTTTTTAAATTTTTAGATACACCTAATATAAATACATTTAAAAATATAATATTTGTGAAAAAAATCTTTAAAAAATACCAAAAAAAAATTAAAAATTAAAAATTTCAGCACATTTTTTATATTTTTGTGTATTTATTAATTTTTTAAAATATTTTTCATAAATATTTTACTATTTAAATATATCTAAATAAAATAAATTTAAAAAAATAAAAAAAATTATTTAAATTTAAAAAAATATTTACTAAAAATAAAAAAATTTAATTTAAAAAAATTAAATTCAAAAAAACAAAAACCAAACGCAGTATTTCATTTTTAAAGCCCAACAAGCGCGGCTTTAGAGGCTGATGACTGTGCATCAATCTTAAGATTTGTGTGGTTCTAGAAGGTTTTATCATGGGTTTTGGTTGACCAGCCTTTAGATCCGCACATGACGATGGGACGTGTCGATCATTCAGTGGCCATGATCGATACGTGTCTGTTGTTGTTTGACAAATTAATATAGATAAATAAATGGACAAATTACACTGACAGTCCTTATAATTTGGGACTCGTGTCACTTTAGTCCCTAACTTTTTAATTGTGACATATTTGACCTTAAATTTTGAATCTTGTTCCAAATGAGGACAATTGAAGATACTATTATTTAATTTCAAGGGCAAAATCGTGAATTTAATAAAATATAAACTAATTTGACAAAAATAAATGTTGAAAAAATATTTTAAATTTTTTAAAAATTATTTTTATCCACCAATGATAAAATTATGTAAAATTGATAAAAATTAATAAAAATTACATGATTAATTTTTAAAAATTAATTTTATATGATCATCATCCAAACACATAATAAAATTTAATTTGGTAAAAAAAATAAATGTCTAAAATATTTATCAACTTTACATAATTTTATTTTTAGTGGGTATAAATACTTTTTAAAAATTCAAAAATATTTGTTTGACATTTATTTTTGTCAAATTAGTTTATATTTTATCAAATTAACGATTTTACCCTTGAAAAATCTAATGATATCTTCAATTGTCCTTATTTGGAACAAGATTCAAAATTCATGGTCAAATGTGTCACAATTGAAAAGTCAAGGATCAAAGTGAGACAAGCCCCAAACTGTAGGGACTATTAGTGTAATTCACCCTAAATAAATAGTAAAATAACGTTAGATAACACTTACGTTTTTTTTTTATTATATTTACAAAAAGTTTATAAATTGATTTTTATTTATTTTTAGAAAAACATAAACTATAAACGCGTTTGATTTGAATAAAATATTTTAAAAAATTTAAAAACATAAACTAAAAAATATATTTGTTCAGACCTAAAATATTTATATTTAATTTTTATTATTTATGACAATCAGATTATAAACATTATAATTGAACAAAAAAAATTAATTAAAAAAAATAATTGGGAAAAAAAATTGAAAAAAATTTATTTGAAAAAAAAATTTGATAGTCAAATTTTTAAATTTTTGTTTAAGACCCAACGTAAAATTATTTTTTGAATTTATGTTTTTTCTTAAAATTTGTAAACTTAGTCAACCATTTCTAATAAAAAATTATCAAATAAAATTTTATCACAATTTTTAAAATTCTTGTAAATAAACATGAACTGAACATGCCTTTAGTGTATGAACTTCGAAGTTGCAATAATAAAGGCCACGTTTACTTTGTTTTTATAAAAAATAATTTTTTGAAAAGAATTTATAAAATTTAAAAATTTATTTGATTGTATATTTTAAAAATAGTTTTAGAGTTTTGAATGATTTTTTTTTTTTTTTTGACAAATTACATTAACAGCCTTTGTAATTTAGAACTTGTGTCACTTTAATTTCTAACCTTTCAATTGTAATATATTTGACCCTGAATTTTAAATCCCGTTTTAAATAAAGACAATTGAAGATATCGTTACTTTATTTCAAAGACAAAATTATCAATTTAATAAAATATAAACTAGTTTGACAAAAATAAATATCAAAAATTTATTTTGAATTTTTAAAAATTATTTCTACTCACTAAAGATAAAATTATATAAAAATAATAAATATTTTACATTTTTTTATCAAATTAATTTTTAGTATGTGTTTAGACAATGGACATGTAATGAGTGGTTGTTTTGTTGATATTTTTGTATGATTATCATATAATAGATAGTTGTGTTTGTTATTAATAGATATTTTTTGATAGCTATCATGTAATGGATAGTTATTAATCTTTTAATATGTAATTGATATGTTTAATGGCCTTGTTTGAGGAGTTAGCTATTTTAGTAGGCTGTTTTAGTTTTAGATTATTTTAATAGACTAAAATATTTGAATTTGGGAAGATGATTGAAATTTTTTATAGTTGAATGTGATGCTTGTGAGAAAAAAAAGTGAAAGTCTTATTGACTATTTTAGCTCATTTTGTCTTTTTGTGAATTTTATCTCAAAAAAAAAAAACCCTTTGTCAAACAAGGCCAATATATGAACTGTTTTTCGTTTTAAATTTTTTAATTTAATGGATTGATTAAATAATGATATCAATTATCAAAGCTATCACTATGTTTGACTTTTGAAAAAATAAAAACTAATTTAACGATATAAGTATTAAAAAAAATTATTTATACCCTCATAAAAAATAAAATTATATAAATGATGTGTTTTTATTTTTTTTTCACTAATTTAATTTTTAGTTTCTTAAAAAAAATTTAAAAATCAAACCGAACAGAATTTTATAACCAAGAAAGTTCTAAAATTACTCATTAAAAAAAAAGACCATTACATTTTAAACAATATACAAGCTAACCAACACAAATAAATCGTATGACGATTTGCCCCTTAAAATAGACAATTTGCAAAGAAAACATCTTTTATTGTCTTTGTTTAGAACAAGATTTAAAATTCAAAATAAAATGTCTCACAATTGAAAAGTCAGGAATCAAGTGACATAAGCTCCAAACTATAGGGACTGTTAATATAATTCACTCTTTTTTTTTTGTAGTTGAATAGATGGGTGTAAAAAAAAAATAATTGATTAATGTGTAGGATGCGAGAGAATGAGAGAGGATAGAGAAAAAATAATAATTGATTGATGTGTAATAAAAAAAAAATTATTTTAGATTTTTTTTAATTTTTAACCAAATAAATTTATTTATTTTTTAAAATTATCTCTTCCGAGACAAACCAAACAATGCTAAAGTCCTGTGAGATGAGGAAATTATTCAATGTTTCCAGAGTATTATGTTTCTGTACTCCTTAACCAATCACTATTCAATATGTTCCTCATGTTTTCCAATCATCCAATACAATACCCCACCTACTCATGTTTCCCAATCATCCAATACAATACCCCACCTACTCATCTTCTCCACTAATTATGATACTATGAAATACCACGTATACATACTCTGCGATTATTGAATAATTACTCTCGTAAAATGTGCGTTTCGAACAAAACAAAACAAAACAAAATAATAAATAAATAAATAAATAAATAAAATTGACAGTGCTACCCACAGTCTGCACGTACTAAACGCTTTTTAATAAAACTTTCTTTGGAGTAAAGTTACGTAAAGAAGGTTTTTTTTTTTTTTTTTTTCCTAATTAATTAAATAAATTAAAAAGTTTAAAAGTTTATTAGTCATTAATTAAAAAATAAAAATGAATTTAAGCCTTGTTTGAGAATAATAGATTTTAGTCAAAAAAAATTATTTAAAAAATTAAAAAGTCAAATAAAAAAAATCAAAAATTCGTTTCTTTACCTTTAATCTTTACACGTTTTCGTAAAAAAATCAAAAAAAATATTTTTAAACAATATAATTTTTTTCATCTTATATTTTAGTTAAAAAACACTTTCCAAACCAATCCTTACTAAAAGAATTTCACTCACAAAAAATAAAATTTTAACTTACTTTTTGAAAACATCAAATTAAAAAATTAAAAAAAAAATTAAAGATAATAAAAAAAAAAAATCAATGTTGAACCCTTTTTAAATAATATAATGTTAATGAATGTCGTTAGAGCAAAGAACAAGAACAAGACAAAGACAAAAAAATTACTATCTATTTTGTCTAATTGACCAATTTTCAAGGGGCAATTTTAGCATTTGCTTTTTTAATTAAAAGGTCTAATTACACCGGGATAATTTTTTGAGTTAGATCCTCTAAGGATCCGAAGCAACAGAAGTGACCCTTAGGTGGTTGTTATATAGCAAAGTCACTTATTAGTCTTTATTTGGAAAGAACTAAAATAGTCTGATTTTTTAGTTATTTTAACTTGGTTTTTTTAGTTTCGCTTGATTTTTGTTTTTGACTATCTTGACTTTTATGAGAGAAAAAATCTAATGATTATGGTTTAAATGTGACATTTTATCTTATTAGTTTATGTAATCAATTTTATTTTTTGTATTTTTTTAGCCAAAAAGTCCAAACCAAACATAATTTTAATCCTGTAATGATAAGTCACGAACTCCCACACATGTGAAAATTCAAACTCACACTTTTGATAATGGACATGGTTCACCCAAATTTAAAAAAATTGTCCTATGAACTATATGTGTTATCGGCCAAGTAGCAAATTCTCAAAAACAAAAAAAATAAAATCTGAAATCTGAAGACCTATGCACCAAACTCTTTTCAAAGTGCAGAGCTTTTGCTTTTTTAAGTATTGGAACCATGGCAGCAACATTGGACTTTTGCCACACAACTTTTGGTTGGTTTGGCAACTATCTATTCAGGTCTCCTTCGTGTCGAATCATCATTGGCAACAGTTAAAAAAAATATTTACATTTTTTGTATTTTTTATTTTTATTTTTAGATCCATCTAATCTACTTGAAAGTGAATTTTTCTTCAACTATCATTCTCATTTCTTTTTATTTTTGTTTTTCCTTTTTAAATCTTTTTTCAAATTCATAAAATATAGACTAAAATTTTTATTCATTTCTCTTACCTTTTATTTTTATTTTTGAATCTTTATTCACGGTCTACGGTCTCAAATTCAAGTCACCCTAAATAACCACTAAAGATTTATCCAGTTATTAATTTAAGAGCTCTCAAATTCATTGAGTTATGTATAAGCTGACCTAAACATTCAGTTATCAAAAAAAAATTCATATATGAATTCATTCATTTTGACTCTCTCAATTAAAAAAATTATACAAAGATCACCATTCTTGAGGGATAAAAGTGATGTATTTTTATAATTAAATAGTCAAAATACATGAATCTATAAATGAAAAAAGTAATATGATATTCACTCATAATTGAGTGAGTTTTAGCGTAATTAAACAAAGACTTGTTCAAGTACATTACAAAGTTAGGATTAAGGCGAAATTCAAAAATAATACTGTCCTCATGCATGGCATGGAATCGACCACAATAAATTAGGGTTTGTTTGGGCAATAACAAAGACTGTTCATCATTGTTCCCACATAATCCTTTTTCCTGTTTGGGGAATCCAGTTGATGAGACCTCCTCCATCATCATCTCAACACAGTACATGTTGTTGGCCAGCTAATAGATGCATGGCTTAGTTAAAAAAATAATAACAATAACATAAAGACAATTATGAGACAATTCAATTGTTGTTTTAGAATCTAAAAAAAAATAATGTGTATGATAATTGTTAAAAAAAAAATAATATTTTTTTGTTAGTCAAAATGTTGACTTTCTATAAAAAAAAAATTAGTTCCAGACGAATAGATTTTGGTTTTCAAAAAAATAAAATATTACCATTATCGGATCAATCTAATTTTTTATAAATAATATATACAAAATATCCTATAAAATAAAAAGTTCAGACTAACGAAATACGAGCCCGAACATTACGGTCAAATTTAAATTTAAGAAAAATACAACTCTAATACACATTTCACATATTACACGACTCTTGTGAAATAATACACGTATTATAATTTAAGTTACAGATTTATGTGGAGTGTTTTTTTCTTGGGGGTGCTTCAGAGTTTCATTTTCATTCAAGTTGCAGATTTAATTTGACAAGCTGTGTGAAGTGTTTCATTTTGATTAATCGTCTTGTATGTAATTCCTCGTTTTACCTATACTAAAGTTTCAAGAGAAAGTGATAACAATATTTAACTACTGATTTAATGGTTAAAACTTAGCCAATCAACTTTGAAGATTTGGAGTAGTCATTTCGTACAAATTATATCCAAAGTTAAGTTCATGCTCAATTTACTCCTCTCTAAGCCCATTTAATAATAATAGAGACTAAAATGGATGTACTTTTTTAGTCTATTTCTTAAGATATGAATTGATGACTTCTAGTCAAATAAAACAAATTGACTCAAAAGATGCATTCTTAAGGGTATAAGTTAAAGTGATTTGATATAGTCGGGTTGAAGTGAAATTTAGACCTCGTTTGAAAATAGATTATTTTAGTAAGTTTAGGATTTTTTTAACTAAACTATGAGATAAAAAAAAATTAGTATGTTTGAAATAATTTTTTAATTTTTTACGAAAAGATATGCAAAAATAGAGAGAAATTTTTTTTTTTTAACTTTTTGATATAGATTATAGATTTTTTAATTTTTTTAATAACTTTTTAATTTTTAAGCTAAATCTGTTGCATGACAAACAAGGCTGTAATACTAGATCAAACCCTTCACTTGTTGAGAAATTGAAACTACATACTGCGGTATGATTTTGTCAAGTTTTCAGTTTAGTATAAATAAGATACTCACATGAGGTTTATTTTATTTTTTTAATTTATAAAATCACACATTAGAATAATGAAGAGAGATGGTAGGAAATGTTTCCTGCTAAACCCTATTATAAATGTGTAGCATCAGTCATTTATTTTGTAATATTAAAAAAATTAGATTAAAAATATTTAAATATAATATTTTGATTGATAAGTAAATATCAATGTAAAATTTTCAAAATTAAAACAAATTACAATTATAAAAAATTGGCAAAAAACAAAAAATTTGTGCCATTCTTTTATCTTAAAGCCCTAATTCATTGGTAGGGTCACACCTTTTCTAACATTTATTGCATTCTTCCCCATTTTGACCCAGAAATTTGTAAACTATTGTGCCCTTGTAATTAATGCTTTGTAGCACAATGAACGGGTACAAAAAGCATACAAATAAATTGAAGTGTATAAAATTTATTGGTCTAGTACACTACTCAAACATTCTCTATCCATTTATTTTCTGTGACTAGTTTTGTATTTAATTTTCATATTATTGCACATTTACTTCTCGTTTAATATCTTGGGACCATCCTAAGGTCTGTGCTTGCTTGATCGGTCGGGACTATGGTAGACAAGAGTTTATAATAAATTCCAATATATAAAAAGAAAAAGAGTTATTCCTCATCCATTATCTAAGGCCATGTACATCCTTTGCCCCCATTGGTTGTGGTCCTTTGTTGGATTGTGGGGGTTCATACTTATAGATGCTCACAGAAAGTGGGTGTTCAGCTAATATGGTAGGTTAGTTTCAACCCAAAAAAACATTATCAACTTAACTTTTGTCCAATCACACAATGTCGACACGAGATCTTTTGTCCTTAAACTTATTTGTGTTTAGATTCTTATTGCACTCTCAAATATACGATCATGTCATGTGATTCTCATATCTTGAGCTTCCTGCGATTTCATATAATTGAAAATATATTATAACAATACTTCTATGTATTTCATTGCCAAGTAAAAATTTAGTATAGCGGTAATCCCAACCAATAATAAAATAACAATGAAGATATTTTTTTTTTCTTGAACTGGAAATAACACTAAAGATAGTAAACCCACTATTCAAATATAACTAAAAATTTAATAATTTTCACATTTGCATAGTGAGTATAATATTTATACATGATAATCTCTTATGGGATAGTAATTTTACGTGTCTATAATGATGTGATATTACTCTAATCAATTCTTGCTTTTTTAAAAAAAAAAGAAAAAGAAAAGAACAAGAAGAGTGCCACTTTGTGATTTGGACGTAAGGTTACCTTTAGTGCAAGCTCTTATTCATCACAAGGCAACTAACTTCATTCTTTCAAAAGACAATGGAAATATATCTCCTAAAATAAAAAAGACAAAGCTTAATTGTATAAAAATTTAAGAGAATGAGATATAAATATAAGACAAAAGGTGAATTTCACGTACGGGTCTGAATGTTATTTTGTGTTTTATTTTGTAAAATTCTTTTATATTCTTAACCCATCTAAAAATTAAAAATATAAGCATCCAAGCCGAAGTGGGTTTGGGGGTCATTATTGGGCCATATCTGATCCAGTGCAACCTCTCTTTAACCCAGATGACATTTATCACAAGTATAATTTGAACGAGTGCATTTTTCTTTTTTATTTTCTTCACAAAAAGTCAAATATAAATTCAATTTATGATCCTATCATGAGAGAAACACAGAAGAGTGCTCCAGGATTTCAAGAAATCTTTTTAAAATAACAATATGATATATTTTCCTTACAATTATGGACCAAAATTTTGTTACCTGATGGTATAATACCGTCAAAAAAACAACTAGATAAAAATACGCTTATTTATCAGGATAATAACAAAACTGTTGCTATTTGCAGCCCGAAATCAATGATGACATATGATTCTCAATGAGATCGAGGTAAAATAGAGGGTTTGATGATTAAAGTAGCCGCACGAGTATTAAAAAAAATGCAATGACTGGTATCGCCTTGTCATACTTGCGAAGCAAGATTTGCACTTTAACATATGGGACCAGAGCAAGTTTAGTGCCACAAAAAGATTAAGGGAGAGAGAGAGAGAGAGAGAGAGTACACCGCTAAAAGTGGCTCTAATTTTGTTTAGGGGCCATAATAATCATAACCAAAGAAAAGGTAAAAGAAAAAATAAGGTTTAATTAGATGTCACCCGCTAGACAGACACTATCCTTTTTGTATGTTGGGACAAACAATCAAAACATGATGGCCAATGTTTTGTAATAAAAATTCAATGAACTATACAACATTTATTTCTCTATCATAATATTACCTGTAGACAAACAGATCATTTGGCATATACTTGTGGTTAGGTCAAACAAAAATAGTGAATCTTCTGGTATAGGTCTGATCTGAGCCCTGCTTGTTTTCATAAATTAAGGGTGGGATTAGATTAATAGTGAGATGAGGTTTACATAAAGCATGTTTTGAAAAATTACCACGGAATTGATAGCCCATGAGATTATGAAACCCCTCAACAGAGAAGACTCAATACCATAGAAAGGAGATATTGAAATCTAATCTCATGGTATTGAAGGTAGAAAGGCTTTTTGGCCCATAACTCTAAAAACAATGGTCACCTTTTATATAGCAATGGCTTTTAATTAATTTCATAAATTTAATCACAATCAACTAATATCATTGTACTAGTGCACAAACAAATATAATTTATCTTCTATCTCTAACCTAATATCACTACACTAATTATCTACAGATTGAATTCCACTATATTCATAATTCCATCCAAGTTTATGCTGTGTTTGGTTGAAAGATTTGATAAGAAAAATATAAAAAGAAAAGGAAATACAATCTCACTTTTTTTTGATTATAATGAAAAACATAAGGGAAAAGAAATCAATTATTTATCCTTTTCTTTCTATTTCCCTTTGGCCATGGCTTCTCTCTAGTCCTTCATCAAATTGAAGAGATGAGACGTTGTCGGGCCTTGTGAGCCCCTTTTGGGCCCCATTTCGATAATTCAAACTGTTCACATTTAACATTCGTCAAGTACATCATCCCTGTGAAAAATCAAGTTAATTGGATAATGACAATCATGTGTTTGAATCAATTTTGTATAAAAAAAAATGTACAATAAGAAAATAAAAACGATTCATGCAAAATTTATTCGAATACGTGATTTTCGTTATCCAATCGACTTAATTTTTACAAAAATAATGTACTCAATGAACCTTAAAATGTGAACAATTCGGATTATTGAAACGGGCTCCAAAAATGAGCTCATTAGGTTGGACTGAACTGGACTGTCTGTTACAAACTAAAAACAATCCAATCCCTTTCCATTTCCATTTCTCCCATTAAATCCTCCAATCCAACCCAACACAGCCTACGACAAATTATAATTGAAACCATGTTTGCTCCTGGTAGAGATTCAACCATGAATTAAAGAACCACCAATGCTTTTTCACCTTGTTTGGCTATACTAGCTGGCCATGCTATACTAGCTGGCCATGCTGACATTGTTATTAAAATTGTGTATTTCGTGCCACTTTGGTTTTTAAAACCACATGCTTCTTATGAATCAAAAAAAAAAACCACATGCTTCTTTATTTCTTTAGTTCTTTGTCTTATTCTTTTTTCCGGAAGGTTCCAAATCCTACCTCCAAAAATGTTGATGGTAGTACCAAAACTTTTTAGCGGCTTAGGCTTAATGTGAAATTGTCCTAGCTCAAAATAAGGTGCTGCATACAACCTTATACACTGCCGAAGAAAGAACAGAACACTCTTGTCCTTTCCCTAGCATCTTGTTTCAATATGTGCAGCACGTAGATCGGAATTCTGCCAAAAACACTAGATTCAGGCTCAAAATCTTTGTTCGTGGTTGTTGCCATGAAGACCAACTACAGGTTGAATCTAAGAATGTGCCAAGGGTGGAATTTTAGTTTCAAGTTTTGACAGAACATCAAAGAATCAAGTGACAAAAAAACTAGCTGATATTTTCACACAGCCTCAGAGACCCCCCCGGGTTCAACAAAGTCATGACTCTCAACTATACCATACAGGCCCTTAAAAGACTAGTTACAATCAAGTTTAAATGTCCAATAGAAAAAGGAAAAGACAGGAAAATGGGGGGACAAGAAACAAGCGCGGCTCCAAGACTTGATTCTCTGCAATGTGGACTGGCATCCGAGAAGGTCGGTGTCAGTAAACTACAGATACTATTATTATTGTTATTCTTACCATCAACACTTGTGAAGATTATCATGATCAAATTGCAGGGTTAAGAGCGCGCTCTATCTCCTCCAGAGATCGCCCCTTCGTTTCCACAACGTTACTGCCTATGTATATGACGGCTAGAAGACAGACCATCGAGAATCCCAAATACACCGAGCTGATTCCAAACTTATTTACAACACTCAAGAAGTACAAGCCAATAACGAAGTTGGATATCTGTCCAACAAGAAAACAGCAACCTTCGTAAATAAAGAAAAAAGTGTACGAAAGACTAATTAAATGAGCACCATAAAAGGAACCCAACTATTGAAAATCGATGACTTACCCAATGCATGCCTAACGACAAAGCAACTGCTTTTGCTCTGATTCTGGAAGCAAATATCTCTGGAAGTAGAAGAGCAGGCACTGGACCAGCACCCAATGAAAAGGACAATACATAACTGTGCAAATAGAATGAAAGCTCAGATTAGATCCTGTCCACTGATTGTCTAATTTAAATTGCCACAGTGAATAAAATTAACTTACAGGACAGTCCCAAGAACAGCAAGGATGCCAGCATGTGGTGCCAGGACCGTCCAAGTGAGTGACAAGGAAAGCAATAGCATTGAAGCAGCCTGAAATGTTGTTTTGAATTTTATTTTATTTATTTATTTTTGGCAGGCGAGGGGAATAAAACAAAAAGTGGGTGGAAGAGATAACCAGGAGAAATAAAAAAAAGTTATTTAGAAACAAATTAAATCAATAAATGGAATGATAATCAAAGGAACAAAAATATCTTGTCCTTTTGATGGGTAAGGAGTCCACAAGAAATGCACAGTTGGTGTAATTTGTTGAAGTTCTTTGGTTTAAATTCATGCATACCAAAGCAAAGAGGATTGTTATATATCACTTCTTTTTTTCACCGTTTTAGATCACCGGATAACAACGCATGACATTATTTGCTTAACAATTATCTTAAAACAAGAGAATCAATCACGAGCATCCATGTAGGATGTGATATAAAACAGTGACAAACAATGGTGACATATAGTATATCTCAAAGCGAATAACAATGATTTCTACATGCAGTTATCAGGAACAATTACAGACAACTATCATGTTTTTTTTTTCTCTCCACACTTTCTGCTACCTGAAATCAAATCCTGTTTTGCTATCCTACCCACTCAAAAATACATTTTCAATTAAAGCATCAACCATAGCAAGAAGATTAAACTAGATGAAATAGACTTTACAGGATGCAAAGTGAAAAAAAATTAACAAAATTATGCTCCACCATGTGTTTTCTCAATCATATAAAGTGTGTTTCCATAAGTGGAAGTTTCTGGAGCTACAAGATCTAGGACTCCAGAATGAGCAGTTTTTAATCCTGATTAATCCAAGTTCTGACTTGGAAATATAGAACCTTTTTAAGAATTATTAAATTCAAGAAATCCTAATCCAGTAGGATTGATACAATGAATTTCATAAAGAACAAAAGATGCACAATCTGGAAAACTGGAGGATACTAATTAGTTTGACGAAGATAAGAAATAATAGGGAAAAAAAATCATTTGAGGCAATTCCACAACTCAACCTTTGCACTACAGTATGTCAGTGTCATGTGCTTCAGATAGAAAAAGGGTTTCATTATAAAATTACCATTCCAGCAAAGCTTGTCATTAAAAGACTTTTCCTTCCTTGCTTGTCCATCAAAGAGGATGCTATTGTTGTACCTGCAACATGTTTGAAGTCCAGCAGCATGAAACATTACATACCAACGATGAAATCAGATTTTTCCTTCAACTTCCAACAGAAAAATAACAAAAAAAACTCACCAAAAACATTTGATGCACCAACGAGAGCACTGGCTGCAACATCAGATGCGATTCCAACACTGCGAAATACAGACGTAGAATAATATACAACAGCATTTATTCCAGCCAACTGTTGAAACAAGAAAAGTGCTGCACCAACACTGACAACTGCAGAAAAAATCGCAAAATTTTGTGTTACCACTAGTAATAGAAAGAATCACCGACAAGAATCAGTTACAAAGTATGCACGACTTATAACAGCCAGACATTATTTTATAATCTGTGATCTAATGTAATCTTGGCCATAATACCATGCCTTGAGTTGCACACGTGGTGACTATATGGAAATGGATTCCAAATATGTCAAATAGAGTTGACGAATTGTGGGAATTGATTTTTAGTAGACATCCAACCATATCCAGCTTCAGCTATGGGCCACAAAATAAAATTTTATTGGTAAAGACAGCATTGCACCATATTCACAGATGACCAAGAGATAACCAAACAAATGTAAAGCTAGTCTTAATCATGTATGCTTATGTGATGTGCCTTTGCACCTGCATACAGTAGAGAGAAACTATGTAGCTATCTAGAGCTCAACTCAACAGGCCTCAATCCCAAAAACTTTAGGTTGGGCCCATGGATCTTTAGTCTCCAGTCAGGTCTTTAAAAAGCATACATGATACATCTATATGAGGTCTAACTCTTAATGCTGGATCCATAAAGACCAAGTCTGAGCATTTGTAACAAAGACGTTGTCAACTAAAATACTAAAAAAGAAATCAAAAAATATTCAATTTCAAAGGTTAGGCCTATACCCAATTCACCCCTCCCAGAGCCCCATCTAATAGGAATTCAACTTGGTGTATGGTTGCTTAGAAAATATGCAAATCATAAGTGAACACATGTTTCAGGTTTCACATCCTGAACTGTTCAGGGACATCAATTTCTGTACGAAACAAGCATTCAACCATGCTTAAGTTGTTAGTGAAGAAGACACACATGGGTAGAAAACTAACAATGGACCACTGATCAACGTAAAATATAAACCTTACTACAGTAAGAAGTTCAAGAATTTGACCACTTAGAGCTCTATAAGGACCTTATATATCCTACACAAGTAGCAAGAAGGCAAGCATCTAACAATTAAAAGGTGTGAAAGGATAACATAAGGATAAATACATTCGAATGATTTTCTACCAGTTCAACATAAACAAATTACAGCACCCAACTCAGATATCAATAAACAAGACAACCTAAACAAATGAGCTAGCCATACTTATTTGGCCAGTAAAATGAAGTATCCAGGGCATATATAATGGTGGGTCTAGCATCACTGTAAATATTGCAGATGATTAATTATAGTTTCTAAGATCCACATCTTATGCTTGTGATCTAATATAAATAGCTTCCCTTATTTTCCAGGTATACCTTTCCAATAGCGGCTACTAAAAAGATCAAACCAACCAGCTTCTGGTTCTGAAGAACCTTGACTAGCTGCACTTAAGTCATTCATAACCTCAGCAACTTTTTCTTTTCCAAATAGAGTTTTTATAGACATTTCAGCTTGAGAAATTTTTCCTTGCTGCAAACAAATTTGTCTGGCTTAGAACCATTACCAATGAGCCAATAACCTAAAATAAACACATTTGATCAAATAAAAATTGCACATACAAATATTGCAGCCAAATGTGACTAAACAGTAGCAAAGAAAACCTGATAAAGCCACCGAGGGCTTTCTGGAGAAAATGCCATTCCCAATGCCAATAGAACAGAGGGTATCATTGCAATACCAAACATTGACCTCCACCTGATAAAAGTTGCAGTTAGAAGATAATAAGAGAGAGAGAAGGGATGGTTACAACAACAATAATTGTTGTACAACAACCAGCTTGGGAAAACCAAATATTATACAGATACCGATATCATTCTCAAACAGGGGCAGCCATCAACTGGACCTCCTATCCAGGAGACATGATATATAATAAACTCTTTTTTAACATGCCTCAAATTTGTTAACATGTGATATTTGGATATTCCAAATAACAATTCCACACTTGAACTGCACTAATGTGTGTGTTTGGTTTGAGTTTTTTGGATTAAGTTTTTTGAAAACTGAGTTTTTTGTTTTTTGTGAATATTTTTAAAATTTTAAGCATTTTTTTTACTTTTTTAGATGCACGTTACTTAGATGTATCTAAAAAGTAAAAAATTTGTGAAAAAATATTTTAAAAAATTAATAAATACATAAAAATACAAAAAATATATTGAATTCTCATTTTTTTTTTTTTTTTTTTTTTGTATTTTTGGTATTTAGTGAATTTTTAAAAGATTTTTTTTACAAAAATCATACTTTTTATTTGTATTTATGTTAGGTGTGTGTGTATAAAAATTAAAAAAAAAAAAATTGCTTAAAATATTAAAAAAATTCAGTAAAAAAAAAAACACAGAAAACAAGAAAGTAAAATTTTATGAAAAGTGTTTTTGGAAAACCAAAAACAAGCATAATGATTCATAGTATTCCAGGGGCTCCTATTCAGTAACTGGTCCTCGTTCCTTACGCAGACGCAATGTCTTGGAAGTCAATTATTTAACAAGAGATGGACCATTTTTCAAGGCCAAATTGATGTAATCATTTAATTAGGCAGAACATCTACATAACCCCCTACTTTTGGCAGCTTGAAAGGTGTAGGAAAACACAGTTATATGCAATATTAGACTTGGCAAGATATCTCAACAGTGTTTATGAACTTATCTGGCAGGTTCATATCTCACTAAGCATGAAAGCTTCCTTCCTGTCATTTAGATATATCAGGTAAAGAAAAAAATACCATAAAGGGTTTCCTGCTAAGGGCAACCCAGCCACCAACGCTGCAAGAATCCCAATACAGATAAAAAGTTGGTTGACAGATCCAAGTGTGCCACGAATTTCAGTTGGTGAGATCTAACCATTAGAAAGTGTGTCAGATGAAAAATGAAAAGGTATTCAAAAAATATAGAGATAAAATTGAAATTAAAATGAGTCGTTACTACCTCAGATATGTAAAGTGGCACAATAGCAGATGAGATGCCAATTCCAATTCCAGCAAGTAAACGGCCGATTATCATTGTCTGCACACTCTGGGCTGTGGCACTGAATGATTTTGACACCATTTTTGAATTAGTTCTGATCAAATCTAACCAAAGATCACAACCTCATCAGCAATAACAAAGAAACCGACCAAAGAAATGCTCCTACAGCAAGTGGAATTGCATCCAGTTGAAAAGTTTTTGTTCTGCCAAACTTGTCAGCCAATGCGCCCCCAGTAAATGAACCAACAGTGGCACCAGCAAGAAGAGTGCTAACAATCCATCCTGTCAAACCATAACAAAAATGATAAATTGTAAAAATGGTCCCCACACAAAAGTTTAATAGGAAAAAAAATGCAGTATTGCAAATTATTCATAATATGAAACAAAAGGGTAAGTATGACTAGAGGTTGATGAATATAGCTTCTTCTTTTTTCTTTTTAGATAAATAATGAATAGTGATTTTTCATTCAGCTGTAGCCAGCCAAAAGCATGAAAAATTGCATTTGTCAATGGATAGTACAAAAGCTTTAGACAAGGACAGTCCATTTTCCATAGAATACGGAGAAAACATCTCTTAGTCCAAAAACAAGTTAACATGTAAATAAAGAACAGTGCACAAACATAATTCAGGTTCTCATCAGATATCCAATCAAAACTTGCCTTGTATGACAGTGTTTTCAGCAATTCCGAGATCCTTAGAGAGGTACTCCAGAGCACCATTCACCACCCTGAAGCAGATGAGCACAAGTTATCAGTGTACCTCTAGCGTATTCAAGTAAATAACGTGGGAAATGGTTGGACAACAACATCCAACATGAATTCACAAATTGACCAGAAAGGCACAGCCAGTAGTTTAAGTTATAAGCACAAGTACTATGGCAAGTATTGCGCAAATGGTGATTGATGATAAATTCTTGAACTGACAGGTTTGAAGGAAGAGAAAAAGAAGTACTTAAACGAAGACATACCCTAGATGATATCCAAACAAAATGGCACCCAAGCAGGCAACACCAACATAAGGCAAAACATTTCCAGAAGATTTCGCTTGGATTTTAGCAGGAACAAGATCTTCCATATCTCCATCTACAAATAAGGTCACATGATACTTGTCAAAAAATAGCAAGTGAATACTCCAATATACTACAATCCACAAACAAACAACATCAGATTTTTTCACTGTATGGAGGAATTTTAAAATTGAAGAGCATAAACATAGTATATACAGATCCACTCATCCCACACCATACAATTGCAGCCTGAAGTGACACACTTGTAACTCTCTACTGACCTCCGTCTCCTGATCCATAATTCTTACAATAGTGTTTACAATGGAATTAACAAGTTTGAAAGCCCACATCAATGGAATTAAAAACCCAAATGAAATGAGGAATCCCAGTGACATTGCTCTAGGGTCCATAATGTTAAAAAAGGAGCATGATGGATAAATACAATAGAATCATGCATTCACTTAGGTTCAACACTCAGGAAAAGTCAATAAATAAGCAGAATCAAACAATTCAAACCCATCCACAACTTGACAAGACAAGACTTGCAACAGCAAAAACTTCCATTCCCCTTTCTTGAATTGCAATTCGATGCAATAAATTGTAAATTATTTAATTTTTATAAGCATCATGACTTCAACATAGAATTCAAAAACTTTGGAAATGCAAATTTGTCAAACAAAGGCATAATAAACAACTCTGACAATGACAAAGTGAATAACAACTAGCAAATGACTTATTCAAATAACATTCCACACTGGCACACAGAATGCCAAATTTAATTGTACTTCATCATCAAAATTGCAGATCATTATTAGAGCAATTGAAATCAACAATCAAGATCAAAACTGAAGAACAAACCAGCAGAAGCTTGAGCCCTGACTGATCTGGCCTTAGCCGAGGACCGAAACACTCTGTCAACGCCCGTCCGGACACGGCCAAGCTCGGCCTCCATAGCAGCCGAACCGAGGCGCAATCCGAAGCAAGAAGACCTCTCTGTCATACGAAGATTGTTGAAACCTAAACCTGTCTTCCTCAATTCACTAAAACCTGGTAAAACCCTACGCTTCTGATTGTCAAAACATGTACTTCCTTTGCCTGCATATGTTGCGGCTTGCATTTTTACAGTTGCGACTGTCATAGATCCCAATAATAACACCACAAAAAGTCAACAAACAAGCCAAACAAAAATTAAATACTAGTCTAGAGAGAGAGAGCTAGAGAGAGTGCGTGTTTCTGTGTGCCTCTAGAGAGAGAGAGCAGTGAAAATAAGTAATGTGTGTTTTTGGGTATAAAGAATTGAAGACAATGCTGATATTGAAAAATACGACCTAATCAATATACACTTGTGAAAATAAGTAGAGATTGAGATCAAAACAACGAAAAAAACACAGAACCAAGAGTGAAATTACCGAATAGAGAGCTGAAATAGCAGTGACAGAAAGAGTCTGAGATGAAAAGACGATCGTCGATGAGCTTTGTCCCTCTGAAAATGTTTGCGAATTTGGTTGTGAAATTGAGAGAGTCTGGTTTTAGTAAGCAGAAGCTTTGGAGCTTCCGCTGAATTTTGGAGGAATTTACGAGAGAGAGAGAGAGAGAGAGAGAGAGATGACTATGAGGATAATAACAAATAATTAATATGTGTTTATGGGTATAATTGAAATTAAATTAGGAAACAATAGGTAAAAAAATGGAAGGGTATATCAAATTTTAAGTTTTTTCATAACTTATTTTTTAAAACTAATTTATATTTAAAATTAGACAAAAATAATATATTAATCACATAATATAAAAATACTTTATTATACATAATTTACATTAAAAATATTAGAAATTTTAAATAAATTGTTAAATATTATACCAAATAGTCATGTAAAAGTGAAACTTAAATCTTATTTGATAATTAAAATTCTTAATATTGTTTAACTAATCCCTCTAGTATGAACATAAATTTTAATATAATAATATATTTTTATCATATTAAGTATTTTTTATTTAATGTTAAATAGAAATTAATTTTATTTTTTTACCTAAAATGAGAAATGTTAAATAGAAATTAATTTTATGTTCTGTGGGAATAAAGTGAAAGAGAACTATTTTTCGGGATTAGATAGTTTAACAGTTGGATTTCAGATTAGATTTTGGGTTGCATTTTGTTGGTGATGTCGCTGACTCGCAGGCAGTCTCACGTGAGCCTGCTGTTACTCCGTCCGTGTGCTTGGGAGGAGAGAGAAACACAGAGTGCCACGTCAGTGGGACCAGTAATTCTTGGTGTTTTTGGTTTGTGTTTTGTGATAAATTTTTTTTTTTAAATTTGGAAAGAGAGTTTTGAAATTTTTTTAGTTTATTTGGTTGTATATTTTGAAAATAGTTTTCCAGTTTGGGAGTTTGAAATGATTTGATATTTTATTGTAGTTGAATAGATATATGTGAAAGAAAAAATGATTGAGAAAGAGAGAGGAGAGAGAAAAAGTGATTGATTGATGTGTAATAAAGAGAGAAGTAATTTTAAAATTTTTTTAAGAAAATTTGTAACCAAACATGCTTTTAAAAATTTTCTTTCAAAAATATGTTTCAAAACACAAACCAAATACACTCACAATGTTCTAAACAGGGCCAACACTGGCCCATAAAAGTAAAGGGCCACTATAGCTTTTCTCATGTATCGTTTACAGCCCAAAAAAACCCAGATCAAAATTAATATCCGGTGTGAGACCTTAAATTTCATGATTTGGGCCGATCCAAATCTGAAGTGCGGAGAGAAAGGTCCAAAATGCAAAGACTTCACGAACGCCTAAAGGCTTGGTATCGGTCCAAGAGCAGATCCAAAATCAGATAGTAAAAATTTGTCTTCACTGGAATTTAGTCAAATAATACATCCCGTTGTGATCTGCAAGAGAAACTCAAAATCAAGGATCTCCCTATTGGTTGGGGATCCTTCTATATAATGAATATTTAGGCCAAGTTTGGGAAGTTTAGAATAAGTGTACTTTTTGACTTTTCTTGTATTTTGTATAGAAAAAGTAGAGATGAGATATTGATTGATGTGACCAAAAAAAGATAAAAAGATAAAATAAGTGCACTTATATTGGGATGCCAAACTTGGCCTTAGTTGTGTACATGCGTTTTTCTTATGTGTCCCATTTGTGGTGGTATTGTGTCCCTTTATAATTAAATGATACTTAACAATTGACACTATTGTAAACTATTAAATATCTTATTTTCTCATCAGAAGAATGATTCTTTGTTGGATGTTATTTTGGCAGATTAGCCGCGTTGCGCTTGTTGTGGCCAATAATTGTGATCGGCTATCTTGAGTGTTCTCCAATTAAAAAAGCTCTAGTTTCGAATTATGGGATCTCCTTCCTCTTTGGGCCAAACTTTTTCATTCCACAAGCTAGAAAAAACACAAGATAGGTGATCAGGTAATGAAAAAAAATGTATACTATATAAAATTTTGGTCGCTTAATATCTGACAATTATGATGGACAATTAAATTTCAGCTCAAGAGAGTGTCCTTAGCCTATAAAAAGAAGACAAAGTAGCACATAATAATAACTAAACATTTGATTCTATATTATACTTTCCTTTTTTATTATACTAGAGGGCTCTTCCGACCAACAATTAGGTCAGGAAAGCCTCTACGGTTATTGATTTATTTTTAATAAGAGTAAAGCAAACAAAATTAATAGAGTAGTATATGAGTACACAATAATATATAATGATAAAACATACTAGCATATTTTAATATATGGTAAATTATAAATATATTTATTAAGGATGGTTTAAAATATAAATCACCCACTGTAATTTTCAAATTTACAAATACTCTTTTGGTAAAATGTGTCATTTAACAAAGTTGAATCAAAAAATAAAATTCATAACTATCCTTTTATAGAATAATGAAATTATCGTAATTATTAATTAAAATATATTGCTAAAATTTTTAAAAATTATTAATTAAAGGGGTGTTTGATAACTTGATTAAGCACTTAAAACTGAATGTATTAATTGGTAATCAATTAAGTCCGTTTGATAACCACAATTGATATCACTTAAAAATTTAAGTGCTTATTAAAATGTAGGCTAAATTCATAATAAACTTACTTAAAGTTCGTTTGGGATGTGGGTTGGCTTTTTGATTATTTTAGCTTAGAGTTAAAAAACTTAATTTGTGATAGGTTTTTTGACTTTTTTGATTTTTATGAGAGAAAAAAATGAAATGATTATGGATTAGATGTGACATTTTGTCCTATTTGACTAAAATAATTAATTTTGTCCTGTATGGCTATTTTATTCCAAACTTGCTTCCCAAACGGATCAGTAATTCTGGCTAAATTTATAAAATACTAACCATAACTATCAATATATACTATTATAAACTCACTACTACCACCACCATCACCATCATCATGCCACCCACCACCACCGCAATCACCATTGCTACCACTATCACTACCACCACCACCATTATCATTGTTATCGCTACCGTCACCATTGTGTCACCACAACCACAACTATCATGCCATCGTCACCACCACCATCATTACCATTACCATCATTACTACCATGTCATAGCCACCATTACCACTGTTGTTACCATCACCATCGTCATGTCACCACCACTACTACCACCACCACTGTTATCACCATTGTTATTCTTACCATAAGCATCGCCATCATTTTATTACCACTACCACCACTATTACCATCAACACTACCGTTACTATCACCACCACCATGCCACCACCACCTTTACAGTATAAAAATTAAAATGTACAATTTAAAAATAATAAATAATAAATTTGATTTTATATATATCAAACAATTTATTTTTAATTAATCACTTACATTTTTATTAAACAATTTTTCAGATTAAAAAATCAACATTCAACTTTTAATTTTTAATTTTATCTATCACCAAAACTTAATGATTGATTAATGAAAGATTTTTTTATGCGACTTAGGGAGATATAATTTTTAAAAATATTTTAAATAAAATTTATGAGTGCATTTGTAATTTACTTTACGACATAATTTTAGCAAAATCTATAGAAATGGCAAAAAATTGATCTATTTAGCTTGATAGTTACAGGCCATCGCTGCATCCAAACAACGTGCAAGAGAGCTCTTCCGGGTGAGGGTAATTGCATACTTGCGGAACAGATCGACTTCTGAGCTTGAGCTCTCTCTTCCTCCCTCTCTCTCTCTCTCTCTCTCTCTCTCTCTCTCTCTCTCCACCATCTTCGAAGGCAAATCCAGTATTCGGGTTGATACTATCGAAATAACAGACAAGGTTTGTTTCAATTCCTTAAAATTCCACCCTCCAACTGTAATATATTTTTTTAATTTGTTTTTCTACTGAAAAATTCGAACTGCTTTTGCTGTCCCAGTCTCTCTCTCTCTCTCTCTCTCTCTCTCTGATTGTTGGGATTGGCTACAGAGACGAGCTTAGCTTTGAACAATCTCTGAACATACTGGCCGACCTAATTCTTTGCTCTATTTCATTTTTTTGCCCATTCCCATATATAGAAAATTCTATAATACACACAAAAAAAGTGTACTTTTTTATGACCATTGTGGGATTGATTATGGTGTAGTTATGGTTTATGATTATTATTTTGTTTATAATCTAAGAGCGCTTTGGTTATGACATGGAGTGGTAAAAACACTCACAAAATATCATAACTTGCATATATTGGTAAAGATAGGTGTGTATTGTAGAATCTCCCTATATATATGCATGCAAGATTGTAATGGGTTTGGCCCTTGGCGTGCAAATTCCTACTGATGTTATTGCATTTTTTTTGGCATCAGATC